>VFFE01008611.1:2517022-2595719 GCA_008921705.1 Burhinus oedicnemus
AAGGAAGGAAGGAAGGAAGGAAGGAAGGAAGGAAGGAAGGAAGGAAGGAAGGAAGGAAGGAAGGAAGGAAGGAAGGAAGGCAGAGTTGGGATGTGGCAGCTTCATACAAGCATGCCCCTCTGGCAGCTCAGAGGTTCACATCACAGGTTGTCTGACATCTGCTTCTTCCTGGACCAAACATGGTCTAAAGGGAAACCGGCAGGTCAATATATTACTCTTTAGGCAAAAGCAGTCTTTGCTTCTAGCAGCCTCAACAACTATGGTTTCTGAAAGCAGTATCTTCTGAGAAACGGAGGTGACAGTATTCGACCAGGAAAGTCTGTTTGCTTGTAGTTAGGCTTCCATCAAGGAGCATCTGGAATTACGAATGCAAGCGCTCTCAGTGTTAATGGGAGCTATAACACAACAATTATCATTATAACACAGTAATTATGATATTTGATTAGCATTTATCCCTCCCTTATCTTCTCTTCCACTCCTCACTGACATTGTAGCTTCTCTCAGACAGACCAATCTTCTGAAATCACTGGTCTTACACAGCACTACAAGTAACGTTATTGTGATAATGGCGTGCTCATTCTTCCTCAGCAATAATTGAGACTCCTCATTGAGAGAAATTATGAGGCCTCTGACAATTGGACTGCCTCATAAAACAGCAGTGCAAGGCTTATTGTCACTTAATTATAATAAAAGAAATTAAACAAGACTCTAAATTAGACCAACTGTCTCTCTGAGCAGTGGGGCCTCCATAACTTCCCTTCTCAGTGGTCTGATGGGGCTTTTAAGAGGTCTGTTAATGCACACAAGCACTAATTCTCTTATTCCTCCCTTTCTCCTCTCAGGATGGCAGCACAGCACTTTCAATAGCCCTGGAAGCTGGACATAAGGACATAGCGGTTCTCCTTTATGCCCATGTCAACTTTTCCAAAACCCAGTCACCGGTTAGTACATAACCTCCTGCAGTTTACGTTTTAACTTGCTGCTCCTGAACATAATAGTAAAACATAAACAAAAAATGATACCACAACCCCCAGCAGCTGTATGGCTGTACAGCACATGAATTTCCAAGTTTATTCAGAGGATAATTTTTATGCTGGTAAGTGGAATGTACATTTTAAATACAGCTTGTCTGCAGAAGGCTGAACGCTGGCTGAAGGATACCTCCTCCCTTTTATCTGGGGGTGAAGATAGCACACTAGCAAGGTTCACTGACTCTGGCTAGGGTGCAGAGGTGCTGTCACATCATTATAATGCTAATGTTTGACCCGGTCACCAAAACACAGCTGTTTCTGGAGTTACAGTTGTCCCAGGTGTTCTTGCAAATACCCACCTCCCAGCGCCGACTCACCCTTCTGATAAACTGCTGCTAAACATTTCACTGTCTAAACAACGTGCACTCTCAGTAGGCTGTATGATAGCTGGCAATGTTCTTCCTAAAATGAAAAAAAAAAAAAAAAAAAAAAAAAAAAAAGAAAGATTAATCTGTGCAATTAAAGGCAAGGGATTGAACAGAGTGCGTGTGAGCGCTGTGTTCTCATTCGGCTGGCTGGAATAATTTCCCTTTGATTAATTGTTCTTTCCTCTTTTCTAGGGCACTCCTAGGCTTACCAGAAAGACATCTCCTGGTCCCACCCACAGAGCCACATTTGAGTAGTAGTGCATGAATATCTATAAAAATCTATGCCATCTTGAAGCTGCTAAATGTTACTGTTTTACTGAGACAGATACTGAATGTAATTGTCTTGTGCCTGAACTCACCAGCAAAGTGAAAGCAGAGATCTAGTGCTAAAGATAGAAAACTGTAAACTTGAAGCAAGCATATAATTAAGTAGTGCTCAGCTGAGAATGTTAGCCAGAACTGTTCTTTTGCTCACCTGCTCATCTTTCCGTACACTGGCATACATACTGTTTTTCTTTGCTACAGATTATCCTTTTCCTATGTTATGTGCAGCCTCAGACTTGTAAAGCTGACCATGAAGTGGTGTCCTGCTGGCTTGTTTTTAATCATTCTAAAACATACTTATATTTACTGTGCCTAGACTTTATCACAGTAACCTTTTCATAAATTTCATTCCAACATGATTGTGATGGTTTTAGTTACTTTGAAATTCAGAAGTTGCAGTTGCTTATATAGTCAGCTCCGTGGATCTTGAGCTGGTGGGTAAGTGGGTAGGTATTGGGGATAGAGCCTCTTGTCAGGTCTGAAGTTCACTAAATAAGTTGTTGCTAATTGGGGATAATGTATAACTTTTTATATGAAAGATACTAGTATCTATAAAATTAACTCGCAAAGTATTTTCAGCATTTTATATTCCTTAATAATTAAAAACTACATGAAGAATTACATCTCCTGTTACCATATTTTTATTAACTGTGTCAGTCTATAAGCTCCATACATGTTTATTGGAGAGTAAAATTAGAGGTACCAGCTGTATATTCCCCTTGAGTGGAATTGAGAGTAGTTCTCGGTGCGTATTTATGGAATGCTATTACCTTGTCACATTCACTTTAGTCATGTGTATTGAAATGTTTGAAGTGCCTTAGACTCTTGCCATATTTTCGGAATAAAATTTCATTACGCTGTTTTACTCCTCTCCTGTTTTACGTGTGATTTGTCATCACCCAGATACGCTGCAAGTTACAACTGCAGAGGCAAAACAGGACAGATTGGTAAGTCAAGGCAGGGAGGACTGAATAGCTCAATCCCTGGGGGCTGCTGGTGCAAACAGCATCAGTGCCCAGACTAGCTTTTTCCTCCTGACTGGCGAGTAGAAAGCTTTGCCCAAGATGATCTGCTGTTGCTGGTCTTGCACTTGCTGCAAAGGTTGGACCCTTTGCTGTTTGGGAGAGAAGTGGCCTCTTCCTCGGCCATGTGCGGTATCGTGGGGAGGCACCGAAGGAAGGTGTTCAGTTTGACCTAGCTCGCTGCAAAGTAGTTACCAACTGCAAAAAAAAGCCTTTGAGCTTTATCTTCCAAACAATCCCAGCAGCGTGGTGAAGGGGATGATTTTTAGATGGGACTGTAGCAAGTCCTAAGCTAGTGCCTCTGTATCAGTGTCGGTTCAGACCTAGCTGATGAGATACAGAAACACACTTCAATGCCTTCCTTCAGGGGACCTGTACACTTGTGTTCCTCTGCGTCCTTCCTCCTTCCCTCCCTAAATCCTTATCAAACAGCTTTTCCTAAATAGTCCCTTAGCATCCATGGACTTGGTGGCTTGGACTGCATGAAGTTTCTGTGAGCTGTGTCCAGGTATGGCATGATACCAGTGCCAGGCTGGTACCCCAGTGCTAGGGAGTGTCCCCTGGGGAAAGGGCAGGTGAAGTCTCTCTGCTGGGGGAACACATGTCTTCACATAGCAGTTCCAAAGAAGCCCCCACCCCATCCCCCCTTGAGGTCAGTCAGTTTTTACTATTGCACACCTCTGGCCAACTTTTCTTCTGTGTCTTCACTTGGCATCTAATTTTGCGTGGCTGCTGTCTCATCTGGGTCCTACCTGCTAGTTAAACCAGGACAGAAAGTAAGGTGATACGAGACTGATGGCAAACGGCAGCAGCAGCTGTAAAAAATTAAACCGAAGAAAAGGCCCCTCGCTTTGCCAGCCGTGCAGAGTCAGAGATGGTGGGTGCGGGCTGTCCTGTGTAGCAGGGAGCTGAGCTGTGCCCCACACGTGCATCCACCTGATGACCTGAGACATGGTCACATGCAGTGCATGACACCAGTGCAGGCTTCCCAATAAATTCCTCGCTTGCTCCAGAGCTGAGTGGGTTTCTTGTTCAGCAGAATTGGTGCAAGTTGGATCTCCTCACCTTGGGCATGGCAAGAGTGGCTTTTGTTTCATTTTCAGATTTGTTAATCTGTTCCTGTCTTTGAGTTTAAAACACACACGGTGCTGGAGTTAAATCAAGATGATGAATCGGAGAAGGATGACTGCATCAATCTCTTTCCAGGACTTATAATATTGCAGAAAATCCAGTTCACTTACTTATACATGCTTCCCTGTATCTAATGGATTAATTTCTTATCTAGTGGAGAGATGTTATATTGCCAGGAGAGAATTTGAACCAGGGACAGATTTCTACTTTCAGTTTTACCAAGAATATAATTTTTATTTAGCACTGCTTTAACCAAAACCAGTCTAGTACTGCTTTCTTAAGGAAGTTACTAATCATACCTTTAACTCTGGCTTAAATCTCATGACAATGGTTTTAGGTAGTCCTGCGAGGAGCAGGGATTTGTGCTTGATGATCCTTGTGGTCCCTTCCAACTTGAGATATTCTGTGATTCTGTGACAGCAGTTTTAAAGTCTGTAGGTTATGCTCCAAAGTCTGACTTTGTTAAAGAGTATGCTGAGCTGTCTGATAATGTCCTCTTCAGTAGTGCCACTGTATTGCTGTAGGACATACTTTAATTAGTAACATGTCCAACGGATCTTTGCCCCAAAAACAGTTTTTAAAACAATGATCTTTGTTGCTGCGCTACTGCCTTGCTACTGTGCTTCATTTGCACACATCCGTATTTGTACATACTGCAGCCTGAAGCTAAAAAAAATATATTTTGAAACGCCTGTGAATCTAGCTTTTCAGAGCAGAGGGCCATGACTGTTATTTTCTGGGTTTGCACAGGTCCCTGTCTCTCCCTCCACAGATCAATTGGAGTCCTGGGTGCCATGGGAGTCCTGGCAGCACAACTATTGTTAGGAGGGTTTAAAAAAAGGTGGTGCAGTGATTTAGGTGACTAATGACACAGGGAGAGTCACCAAGTGTACTTTAATACCTTTTTTTTTTTGTCCTGGAAAAAAGCATAGGAAGAGGAAAACAGAAATAAACATTCCTTCCTTCCCCCCCTCCCCCCAATTGGGGTTAAAATTTTCTAAGTGATTGCATTGCTTTCTAGTGGCCTGGATTTGCAGAAGTCTGGGGAAGAATCTGACCCTTCCAACAGCATGCAAGAGTCAGGTTATGCAACTCAAGAGTTCCTGAGAGTTCCTGGATTTATTTAGGTGCCGTTTCCCTGGTAAGCAAAAGGGTTGACCCAGAATTGGCCTCCTAGAGTTTAGAAAATACTAGACGAAGCTGTGAGCTCAGCATTTCCGTGCAATGTTCAATTTCTTCCTGAAAGCTCATTGTCTGGTATTAAAATGCCTTGCAATGCAAAGTGTCCCTAGTTTTAGCTGTATGGTGAAGTAGGCCATTGTGGTATGCTATGTCAGGAAGATTGCCAAAAGCAACCAAAACTCTGCATGTGTTGGTGGATATAGGTGAACAGTACAGAATAAAGTGACTATTTTACCCAAGTCAGTGAATGTCATTTCTGGCCTAAAATCCTATTAGGGGAGACTTAATGGATTAAGCAGTTAAAAAAATGAAAAAGGAAGAAAAGGAAAAAGAAAAGAAGAAAGAATAATTACTTCCCATAGCATTTTGTTCTCTTGGATGGCCCTCCTTTCTCCAAGAGGTTGACACCTGAAGCATTTCACACTGTGGAAGTCAGGCCCTTCCCCAGGAAATAGTTAAGAGGTTCCCAAAAGCACTTGTACCCACCATAGCCCTCTGCAAGCCAAGTTTAATTCCACCTGCTAATGCTGGATAGCATTTATCGCAGGTGCTGGGATTAAGGGGTTTACCATGCATACCAGCTCTAAACTGAGCTCCCCCTAGACACTCTCCCCGGCATTTGTTTATCAGCTGAGATCAGAGAATGATTGACTCTCAGTATTTCCAAGCATGATGTTGTCATCACCTTTGAACTTTGACTGTCAGTGAATATATAAAAGCTCTGGCACTTTTTCAAGACTGTAAAATATGTCACTGTCTTTTTCCAGTTATACTGTCATACAATAAGTGAAGCTGCCACTTATAATCGCCCTGAGAGGTAAGAGGTGAGGGTTACTGGTACTGAGTTTTAAAATTATGGAAATTAGCCAACACAGTACTGATCTAAGTGCAATGACTGAAGAAGGCAGTTTTGCAAGATGTATTTTCAGAGTTTTTATCTTCTTGATACAGCTGGAAGAAGTTACTCTAGAAATAGCCTTTATGTCTGTTTCTC
The DNA here is from genome assembly GCA_008921705.1 of Burhinus oedicnemus. Classification (NCBI taxonomy): domain Eukaryota; kingdom Metazoa; phylum Chordata; class Aves; order Charadriiformes; family Burhinidae; genus Burhinus; species Burhinus oedicnemus. The sequence continues at coordinate 2,523,075 of VFFE01008611.1, forward strand.
CTGGTGTCTCATACTTCTGGCTGAGACGTCTAGCTGCTCTGGGTCCAGTTCAGCCATGGTGTGAATAATGCAAGCCTTGGCGTCGATATCCCACACACAGGACTGGCTCTGTTTGCTGGGATGGAAGTGGCCCAAAGGCTACAGACGTCCTCCTGCCTTTGAAAAGCAGCAGCAGAGCTGGCCGAAACAGCATTCACGCTGCAAGCAGCCCTCTTCACTGAGCTCTGTGTCTGCATGCAGGTCTGTGAACTTCATCCCTTCCTGCTCTTGCACCTGCATCCAGGTCCGTCAAACGAAAGCTTAACTACAACCATTTCCTCGCTAAAAAGAGAAGCTTTCAGACGTTCAGTTCACATGGGGATGCTTGGGCCTGCCTCTGAGAGGCTGACGTGGGACAAGGGACAGAGGTAGGAGCTCAAGGAATGATGTTGGAAAACATGCAAGGAGGATTTTGCATTAAGCGCTCTTAGAAACGGCCACAGTGAGATTACAGGAAAGGGGTACCCATATTCAAGTTTGTTTCGTATTTCAGTTGGGAACTGCGAAAGTATTAGTCTTCACTACTCACAGCCTAATGCAATGGCTAGGGAAGTCAATTAAAAAATTCCTGCCTGTTGCACTTCACTTTGTCTATTCTGTCTCCGTGCATATATATGCTGAACAAAAGTGCCTGATTAGAGCTGAGCTACCTGGTTGCTGTCTTTTTCCGTAAGTTGCTCCACTTTCTGTTTGGTTGGTATGACATCATCCAATGTATCAGTACCTCATCTCTTCTCAGCAAGTACCACTGGACAGCAAAGTGCTGTTAAGGAGCTGCAGAACTGCATGCTACCTGCAAGAATATTTGGGAACCTCTGTATAAGATACTATGCAGGAAATACTGCAACAATTTTTTTTGTTGTTTTTTGCAAAGATGATTGTAGCAACTTCTTAAAATTGTTTGTAAAATGGCATGTCTGTTTTCCTGCCAGGTTTTTAGGCAATGGGAACAAAGCACACGAATAAATCATGCTGGAAGTAGTACTCCCTTTTGGCTGCATATATACCAGATGGTTCTTTATTATAGGTGATCAATTAATTCAGTATCTCAAAACCTCTGTTGTAAGTGTTCTGCTTCTTTAATGGTATGCACTTTCAGCATTTCCTGCTAAAAGAAAAAGATAAGCATATTTCCTCACACCCATGCACCCACCCCATGCATGATCCTTGAAGAGATCTCAGGAATGAGAAGATCATCAGGGAAAACAGGAGCCTTCAGACAGTTGGTACCTGCTGTGAGTGCTTTGGCTGGGGCCTTAAAGGAGGTGGCGGGGAGCATGGGAGACAAGCTTAATGGACCTTTTTTTCCTATCATTTTACCCACCTGCACTTTGTTCGTTTGCCCTGTGCCACTCGGTGAGTGGTAGTCTTTCCACTTGGCTGCTTCTCACTGGGAACCACATCTGTGCATTTTCTATTTGGGTAGCCAACACAGCCAGCACCAGCAAAGATAAATTGCCTTTTAAATAATTCTTGCTAAACAAAACTACCCTTCAGTGACCTCTACAGTACAGACCTGTAAATAAGGTCATCATTACACTCTCAAGCAGAGTATTGTTAAATACATTCAGCCACAAATAGCAGAAGTCAATCTCCATGTCCTCTAAACACCACTAAACCCATTTGTAGGATTATTACTTAGATAACATAAGAGCATAAATGTTAGCATTTTTTCAAAGCAGTGCACGTGCTTTTGTATGACCTCTAAGTGCTGATCTGAATGGAAGTAGCGAAGAGAGATGTCTAGGAGATATACTGGTAATTTTTTTCTTCAGCTTTTAACTTCAACGCTTTAGCCATTTTGCAGAAACAGACCTTGCTGTGTTCTTAAGAACTTCGGCTAGCTGCAGAGTAGAAAGGGTAGCTTATGCTCCCCCAGTAATACCATCCTTCATCACTCAGCCACATTAATTTCACTGAGATGAAGATAAGCCATTTCTTTTGCATGCCATGGCAAGGAGGCAGATTAATAAAGATCCTTCTCTACTTCCTGGCCATGGTATCACACCTTTCTTTGAGGCATGAAAAGCCACTTGCTGTCTCTGGCAGTTGTCCTGCGGTGCCCCTGCATTGCTCTTGGGCATTTTCTGGGGCCAGAAGAGCAACTTTTCTCCAGTTCTGGGAGTGAGCGAGACTTAGAGCCAGCCATTTACAATCCCTTGGTACTGGGGAGGTGTGAGCGGGCCAGGGCTGGCCTGGGAAATGGCTCCCCCCCACCCCACCCCGTGCACTTGTTCTTGCAAATTTATCATGAGAATTTTCCAGTCCAACCACATATATTTGCTCAGAGGCCCTTTATTGTGGTGGTTTAATCTGCATCACTAGCCTAGCAGGAGGAGCAAGAAGCATGTTAAGGCCTTCTGCAGTGGATCCTGATTTGGAAAGAGTGTGAGCAGAACAGCTGTACAAAGAGATTGAGAGAGATTAGAAACACAAGATGATAATAAAATGAGATTTGATTTAGGAAAATCAGACTGAAACAACTGAGGAAAAATAATGTAAGTTTGTGAGAGTGAGAGAAAGTTAGAAATCTGTAACATAAGAGAACTTGCCAGAGTGTGAATTAAGCAAGAATTGGCAGGGCAATGAGAGCAAAAATGGACAAGAGCTGGCAGAATGATAAGAGCAAAAACTGGTCAGTGCATTTTTTTGTCCGCTTCGGATGGAGCAGAGGGGCACCTGACCGTGAAGATGCAATGGAACTGGATGCCATTCACAGTCAGCGTGTCTGCAGGGAGACAGCTCCAAGGGCTGCCACCGTCAACCCCAAACAACAGCTGTTAGTAAGTTGGAAGCTGAAAATAAGGAAGACATTTAAAAGGATACTTTTGTTTTGCTAGGAGACAAATCCTGTAAATAAGGAATTTAAAACATCCCACAGTACGTGACTGCTGAAATAATAAGCCGTACAGATGATTTGCAAAGGGGCAGGAAAGCAAAGAGATATAGCTGAGGGTGAGAAAGTTCCTCAGGTTAATTCTGCAAAAAACGGGGGTTAGTTCTTGGGAAGCCTGGGTGAGTTTTTAAATGAGTATGAGATTGTCCCCATGTCTGTTGTGTCACAAGATAATTGCTCATTCTGGCCTTTGTACAACAACTCATATTTGGTCAGAATTGGGTCAAGAATTGGAGACAAAGGAGACACACATAGATACATGAAAATGGGCAAGTAGGTGTGTGAGTTTCTGAAAACGCGCTACAGGTAAAACTCTAAATCCCACTTTTAAGCTGTGTGAACAAAATCATCCAGTGCCTTCCCGCCGTCCCGCGGATCTGCTGGAGAGCCCATCTCACCCCAGCAGGGCACTGGCTGTCCTCCCTCGCCGCCCCGGCCTCCCCGCTGGCTCCCCTGCGGAGCAGGGAGACCCCTGCAGACGGGATAAATCCAACACGGCCGCAAGCCTGCAGAGGAAAATAACCAGGCTCTGACAGAGCAGTTAGTTACTGGGTTTTGTTGGGTTTTGGGTTCGGTTTGGTTTTACGGTTAGTTGGGTTTTGGTGGGGTTTTTTTTGTTTGCTTGTTTTGGGGTTTTTTTGTTTGTTTGGTTTGGGGTTTTTTTTAGTATTCTGGTATTCATTTACTTCCTCTTTTAATAACACCCTTTCAGCTGCTGACATTTCAGGGCAGGGCATGGTACAAGCCAACATATGCAGGTCTTGGTCTTAGATAGCTTTAAATGAAGCTTTGGGGAAAGCATGAGTCCAGATTTGCAAGGAGAAAGTGCAACTCTTCTGTCCCTGCCTCCTGTAATTCTCTCCAGCATTGCCAACTGCGAGTAACCTAATGAGTCCCTCATCATTATGAGGTTGTGTTTCCACTGCTTTGATTACATCAAAACACAACACAGTGTGTGCAAGTCACCCCTCCTGTCCCCTGCCAGAAGGAGGGTTGTATTAACCAGCATTTTGAGGACAGGGCGCTCCTGAATTCCAGTGCTGGAACTAACACCGTCTACCTCTACCACCATCGCCTTCACTGGTACACTTACAAACTACCATTAATAGTGCAATCTCATATGACTTGGTCCGGGACGTGAGTTATTCTGACTGTCTTTCATGAGTGGTCAGGTGGTGCCTGATAATAGCAATGATTTTAGAGACCCTTCTTTGAATAGGAAGAAAAGGTATTTGCAAGATATTCCTTGTAACAACATCGCCAGGCTCCATAACAGCTACTATTTTAAGAAAGGGGATGTGACCAGGTGAGTACTTTATTATTTTTTTTTTAAGAGTGTGTGTGTAATTTTCAGTTTATTTCCAAAGTTTGCTTTAAAAAAATTATAGTGGGCACCTCACTGGAGCACATAAGAATAAATAGCTACTGGAAGTTGTTTAAGGCATGTGTTCTGCAGCCAGTGGATGAGAACATCACCAGGCTGATGGGCTATCCGGTAAGTGAGCATCCAAGCAGGTATTTGAGGTATGTACTATTCAGCTGGAAGAACACAGTGAGTCCTACAGAGAGGAGTTGTGGGCTATTGTGTTAATAGATAACTTGGGCAATTTTAGACATGCAGCCTGCTTACCTTCAGCTGCCTAATGAACAATAAGACGTCATTATTATGAATTCACAGAAGCTGCTTTCCAGTAGTGAAAAGGCAATCTCCATGCCTTAGTTTCTTAAAAACAGGTAAGAGAAAATAAAAGCTTAAGCAACTATGCAGTGAGGCTACTCTTTATTCTCAACCTTACTGTGTGTTATCTGTTACAATTTCAAACTCTGAGGGTATTTAAAAAGATTTTGCTCAGTCAATGTGAATATTTGCATCCACTTAGCCGGGATGGCTGAGCTGGGCTCAGGACACCTTTATGGTGGTATCTGCAAGAGACACTGTTTGCATAGAGATGACAGAAAATTAAGATGCCTGACTAATTAGTTTCCACACAATGTTCCCATCACCTGACAAGGCATCTCCATGTCTAGCCAAAGCCAGACTAATTATAATTAACAGCCTGACAGTTTAAATCATTTGCAACAATGTGTCATCTTCCTTAGCACCTTCTAGCCAATAGAACTACAGAAACTCAAGTACTCCGGCCAATGTGCGAATAAGACGTACAGAGATCATCAATGCAACATGGTTGACCGACATGCAAGTGATAGAAGAAAACTGTTACCTAAGGAAGCCAACTAAGTGCACGCTCTGCTTATCTGTATCTTGATAGCACAAAGCAAAGCCATATTCAAGAGCAGTAGGTCTCCTGGGACCCAGATCTCCTGGGTCATTCCTCTGAACTGGATTCCCAGCATGGAGAAGGGATGAGCCCATGAAGATGGGGAGACCCAATACTCTGTCTGCAGCATTTGGGGACCACCTCTGAACTGCCTGATTGCTCTGGGGGCTCCAGGGCACTGAAGGGAAATGGGAGAGGCTGTGGGGGAAAAGAGTCAGGCTGGCAGGGAAGAAGAAACCCTCTTGCTCAGCCTAGGAGATGCGAAAGGTCAGCAGCTCACATCCAGTCATTTCACAGCATGGCTGATTAACTAACAGTCATCTGATTTTGATTAAAATATTTGGAAGAGCTCAGCTGCTGCTGGAGGCAATTTTGACACCCCTGCCCCCCTTGCCCTGCATCTCCTCAGTGGATTTGAAAGACTTCATGCGGGAAGGGAGAAGAAATAGGGGAAGAGCAGCAAGAAACTTTGCTCTTAGAAGTGTGCGCTACACTGGCTGATTTTAATGGGAAGTCCCACAGAATGAAACGTGCTCCCCTGGGAGCAGAATATTATGTGAAAAAGACACTTTCTGTTTATTTAGGCTTAAAGAAAAAAGAAAATAAGTTCAAGAAGGAGCTGTTGTAACAATACTTTTGCTTCTGTCAAGCATTGGAATTAGGAGCAACAAATAATAATGCACAAATACCTAAATAAATTGTACAGCCAATAAATCAACACAGCAAAAACTGCCCCTTCAGTTACCTCAGTCAAAACCATCCCTCACAGTCATGGAACTCCAACAGTTTTAGGTTACTGAAGATTAAGAATGTAAAATAATAAAAACTTGCAAAATCTAAAAGACAGCCTAAGTAATAAAGCAAGTGCTTTATAATTTGAAATGATCTATTTGTTCCTTTAAGTACCAATGGGCTTGCTCAATGAAGTGGGAATTTAACTGTATCCATTAAAAGATTAAAGACCATAAATAAAAAAGTAGCAATTAATTGTGTTGCCTGTTTTTAAGAGGTTGGACCTTAGTTTTTCACACTCTGGCAGTCTATCAGACTCAGCTCCATTACAGATGTCTTGGAGCTGAATTGATGATGATATTCAAAACTAAGGGCATTCTCTGCAGTAGTCCTACCCTGATGAAGGAGCTCGAACGTACAGATGGCTTATGTGATTCTATCATTCTTACAGTGTGAATTACAAATGTTAGAAATGTCAGCTTAATGAGTCATGCAAGAGTCTTCAATGTTCTAAGTCACTGGATCCAATTAATTTTTAAGTGTGCCTAAAATGAACAATGAAGACTGAGAAGAAGCAATCCAGTGGTTTCCCCATACTCACTTTTTTACTTCTATTTTATAAGTCAGACCTAATAATGCTTCCAAATAGCTATCCAAGTCAATTATTAACAATGATTGAAATTTCTGAGGAGCTGACAACGTGTTCTCTTCCGCCTCTAAATCTGCAATGAAATGATTCCGACTTGTATGAACAAATGAGGAAATGGAGAACGTAGGTGTTAGTGAAAAAAACGGTAATTTTTTCTTTATCCCTGTTACTAGTAAAACTAGTCACAGCAGTGACATGACAAACATGTAGTTTTTAAATATCTCCATTCTGTTTGCTTCATTGTACTTGAAAATGGCTTTGTTTTTGTACTGTACTTGGTACGATGTAACAGACTGAATTTTGTTTCCAGTGAATTGTGTTTTTATTGAGCATGGTGGGCCAGTGCCATTGGCTGGTGTTACGACTATGAAGGGGAAGAGCCATCTGTTGTTACAGGGAGGTTTTTCTTGATTTTTACATAAATAATTCTTACCATAACCCAGACATTTGGACCATTAAACTCTAGATTATGACTGGTGTGTATCTTGCTAACAAATATGTGTTTGCTCAGGCAAGAACCTCTGGTGGCTTTTCTCAGCTGTAGCTCATCTGAAGTTACTGATGCGGAGGCTCCCATTCCACATGTCAGGAGAATACCCACAAGCACCATGTGAATGAAACTCCCACTTCAATGGCCATTAAAGCACGTCACCTGCTGTGGCAGGCCTGTTATCTAATTTGGGATACAACTGATGCTGTTCCCCACCCCTTGGCCAACATCCCTTCTTGCACCCGTTAGAGAAGGGTCCCCTGGACGGGTGTCACACCTTAACTTCCCAGCGGGTCTTGATTTGAACCAAGAGAAGAGGATGTGAACTGAGGCTGCTGAAGAGCATACACATTGTGACCCTCCTTGCCAACAACCAGTGGTCTTCACAAGCAGAACTGGGCACAGCATCTTTTCAGACTGGGGCAGAAAGATATCCCTGAGCTCAGGTGAGAGGTTGTGGACGCGCTCCCCCAGGGCATCCTCACTCTCACTGAAGAAATAGCTCAGCGGTGGCAGCGCTATAAACTGCTTCAGTTGTTCACTCAGTGAACATGACCCCCTGAGACCAAGAGAACAAAGGAAAAAAGGAGTTTTAGGAGAAGAGGAGCAAGTAGCACACTGGGGCTCTATAAAGGCCCCGCGCTCTGGAAACATTTTTTGGAGCAAGGAAGAATGAAGCACTCACAATCTTATGTCTGAATGAAAGATTCAGCTTGACTGAATGGACTTTTAGCAAAAGCCGTCAGTGGCTTATCAGATTTCACTGATCTTGAGCAATGATGCTGGTGCCAACACTCTATTACAGTATCAAAGAGCAGTGTCTGAGACAGCATCTCTAGGGCTGATTTTAAACTTTTGTAAATATTGGGCATTTCAAGGAAAGATTTGCGTTTGGATCTGCCTGTCCAAAGAAGAAACCCGTACCTTTTGCTGTGGTGCAGGCAGTTCTAAGGGTATAACCTGAAAACAGAAAGTGTCGGAACAGGAATACAGAAAGAGACAAAAAAAAAAAAAAAAGCTATATGCTGCCAGAAAGTGTCAAGAAAATTCTCCACTTGGAATACAAAACTTTGCCTGTGGGGTTGTGCTTTAAGAGCCAGGGGACAAAACTTCAGCTTTCCTGTAAGTTAAAGGAGGTTTAAAATACGGAATGAATGAAAGAGGGAGGAGAATGGCACAAGTATACAAGTGAAACTGCAAAAAAATGCATGGCTTATTTATGCCACCTACTGGATTTTTCCTGAAATATCTTTTCAATCAGTTTAGTTGTCACGATCATGTCTGTCACTCCAGCAAGTACTTATGTTTGCATGGGGGACTACTTGCACGAGTAGACCAGCTGATATCACGATGATGACTCACATAAGTAAATGACATGTGTGGACTAACACAGCTCCAGGACTGGAGATGTACACCTGTTTATTCTGCTAACTTGATGGCTGTAGGGCAGCCAAGACACCCAAAGCTGCAGGCAAGCATTAAAGTCCGGCACTGAGGAGTTTCCCAGGCCCTGTCAGTGCCTCAGGGGAACGTGCTGGCACCGTTTCCCTCCCTTGCTTGACTCCCTCTGGCTGTCTTTGATATTTTGTTCTAAATGTCCAGAGTGTTTATGGACACGTTGATGTTTCCATAGAATCATAGAATGGTTAGGGTTGGAAGGGACCTTAAAGATCATCCAGTTCCAACCGCCCTGCCATGGGCAGGGACACATCGTTTTCAAACAATCCAGACCTGGCAGTGTAAATATTTTATCTTCTATCCCTCACCACTCCTGCAGCTGAGGCTCAGTTGGGAATCCACAACCAGCCCTGGTGATACAGTCTGTAAAATGACCCGGGAGACTCAAAAAGATTTGCTGCAACAGAGGGGAAAAACCCTCTGGCTTGATCCACTGACAGAAAAAAAAAAAGAACAACAACAACAACAACAACAAAACAACCAAAAAACCCACCAGAATCAGATCTAGCAGATCTGATGCACTCAATCCTGCTGACTTTTGTGAAATGAAAGGTCTTCACTTTCCAGGTGATGGTGTCAGAATCAAGTCCTCTTTCATTTGTGACCTCCCTACTGAGATGCTCAGTCATGCCAAATGTGATGGTTGGGACATGGTTTGTTCACATCTGTCCCTTAAAATGATGATTCTGATAGCAAATAAAACATTTTCACAAGGTTCAAGGGATCAGCCAAAGCCTGATCTTTGCATTGGCAAAGGACAGATTGTCACTAACAGATGACATTTTGTACTTTAAAAACTTATGCAAAAAAGTTAAAGCTAATGGATAACTATCAGCTACCTAGGAAAAAAACAAAAATGTCATGTCTTATTTTTTTTTCACTAGAAACATTAATTACAGTTGTTTCCAAAGGTGCTGGCAAAACTGCAGTAATGTTTAGTCACTGACATCATTGCTGGATTCAAATCAGAGACACCCAGACTTATATTAAAAGAATGACTACGATTTCCTCAAGACTTGCAGTGAGATTGCTCTGATTCATGTTAGAACCGCTGGCAGTTTATAACCAACTCCTATTCCTTCACGACTCCAGTGGATGTCAAATCCAGTAATGTGTTGTCACCCTCACCAAACACTCATTAAAAAAATTTGAGACAAACATTGCACGCTAAAACCATACTCAAAGTGTGACCTGAGCTAGCACAACCAAAGCAGTTCATCATTAAAGGATTGACCATGTACTTGTATTCACCACACAATCTAGGTATTGTGGTGGTATCCACCAAGAACTCGCAATACTGGATAGGTAGTAACAACATTAATATTTTGTTCCTCACCAACTGGTTCTGTAACATTATGGATAATACAGATCTGTGCAGTTAGCCTGAAAAGCAGGAGTAGAAAATACTAATTATGTCAAAGACAGCTGAATCAATGTTCTTCTTGGAACTGTTGCATTTTTTGCAACTTGTGATTCATCTCTGAGCTTGGCTGTCCTACTTAGTTCCTTGTGAAAAGTCATATATAAGCAGCTGGTGGCTGCTATTATTTCTCCTTTGTCTTAGTCTGCTGTGCTTCTCTTTTTTCTGTTTTCAGTCCTTCTAGTTTTTCTCTTCCTCCTTCTCCTGTCATTTCCAATGTGCTTTTTCTTTTCCTACCTTTTCATACCTCAGGTTTTTGGGTTTTATTCTGTTTTGCCTTCCTTGTTCTTTGGATTTAGCCTCCTTTCATCTCCTTTTTAATTTGCATTTTCAATTGACTTCAAGACAATTTGCATGGTTGAGCACTTGAAAACATCCCTGCAGTGTGCTCAACCATGCACAGAACTTCACAAACTGGAGTTTCAAGACTCACTCCTAGACAGGAGCTTCGGAGCCTGATCAATGACCCTATGAGTTGAGAAGATCTCAACCGATTTCATTCAGGGGGGAATTTCACATTCCAATGTAGCAGGCTAAGCATGCCTGTCCGCATTGTTCACCTCCTTAAGTATTAGTGATATACACCACTAGGTGTATAGGCAAATCATAATTTTGTTTCACTAAACATTGTATTCATTTTCTCCTCTTTTGCAGGAAAATGAGCAGTTATTGACGTCAGAAATGTCAATTCCTGCAAAGTAATGCAAGGGAAACGTTCCAGTTCCTGCAAGTTGAATGCTTGTCATGTCCCCACACCAAGCTTCTGCTGGTGCCTTGCTGGAGGACCATCTGACTGCTCGATACAGGGGCTTAACAGGAGTGTTTCAACGTGGTCTCTCTGGAGGACAGAAAGCGTCATAAACATCTCCTACGTTGTATCTCGAAGGAAAAAAGTTCTTTAAATGTAATTTAGTGAATGCTAACAGAAAGCAGCAAGCAGCAAGGATCTGTAGCTTTCTTTGGGCTGGGACAGGCACTGATTGTTTCTGGCAGGGAGGCTCAGTCTGAGCAGAATTAGCTGGGAGATAGCTGATCTCTAAGAGGGAGAAGCTTTCCTTGGCTTCTTCCAGCAGAAATAAATTTCTACCTACTGTAACTTATTACCTTCTGATATGCTGAGTCATGAAGCTGAGGTTATAGAAATCTTTATGCAATCTTTATAAATCAGCCTCACATAATCTCAGGTGCTTTCTGCTTCATCTCTGTTGAGTCACTCATTTGACAGTTGTCATTCATCTTAGATTGAGATGTAATTTAATAGTTTCATTTCAGCATGAAGATAGCGTCATCTAAAGTTGAGCCTGGAAAGATTTAAAGGTGTAACAGAGGAAATATTAATACTGTAAATAATATCTGTAGGGCTGCATGGGTCTATAAATCACGTAGTGCCAAGTTGGAAGGGAGCCTATGTAAAAAAGAAAAGAAAAAGCATCTTCCCCTGCCTTGCTCTGCAGAGGAGGATACCTGCTCTAGCCACCCACGCCGGCTCCAGCGGTGCTGGTTACCGAGTTGTCACCGCAGTCTCGCCATCTGTATTTGTTGGGATCACCTGCCCACACAGGTATTGACTGAAGTGTGTTCATACCCATTTAGGGATGCGAGTGTGAGGTAACCTGCACGCAGGAGACATAGTCCGGCAAGGCGCCACAAGCCTCACCAAGGAGGGCAGCTGAGCTGCAGCAGCTCGGGTCTTCTATTCGGGGGTCACAGCTCTGCCTGGGCCAGGCCACGTTGGCCGCCTAACCAAACCCGGCCCACCCAACCCAGGGGAACTCGGGGCTTCGTAACGGCCTCTCTGCATCCCGCCTCGCTCCCTTACACCACGGCCGGCGTTACCGCCACGGCCGCGGTCCCTGCCGGCCCCTGCCCCGGCAGGGAGGGAGGGCAGCGCGGCCGCAGGGCTGCGGGGCGGCCGCGGAGCCGACGCCGATCGGCTCGATGGGCGCGTTGGCGAGCGGGGCCTGCGGGCAGCGCGGCCGAGCCCAGCCCCGCGGGTACCTCCAGCACGAAGCCGGGGTTCTGGGGCGGCCCCCGGCCCAGCACCCACCGCCCCGCCGCCCACCCGACGGCCGGCCACCCGCCCGGGGCGGCAGCCGCCTCTCCCCGCCGTGCAGCCGCCGCAGGCCGAGCCAGGCGGGAGGGAGGAGAGGGGAGGGGGGGGTGGCCGCTCCCCCACCCCCGGCGCCGGCCCCGCGGGGGAGCGAGGGCTTCGCGGCCCCACGGACCGGCCGGGGAGGGGAGGGCGCGGCGGGAGGGGCGAGGCCGCCCGCCAAAACGCGCAGGGTGGCGGGACGGGACGGGGCAGGGCAGAGGCGCGCCGACCCCTCGCCCGGCAGCCCCCAGCCCGCCGCGATGCCTAGTGACTCCCCGGCCTTCAGCAAGCCGCCGGACGCCGCGGGGCCGGGGGACAAGGCGGGCGGCTTCGGGAAGGCGGCGGCCCTTATGGCGGCCGCCCCGGCGGACGGGGTCGCCGCCGGCGCGGCGGGGAAGAAGCCGCCGCGTTTGCCCAAGTGTGCCCGCTGCCGCAACCACGGCTACTCCTCGCCGCTGAAGGGGCACAAGCGGTTCTGCATGTGGCGGGACTGCTCGTGCAAGAAGTGCAGCCTGATCGCCGAGCGGCAGCGGGTGATGGCAGCGCAGGTGAGCCCCGCGGGGCGGCCCCCCGCCGGCCGCCGCCGCCGCCGCCGCCCCCGCCTCGGCGGGCTTTGCCCGGGGCCGGGTGGGCCGTCGGCCCGGCGGCGGGGTCGTTCCTCCGCGCCCGGAGGGGTCCGGTGCGCGCAGCAGCCCCGCGGCCGCGGGGGAGCTTCGCCCCGGGCTGGCGCTACACCGCCGCCTTCCTAAATAATTGAGGCCTTTCGCTGTGTTAATTATTTTTTTTATTTATTTATTTCATCAAAATAGGAGAAGCCCTGAGGGCGTGTAGGGTGTAAGTCCCGGTGAGGTAGCGAGCAGCAGCGGCAGGCGGGGAGAGTGGCTGCCCGGCTCTGAGCCCGCCTGGACGCGGCTGCCTCTGGAAACGGGCAAAGCTGAAACGTGCTGGCGGTTCTGAAAGTGCGCGGATCTGGTTAAAGCCTCCAGAGAGGAAGACCTCTAGTTAACGGTTTTCGGCTTGTTTTTAACTCGGCAATGGATATAGTCTAGCCAACTAATTGGTTAGGGGGAATGTTTTCGTCTGGTGAGTTCAGATTCCGTGTATCTGCCTTTCCTGATGCTAGGTGTCTTGAGTGCATTTCTAAAAATACTTTTTTTTTTTTCTTTTTTTTTTTTTATAACGGCGTTGTTCCTGATTGTGCATAGACCGGCTCTCTGAATATCTGTGTAGCTGGGCCGTCTTAAATCTAAACGAGGACTCAATAGTATTCGCTAGGAAACCAAACTGCAACCAGTTCTCTGTGTAGGAATAACTTTTTTCGCTAGGTAGTCCCGCTGGAGTCACAGCTCCTCGTTGGCATGTAAATGACCGCTGTATTCGTCCTTGTGATCCTTACTTTGAAAACCTCGTTAAGAGGAGTCCTGGGAGTGTTAGGGGCTTGAGCTCTGTGATCGGGGTTCCACGGTCTCGTTCGTGCAAACGGTCCCTTGCAGACAGGTTAATTGGAAGGCATTCGGACTACTGGTGCAAGTAAAGGCAGTGATACTGGACCCACAGACCCAGTTTGCAACTAATGTGCACTTACAGCTTTGTGATCCCGCATGAAATGAGTGTACCACAGACAAATTTTAAAAACAGTGGCAGCATTGGGTGAAATCTTTCCCCACTTTTTTTCTATTTAATTATTCAGTGCAGGTATACTAAACATCCTCTGAACCCAGTGGGAGCTTTCGTTCATTTAAATAATTCTTCCTTGTTGGTGACATGGCAGTCCAGAAGTTGTTACTATGCTCAGGTTACATGCATTTTCTCTGCCCGTTGTGCACCACAGAATAATAAACGTGGATCCCTTTGCTGCCTGCCTCCTCGGGGGAGGTAGCACGAAGCGGGGTATTGCCTGTGCAAGTGTCCCCTTCTGCACAGACTGTTCTCCTGCTGCCCGGCAGCTTCTGTCAGGTAGTGAATGCCTCCTGCTAGCAGGTCCTGGTGGTGGCCCTCCTGGGGGGGGGGGTTTCTCTTCCCTGCCTGGTGTTTGAAAGTGGCTTTGAAAGCCTCCCTAACTGAGCCTTATCTGTGTAGGAGTTGCACATTGAAAGTCTTTCCCCCTTTTGATATATTTCTGCAGTAAGCCCCTTGGCGCTGGTGGAATTTTGCAGGTCAAGGTTATTGGCTTGTGAAGTCAAAGTTGCCCATAGTGTTTGCGAGTCTACACCCCCTGTTTGGGATGTCTCTATTGCAAGAGCTATTGTTATTTTCTCTAATGGTATTACGTATCTGTATTAGAAGAATGTTGCTGTTGAACATGGAAATGGAGGGAAATCCTGTCCAAGTTACCCAGAATAATTTCCAGCAAGAAAAGCCCATGATCGCAGTCTGTACTCTGGGACAGACTTCCAAGGTGCAAATATAGATGCAAATCAGTCACATGGCATGTTGCAGGGTAGGTAGCTGTAAAGCCCTCATCATCGCATTTACTGCCTGGACAACATGTCATATTTGGCATGGGAGGATGGCTGTGTTCTGCCCGTTCAGATGAAGAAGAAGGGGTCCTCTGTATCTTCAGTAAGCAGGGAATTGGGTTTGTTTGCACCCATGTCCAGACTGCATAGTGCTTGTGGGCTTTGCCAGTGACAGGTAAGCTATGGAATAACATCAGTGTTGGAAAAGAAAGAAATGGGGAGCTCCTGCTGCTCCACGCCTGGCCGGCCATCTGCGATGTGTGTGACACTGAGTGAGATGCTTGCAGGATGGTTCCCTACATTTGCCATGCTTCTGCCACGGTAGCTCTCTGTGCACAGTGTACTGTGCACTGAAATTCCCTTGAAGGGATAGCAAAGAGCCAGCAAAGGAGCCCAGCGAGCTTGGACAGAGCAGCAGATTGCAGGTATAACCCCTCATAAAGAGCGGCTTTATTTTGATGAAGAGGTGCAGCAGAGCCTTGCAAGCAGATGAATTTCTTATCCCCAGCAGCTGTGTATCAGCAGCGAGGAGGGTAGTGACTCTGATTTCATAGTATGCTTTGCCCAGAGGCAACTGTGTTGGGTAAATACAGTCAGCTTTAGTGTCTTCATGTGGCCTCGTTGGAGGGAGATGTATATAGCACCAGCATTTCATAGGTTGGTTCCTGTATGTTTGGACAGAAAAGGGGTTGGTTTTAAATAGTTTTCTAACCGCCTTTATATCTTCCTCTGCCCACTGGCTGGATCGTGACATTGACACCATAGAGAGTACCTATGAAGAGGAAAAAACAGCCTCGAGTTTGAGTCTTTCGCTGTTGCCATTATAAACTGTGCTCAAGCCAGAGAGCATGCCCTACGTCTGTCCTCTTGTTCACAGGTTGCGCTGAGAAGGCAGCAAGCTCAGGAAGAGGAACTGGGAATCAGCCACCCGGTGCCCCTGCCCAGTGCCCCCGAGACATTCGTGAAGAAGAACACTGGTGGCAGCTCTTGTCCCTTGTTGGAAAACAGCAGCCCTGCGCACTCCAGTGCAGCCACGACGGCAGCTAGCACACCGTCAGGTAAAGTGCTGGGAGAGCGGTGCTCGCTGCTTGGGGCAAGGGCTGACGTCGCTTACGTCTGCCTGCTGGAGCGTCCCTGCTCCAGGAACGGTGTTGCACTGTTGGGATGGTTAGCAAAAGGGAAGAACCCAGCATCAGTCTTTCATATTTTAATTATTATTTTTACTTGAAAATCAAAATTAGTTTGGTATAGACTGGCCCTGTAATTGAATTTAATAGGGTGTATACCTGTAAGTAGAGATCTATGAGGAGCTTTTCTCCTTTCTCCCAAAATATGTGCTCCTGCCACAGTCCTGGCAACTGCAAGTTGGCTGGGTGCGTATCTTCTTCAAAACTGGGGAGTTTTCAGCATTGTATAGGAGCCAGGTACGCAAGTAATGTCATTGACCCAGCAGCAGAGACCTGCCCACCTTACGTGGCTTGATGTGGTGGTACATCTGCTCTGTGTGGCCAGATGTGATGACCTACAAAAGGCTGACGCAGTCCTTCCACTCTACTACACCTTACTGTACTGCTTTTAACCCTTGTAAACCAAAACAACAACAAGAACAAAAATAGCCAACCAAAAACCAAACAGTATTTTTCTGCAGATTCAGTAAAACCATGACTAAGCACAACCGGGACTTAAAGGTGCTGAATTGAAGACTCTAGGCACAATGCTTTTTCCTATGCAGAGCTTATGTCTGACAGATACGGCAATTAAATATGTATAAAAATGAAACTGATGTAATTGACTTCTGTATAGACAGAAAAAAGAAAAAAGTGAACAAACGTGGAGGAACGGAGGAGGAAATTTCATTTGTTTCTAATCATCTGTGCTGATGTCAATAGTACAGGTGAATATACTTCCCAGTTAAAAAGATGCCTCTGAAGTGGACAATGCCTTGCATTAACTAATAAAAGGACAGCACATACGTGTGTCTGTCAAATGTCATCACTCTGTTTTGCAGGCTGTTTAAAGCCTTGTCAGATGGATTTGTTGCATCCATTGCAGATGGGCAGTTGCAGACTGATGTGGAGGAGTTTCTTTGGGAAGCTTTTAGAAGAACTGGTTGATAAAACAATAAATAGCTTTTTATTAGCTTTTTTGTTTTCATTATTGCAGTCATGTAAATGTCACCTTTGAATTGACGCAATTGCTCCTTTCATATTTAGATTACTGCATGCTTTGTCTATAGACATGGAAAAAGCTGGCTAAAGATTAAAGTAGTATATTCACTAATGTATAGAGATTGTGTGTAACTCAGGAGAACAAGAAAACCCTTGCTTATACAGAAAGGCCAAAAATGAAATTGTCTACTGTCAACAAAATTTGCGTACGCTTTGATCTTAATGTTTTTAAAATGTCAGTGGAGGTATTTAATTTATTAATCCCACTTTAATAATTTCTTATTAATTGAATTAAATGATGGTCTTTTAATGAAAAACATTCATTAAACAAGCTTAAGACAATTCACATGCTTGTATAAAGACTTGAAAACGTGCAAATGCCTAATTTTAAAGTAACTTGAATTGTTTGAAAATTTTTGGTCAAAGCAGTTGTAAATGGTTTGCAGTCATCTTTCTTACAGTGGAATTTTTCTTTGTGAGCAATTCAAATACATTGTTTCTCAAGCATTTTACTAAACTGTGTGTGGGTGACAACACTTAAAACACATAGCTTCATCTCCAGAGAGAAGATGCGATTCCAGCCAAGAATCGAGGCAGGGTTAGCTTTGTTTACCAGAGACGGAATAATCTGGGAGTGAATAGAAAATTCGGTTCGTAATTTTGTTTTTAGGCACCTAAGTAGCAACAGAAATTCATGCATAGCTCGAAAGCACCTGTACTGCATCAAGTTCTGTCCCAACTAATTTTGGTATGTTCATCTGTTGAAAGCAGTGTAAGTGCTCGTGGATATGGATTTAACGCCACCAGTGGCCATGTCCGTGCTCTGAAGCTACAGAAGGTGCTCTGCGTTCAGCCAGAGCTATAGGGTGGCTTCCTCAGATGTCAGAATACAGGCTTTCCCCTGGAAAGTCTGATTTTTCAGTGAGGAATACTGCTTAAATGTTCTGATGGTTTCTTTTTTTAGCATATGAAGATCTTCTATTGGATAAGAAAGTGCCAGGTGTGATGTGACATGAAGTTCTTGTTTTAAGTGTCAGGCTGTTTCAGAACCAGGTAACTTGAAGGAGTCTTGCATTGCTCTTTTATCATTTTACTGGTACCCTCAACTGCAAGCAAAATGAGAGACCCTGTCGGAGCAAGTGTCACGATGTCTCTGTTTGGTAGGCTGAGGTGCTGGTTTTGGAAGAATTTACAGTAGTCATTAAGGCAGGCAGAGAGAGCGACACCCTTTGTGGCGGGGCAAGTCAGCAGCTCCCTGCAAGCCCCTGGGGAGCCAGTGGCTCCTGGGAGTGCAGTGTGCCCTGTACAACACGCGTTAGGCTGGGCAGGAGATGGTTTTGACAGTGGTAATTCTGTTCCTCCTGTAAGTTTTTGGCTTCACAAGAGCAGTTTTGCTTTTGGACTCCCATCACGCAGAGCGTTGTTTGCCAGCCGAGGAGTAATGTGTGAAGGAGTCGCACAAATCACACACAGTGCCAGAGACAGAGTCTTTCCTCGCTGTATCCATTTTATCAGCAGATCAGAAGTATTGTGACACCTGGAGAGACCAGAGACAATTTTTCAGATCCCTTCGTGACATGCTGTTTTTGAAAAGGGGAAAAATGAATTATCATGGTCATAGCCTAGGGGTTTGTGGATTTACTATCTCAAGCTTGGGAACCGTGTTTACTTTGGATAGAGCGTATCTTACCCACTCAACAGCAAACTGGGAATTTGCAGGCTAGTGGGAAGGGAGTAGACCATGGTCACAGGGCATTAGGAGAACATCTCACAAACAGATTTTGTAGTTTCTGTGCATTTTCCCTTAAAAAGTTGCAGGTTGCTGAGAGCAAAGGTCATTTAATTGTATGGAGCAGCAAAAAGTCATGATCCCAGAGCATCTAAAGTAATTGTCCTTCCTTCTGTAGGGTGAGTACCTCTTGTTAACTAGTGTGCACAACTCAGGAGAAAGACCATGGTGAGACATTTAAAATGTGCCTTTCAGACATACTCAGTTTTTAAAATCTGTGTTCTTCCCTGTTCCACATCAGTTTGGTACCTCTGCCATTTTAATACTTTGAAATCACTGTGGGGAGAGGGAGGTGTGATCATGGAACACCTTCCAGTGCGAGCTGCTCACACTAAAGGAAGGAGGCAGCGCATTTCACCTTTCCTCCATTTCATTTGGTCCTGGTCACGGAGTAAGAGTCATGTTTGGCATTTAGCAGACGGGGGAGTGGCTGCAACATACATCACCTGGTGACTGGAAGGTGCCGGAAAGCACTCCTTTCTGCTGCTTCGTGCTCTTGTTGGCCCAATTTAGAAGCATCCATTACAGATGGGATTACTGTGTGGTGCTAAATGCCAGCTCCTGTCCCTGTGCTTTGCGGTGGTCAATTTCCCATTTGCTTTGTGGTGACGATTAAAAATGGGATTGCTCGGGTGCCTTGCTACTAGCACTGGTTGACAAACATATAATTGTTAGCAATTGTGAGTAATAAGCTTGCACTTGTTATTTGCCTTTGCTACATTTATTATGCGCAGCAGAAACAAAATAGTGTTCTTTTTACATTTCTCTAAGTTGGTGCTGCTTTCACTTTGAAACTCTTTGAGGAGCAGTTGAGTTTTTATCTGCTCGTAAATACGGACTGCAGTGGGGTCAGCAGTAATCCTATGCCCAAAGAATGATGGTACTGAGGTCCCTTTGAAGCCGCAGTGCCCTAGATGCGTCTGAAAAGCCTACCTTGCCTTCTTTACTCTTCCTTTGCTTTTTTGATGTTATCTTTTGCATTGACCTTTTCTGTGACAGTGTATTATGATTTCAAAAGTTGATGGCGTGACCTTGCAGATGTTGTGCCTCATAAGTAATGAGGTTAAAAAAAAAGTTATTATAATTGGAAGATACCATGGCCTGGTTTTAAAAGAAGTGAGAAATTTTCTTTTTGAAACAAAGTCTTTACAGTATAGTGTCATATGCTGTCAGAATTCCGTTTTGTCAAAGAAGTCTCATTCTACTCAGCTGGTGGGCAGCATGAGGAAGCTGCCACGGACATTTCACCATGACAGTGCTTAAGCACTGGTACAGGTTGCCCAGAGAGGTTGTGGAGGACTCAAAACTCAGCTGGATGGTGCCTGAGCAACATGCTCCAACTGGGAAGCTGGCCCTACTTTGAGCAGAGTTTGGGCCAGCTGGTCTCCAGAGGTCCTTTCCAAACTAAACTATTCTGTGAATCTGTGAAATGCCTACTTTTTTGTGTTGACATTAAGTCAACGTATTGAAATGTGACATTCAGCCAGCCTCAACGCTGATCAGCATTTGCAAGCCTGGGAAAGAAATTCTGACTCTTTTGACCTAAAAACAGTCAATGACTAAATCTATGGTAGATTTCAACAGAAAATGAGCATCATGGGCGTTGACAGGTAGTGGAGAGAATTGCTAGTTCAGGTGGCAGCAGCCTCAGCAGGGCTGAGCAGTAAGGAGAAGGAGGCATTAACTGCTTTGTCTGTCGGTGCCAGGGCTAGCATGATGGCTGCATGTCCTCAAAGGTCTTGGTGGGTCTGTAGTGGTTGCTAGTACGTCATCCTGCTCTTTCCTTTTGTCTTTGTCTCCTCATTACTGTCAACCGATGATCTTCGCCTGCTGTGCCCACTACTAGGTCTTCACCAGTTTTAATTGCTGGCTGCCTCCTGGTCCTGCCAACTGTCCTTCGATATCAAGAGCCAAGCAGCCCCATCCATTGCTTCCTGACCCTTTTCCCCAGCTTCTCCCACAGCCAACAAACCTCTGCTGAGCATAGTTGAACATGATGTGTCTCTACTGGATTGTAACAGCTGGCAAAGAAATAAGTTTTGCATCCTTCACCTGTGAATAACTAATACCATCCATAATCATCTGTTTTTCTCCAGTTGGCTGCAGTTAAAATGAGAGAAAAAGATTCACATTTGTTTACCTGTGTGTCTTGTAACAGATTATGAACTGTCTTACCTCTCTTGCATTGGTGTTACGTCCACAGTATGAGTTAGACTTTGTCTTGGGAAGCAGTTGCTGGAGACAGTCTTCTGCCTGTATGGTGGTTTTCTTAGTTGCTAAATCTTTTTCAAGCTGGACTAAGTAATTATTCAGGGACCGTTTCTCTTTGAACAATTGTTCCTTGGTTTAGGGTAAACCTTTCCCCTAACAGGCTTTTTTAATTTCTGACTGATAAAACTATGTGATGAATGAAGCTCTTCACAGTGAGGTGGCCATGGCTTTGTAATTTTCAGTTCCTACCGAAATGACATGCATTTTGCTCGGAGTTGTTCAGAAAGGCATTGCTTGTGAAACAAGGCGGGTGTTTCTGCCTCTCTCTGCTGCCTTGGTTTCGCCGTACTTGGGAACAGTGCAAAGGAGTTTTGAGCATCTCATTATAAAAGGACGTAGATAAATCTGAAAGGATAGAGGGAACGATGACAAAAATGATGTATGGCTTGTAGAAAAGGAGACTAAGGGTGGATATAACAGTCTATAAATATTTGAGAGGTAATAATATGGAGGAGGGGGAGGGATTATTTACAGTGCTTGAGACAGCATAACAAGGAGCAACGGCTTGAAACTAAAAAAGACAAAATTAAATTAGACAGTAGACACTTTTTCTCCTAACTAGAAGTGCAATTAGCAATGGAGTGACCTGCATAAGGACAAGGGGGTAAGTGAAGCATAATCAGGAGAGGTGTTTAAGAGTGTGTTAGATTACGATCTCAAGTGATTAATATGGGGGTAAACTCTGATCAATGTGCAGGTTAAACTAGATGACGGAAATCTCCTGCAGCTTTGTCATCTCCTGTATGATTCATTGCCTCTGGCCATTGTTTGACCGTGTTAAATAAATCATAATGTTACAGGGTTCTGCATCCCTGATTAGATGTTTCCAGTTGATTCTCCAGTTCTGGAGCCTGCAGCTTGCAAAGCTTGCACTTTCCCTGCTCCTCCTTTCAAGCAATATTCATTCGTCGTCTTTGTAGCTTTGTGCGTCCGTGTGTGTCTGAAGTAGGTAGAACTGGCGGCAATTTTCAAAGTCTCTAAATGAAGAAGTTTTCCTTTCAGGCTTCTGATCCTGTCTGAAGCTACAGTGGAACTGTAAAAATAAGTAGTAGCATAAAAAGATTTGGAAAACCTCTGAGAAGATTGCTTGTCTTTTTCTGTGCAAGAGGGACTGTGGAGCTTGTCCAGGGCTGTCTTCCCCAGGGACAGGGGCTGGCGAGAGCTTTCTGCAGCGTGCCGGGGAAGCAGGGGTGCCCAGGGGACCAGCCCTGACCTACCCAGACCTGCTTACTTCTGGAGAGAAGGACTGCTCAGCCCCACGGCTTCTGTCACTGCCTTTTGGTTGGAGGGGTGGAGGTGAAAACCCACAAGCAGCTCAGCAGGTATCTCCATCCTTCTTTCATGTTTCAGAAGAGCTTTTTTCCTTTTTTTCCCCTAAAGAACTGGGAGTAGATTTTTTTTTTATTTTATTTTCCAAAATCTGTCACCCTAGGGCTTTCTCGGCTTGCAGCATCTTCTGTCTGACTTTTCTCACACCAGGTGAGGTTTCCAGGCGTAGAGCTACCAGTTAGAGCAAGGTCCCTGCCGAGCGGTGTGTACTGTGTGCTGAACGGGCTTTACTGTGTACACTGTTCTAGTGCCCGAGTGCTGGGGGTTTCTCTTCCCACTGAAGGCCAGCAGGGCTGGTGGGCAGCGCCTGTTGTTCCGTGTGCCTTGGAAGCTCTTTTTCCATCACGCTGGCATTTGCATATGTGCATTCACGTTTAGAGAGTTATCTGTGCTGGCTTGTGCTTTCCATTTGTCATTACGAATGCTGAGATAGGAATGGAGCAGGAGCAGAAGATGTACTAAGAATTTTCTATCCGCGGGCACATTATTACACTATCAGCAGCTAACCTCTTGTTCCTTTCTGTGTCCTTGAAACAGTTATTACGACTTATCTGAATGTGTGGGGCTTTCTTTTTGTTTTTAGAAAAGATATAAGTGGGGAGTGAAGGAGTACTGCACGCTTCCTTAACTGAACACTGGTGTGATTTCTTGCTTTTTCTTTTTTTCACATGTTTTCTTACACCCTGAAGACTGCTTTCGTTTGCTTTATTTACCAGCTAACTTCCTAATTCAGCCTGTTAGCCCGTTTTCCATGTTCATTAGATTTGTCACTTAATGATGTGGAGACTAAAATGCAGTTTTGAAGGTTTCTTTTGCAGGAACGCCTTTTCATATGCTTCTTCTAATTCCTCTTTTTTTTTTTTTTTTTTCTGAACTTTGCTAAACTTCCCCCTGAGTTTGAGTACCTGCTAGTCTTAATTAGAGTTGTGAATAGCTCAGTTATATAAGTACAAACATCATTTATGCATTTATGCCCTGTGTTTTCTTGAAGAGCGTACGGAGAGTCTGTTAAGAACTGAGCTTCTCTTCCTCTGCAATGAGATTGGATGCCTAATTATTTTATGATTTTTTTTTTTTTAATTCCTGTCTCTATTTGTACTATTTCTGGTGGCATAGGCCACCATTTGCTGATTTGGGTGCCTACAGTCGTGGGCACAACTGAACCTCAGCTGGTGTAAGCCACTGTGGTTCCAGTCACTGTGCATTTCTGTTTGTCAGTTGTGCATGAAGAAAATTAATTAGTGATCAATTTATGTTTGCATGGAAGCAGATTTTATGAGTGGAAATGTTGTTGCATCCATGCAACACTGGCGATTGTGTACGAAAGTGTTGTACGTACATGTGATTTTTGCTCACTTGCCCGGGCCCAGTGGGTGTCTACAGTGGTTCTCTACCACTCTTGATACTAGTTTTTCCGTCACGTATTAGGTAGACAGAGTGAAAAAGCTCTCCTGTTGTTTCTAGTTGGTCTTTTTTAGAAACCTTTTGGGTTTCTGTCATCATATAGCTTATAATCAAGCACAGACTCCAGCTAATTCCAACCATCGCCCTACTCCCTGTATTATTTTTAGTGTGGGCCATAATGATTTTATCCCAGTCATATTTCCTCCAAGGTCTCCTATCTCAGACACTTGTAAAGCCTTCCCTCCCTTCTAATGTTCTCTTTGATCTCTTGTTAATGACTTAAATCCCTTCATGTTTAATCCACACCAAGTTTCTTTCTCCTCCTCTCAGTTTGCTTCTTTGCGCCTGCAGGTGTCTGGGCTGTTTTCCATCACTGTCTAGAAATCTGGTTTTCTTTTCTCATTTCCTTTCTCTTTTAATTTCTTCCTCTATTATTTTAAAGTTGTGTTGATTTTAAATTTTGCTCACATTACACACTTTAGTAGCATGTTGGATGCCTGAATGCAATGAGTTAAATATTTGTAAATTTCTTTCTCAAATCAGGTATCTCAAGATGAGTAATAACGCATACACATGGATATGCACACATGGTAGTCATAGTCCCAGCTGTTATACTGAAGATTGAAAATGGCACTTGTTTCTCATGCTCCTAATTTTCTGAAGCGCTAGTTTTATTGGTCCTAATCCTGTTAGCTGTCATGCGTGCTAATAATTTTAGATATGTAAATAACCCTACAGTCTCAGTCCAGCGTGAGCAAACATATGCTGGAGCATTAAAATAGTGCCTAGCCTCTTCACAGGTTCAAAGCTGTATTCAAAGATTTTGAATGCTTCTCCTTTACTAAAGCCATTCTTTTTTGCCTATGAAGATTTGAATACAGTCACTACAGCTGTATTATGAAGACCGAAAGTGCAAGTAAGGAAGGAACAAAGATTGCCCCCCAGCTGACATAGAAAGATCAACTGCTCTGCTCTAGTCAGTGACAGAAGATGTTGAAAGTGGAATTTGCTGCTGTAGACATCTTATTGAGGGCCTGAAGCTTGCATTGTGTGGAAATAAAAATTATTTTCTGTAGGTTTTATTTCTTCAGCTCTATTAGGAGGATTTTTAAGTTTCATGCTAAATGTTTGCAGCAGATCATTTTTATTAAGTGTACACTAAATGTGAACAAAATGTGACCTCTGCAGTTCTGCTGAAATCGGTGGTATTTCAGCTCGTGTTAGCTGGAGCTGGATGGGGGTTGTGTGTATGATTGGGAAACTTACTATGCCAAGCTGCAGCCTTCTGGCTGGGATTTCTCCCTCCTTGTTTTTTTCTCCGAAAACACATTTTCCTTTGAAAAAAATTGTTTTGTGTTAAGTTTAAAATTAACTAAATGCCTTAAATTTTTTAGTTGTATTTAGGAATGCACACACACAGAGTTAACAGTCATTCAGCCCATTACGGGGTAATAATTCTACATGTGGAAGAGAGGAAGAAATGCTCAATAATTTTTTCTGATTTTTGCTTTGGAAGAAAGGCACATGATATTGCTGTATGTGGAGATGGTGACATTCTGCTTTCATTTCCAGCAGTAGCTGAAATCAGCAGGATTGGATTACTTGCATGCAGTATTAAAAAAAAAACCACTCAAAACAACAGAAAACTTGGCTGAGGATCTCTGTGGTCCATTAATACTGATTTCCAGTAAGTCTTTTAACACTGGGGAGATTCCTAAGGCCTGGAAGAAAGCTGATGTCATGCCAGTGTTTAAGAAAAGCAAGTGTGGTAGGATGGGAGGCTACAAATCCGTCAGCATGACATCAGTTTTTGTGAAAGCAGCGGAACAGTCCGCAGCATACTAAAATGTGCAGGAAGGGGAGAAATAGAACCATTAAAGGATGCTCATGCAACGTGAATTAACAGAAGTTTATGGGTAAAAGATTCTGTCAAGTTAGTAATATTCTATCGTTACAAAATTGCTTGAGGAAGTGACATATCGATGCAACTAAATTCTGCAAAGCATTTGATTTTTGTATCCCCTGACATCTTGATTAGGAAATGGAGTTGACAGAAAATAAATACTGTATGTGTTACATGGTTTTAAGAAGGATCACCCTGAAAATGTAGGTCTGAGTGGGGAATCTAATGCAGTGGTGTTTCTGGCGAAGTCTGACAGGGACCTGCTCTCGGCTGTAAGCGGTATGGTCTTCCCATTGCTGTCTTGGAAGCAAGCCTGGAATCGCCGCAAGTCGTCTTGGTAGGTGATGGAAAGGTGCATGGACTGCCAAGCAGTGGAGAAGACAGAAGTGAAGTGTGGGAGGGCTTGGCTAGATGGTTGGTCATGTGCATGCAGGAGCCACTTTAACCCATACCAGAAGTGAAATACGGAGGAGTCTGTCTCTGAGAAACATTGTCGCTGCAGGGGAACTGGTGGTCATGAAGGTACTATGCTGAATGTTAGTGGTCCCTGGTGGAAAAGGATGACCAAGGACTGGTACAGCCCTTTCAGACAGACCTGTGATGATGGGAAGGAGGCTTAGTGTTTTCTGTGTCTGAAACTGGTGAGGTGCCTGTGGGACTAGTGGAACTCCTTCCCTGGTGACATTGTACGTACAGGAAAGTGGGCTCTCAACGGATATTGGAAGGGAGATCGTTGGTGGTTATTAAGTAAGCATACCACACCAGGATCAGGGACGTCACTGAGCCAAAAATGATGGGAGACTGGGAGAGGGGGTGAGGGAGGGAACATGTTTGTTTGCCCTGCTCGTACTGTTCCCTAGGTTTCCCTTTGTAGCTGGTGGTGGGGATAAAGCCATGGTCTGAACCAGCACACCTGGGCTTGAACTTGGAAGGGCTTAGGCAGGAGACACGGGAATGATTCAAAGACTGGAAAACACATCCTGTAGTGAGAGGTGGCAGTTTATTTTGCCTTTTAGTGATCCCCTCATCTAAGATTTCATTAATCCCCATATGATTGTTCTGAATTGCTTGTGCCTTTGCCAGACTAGACCATCTCAAGTTGAAGTTTTCTGTGTCATTTCATGGAATGGGTTTTGATGTTGTGAACAGAAGGATCATGTGGATGCAGAATCCCACAAAAATCTTGTGTGTTGGGTGCATCCACTGTGGAGCTCAAGCAAGACGATAATGAACAGCCTCAATTGTAGGATCTCCCAGATCTTCTTGAAATGTACTGTCTTTGCTGTTTCACTTTTATCCTAGAGTGCATCTTTCTGGCAAATGTTGTTCTTGGTAAGATGTGCTGTCCCACATAGGACTGGTTTAGCCCTTTATAGGTGGAACTGGAAAAGCTTTTTCCACTTTGCTCAAATGATGACTCCCAGCGTTATTTGTAGAGGGAAGAAAAAAGTTATTCATAAAGGGAAGAAAAAAGTAATGCTCATTCCTTCGGGGTGGAAATGGGTATTGTTCTGCCAGTCGAGTAAGCATTGAGAAGCAGGACAGCGTAGCTGTTGACATCTTCATGGGTAAAGCCATCTCCTGCCCGTAGGATGCATGCCCTGCACCTGCAGACACTGCTGCCATTATGCCAGCTCCTCACCGGTAACACCGGCTGAAGCCATGGTCCAGCTGCTTCGTCCGGCGAGGAGTGTTGCAGGACACCCCGACTCTGCCCTAGCTGTCAGAGAGCCGCTGCAGGGAAGGTGCAGAGCTTTGTTTTGGGGCGGTGGGAGGAGGTGAAAAGCGTGGTGGGAATTGGGAGGTGATAAGTGCCCAGTCAGGGCATAGCTGTGGTAAGGAGGTGGGGTAGATCAGTCCCTGTGCGCTTCAGCTCCGGGAAAGAGGCCAGGAGCCTGCAAGAGGCTCAGAGTTGTTGGACAGTGCAATTTTTATTTTTTTCCTTCTTCCTTTTTTTTTTTAAACGTGTATTTCTGCTTTGAGAAGAAAGGCTGAGCAACTGTGGTCCCCAGGTGCGGCCAGAGAGGTACCTATGGACTGCTGTGGCAATAAGCTGTTTTGGCTATGATTTATTCTCTTTAACTTGGAGACACAACTGCTTTTAGCCCACACATCTGATGTGGCTGATAACAGATTTTTCGACCTCTCCCTCTAATAGATGTTAGTCGGCGCGCAGCTGGGCATCCAGGGCTGTTTGGGCAGGCAGCCCCAAACAAGGAGGATTTGGCATTTGAGCTCCAGATGGGGCCGTAGCATTGTTGGCAGTTGGGGGAGGGAGGAAGAAACCATGCTTTTCTTGAAAGCTTTCTGGTCAAAACAATTGGGAGGACTGCAGAGGTGGTTTTCCATGGGTGAATGGGAGTCGGACAGCCCCATACGTCTTAGAAAGCGGGCTCTGGGACAGGGGTACGACCACAAGCTACCCCGCTGCTCTTCGCCTGTATTTGCTGGCTCATCTCGAACGCAGGGTGACTTTCTCTTCCTTGTACCCCTGTTAAGGTCTCCACCTCCCCACTGCTTGAGAGCAACCACAGAGCGATGGGCCAGAGGTCTGGAAACGGTGGAGAAACGTGGAGAAAAGTTTTGTCTTCACAGCAGTGGCTCGGGTAGCCATCTGTTAAGGCCTGAATTCAGGGATGCTTTCAGGAGTCGAGGGTCCCTGTTTTTTCACTCTGCTTTTAGGGAGGAGGCTTTCATTGGCAGATCTGAAAGGCCTTATTCTGCATACCTTGTGCTGCCGTAATTTATAGTGTGCACTTTTAGTCCAAAGTGAATACCTGATCCTTGACATTTTGTTTTAATTGTCATGATGGCACAGGAGTATCTCAGATTTTCTTTTATTTGGGAAGTTTTTTTAGTGGCACAGTTCAAAAGCACCAAAATTATTTTTTTACTCAAATTTGCTAAATGATAATTTCTTGAGTATCTCTTTTCAGATAGGAATGTGGGTTGAGAGTTTTATACATATAAGCACCTGAAAGAGAGGTTTTAAGATAAAGCACCCTCTGGAGTATATTGATAAAAAGAAGACTAAGGGGAAAAAAAAATAAGGGTGGAGGGAGTCAGCTCTGTTATTTTCGTGAGAGCTCTGCTTCTCTGTAGGGTCCAATTCCAGTGTCCTTACGAAGATGAGGGACGTAAGTGTGTGGACTTACCGTGCAGTAGACTGATAGCCGAAGCAGATGGTACTGGGATGCGCGTCAGTGTCTGGTCCTTCGCTGGGAGCTTTGAGAGCAGTGGAGACAAAATCCTGGTCCTTTGTGCACTCACGCATATGTCCATAAAAGACGACCCCCTGTGAATCTCATATTGGACCAATTCTGTCTCTTAGGAACCTGTACTGCATTGAGAGAAGCTGTAAATTATGGCGGGGTGGGGGTGGGGTGTTGTGTTTCAAGCCCTCTGCCTGCTCACTGAAGGAGCAGTAAATGAGCTTCTGTGTGAAAGTGTAGGGCTCAGCGGAGTTACGCAGGTGTGAAAAGAGGCTGAAATGGAGGAATCAGACTCTGGGAAGGGAGAGGAGAAAGAGAAAAGCTGGGAGCAGCTGGGACCTTCTCCAGAGCCTGATGTTCAGGCTTCGCCGTGTGTCACTGTTGTGTTCCTCAAATTCCCGTTGAGATACTCCAGCCTCTTCCCATTCCCTTCCTTCTCTTACTGAAGAGGTTTCCTTTCCTCTTCTCATTTTAGCTAAAACAGGGAAGGTGTTAGTGTGTAATATTTTGTACGGTATCACTATGCAGGGTACAAATAATAAATCACACACTACATGCTTAGACAATTTACTGCCAGCTTTTGTATGTGCTGTGACAGGTGCTCAAAAGGTCAAAAAAGCTTCCTTAACAAATTTCATAAGATAATGCAGTGAGCTGTAACAGCATAAAGTCCTGGGGGCCATAGACCAGAATAGAAGAAATAATTATGCATGGTAATGGGTAATTACGGATAATGGCCTTTTTTGGGGGTGGCAGAGAATACACAGCCCCACAGCCTTGCCTGGAATGAACATTGCCTAGCACATTAACTTTATAGCAAGCTAAAAGTTCAACGCTGGAACCAAAAATAATCCACAACTTCTAATGGGAAGAGAACAGAAATACTCCTCTCAAAGGCAGAGCGAGCGTGCAGGTTTTCTTCCTCGGGAGGCAGAATGCCTCAGCAGAAAGTAAGTAGTGGTGCCAGCTTGCTTTGACATCTGAAATCGCTCCGTCATGATTGTCTGGTGGGAGAAACATATTGTTCCAGCGTTTCTGATTGTGGTGTTAGGGAGTGATTCCACACTGGCCTCATTCAAGGCTACTGTCCGTCCTCAAAGCCAGCTACAAATTGAACTAATGCGTTGCGAGACTTAATACTGCCAGACGAGTTAATGGGAGTGTGCTGATGCTTTATATACTGAGCAAGGAGAAATTGTCAGTTGTGAATCCAAGACTCTTTTAAGGTCTGAAGGCAAGTGTTTCCTGACCGAATAATTAATTTTTGGCATTTTAATGGCTTAGCTGTCTCCTGCCGCACAGGCTGACTTGCAGGCATATATTAACGCTGCAGTGATGACAACAGTTACCCTGAACTGAAAGCTCCAGGAAATGTAAACTACCAGAAGCTGAACTGTGCTCACTGGGCATGGATATGCCTTCCTGCTCCTTGAGTAAACGTGTTACTTGAGTAGTCATGGTTCTTCTGCATTTTCAGAAGCATATCTGTGTATGTGTAGAGTCTGTAGGCATAGAAGAAATAAAAACTGCTAACCGTAGATGTATGTAAGAACTCATGTCAATAAATGTGGGCAGTGATATATTCTCTTAATTGCCACACTACACATACATAATCCCTTTTCTGAAATACACAATCAGAGGGAGACTAATCAGCTGTTACGGCCGCATGAGTACCGTGCCACTGTGTGCTCCCAGACGTTGAAATGTGACTATGCTGTCCTGATTTTTAAAACAGTTCCTGGTGTGCGTCTGTCCCAAGCTGACTAATATTCTCCCCCAGATTCCCAAGTGTGGTCCAGTAACCATTCCCAGTCGGCAGTTTGGTGTTACCACCCTGTTGTAGATGCTGAGAAAGTCTTAACAGTGTGGACTCTGTGGCATTTGACGTCAGCTTGCCCAGGCATGTTTAAATTACTGTTATTAGTGTATAATAAGATGTATAACTGGCCCTTAACAGTACCGGGAAGAATAGGAAATACTCCATGCTTATATACAGAATGACTGAATGTTACAGACAGAACTTCAGTGTTTCCATTTCTCAGTGTGTATGCTTAAAAACACGCTTGCATCTGTCAGATAGAGATGATCATAGAAATTTCTGTAAATTCCCTGACATTTCTCCTTTCTCCTCCCAAAAAGTAAGAAGGGAAAGAACGATCTATATACTGGCTTCTGCGTTGATTTTGCCATGCATATCTGCAATTTGTGTAAATCACCGTAGCTTTATTGAAGTAAATGGTCTGAGACTAGTTTACATTAACTGAGGACTGGACCACTGTTTTTCACCATGCTCTGCAAGTTGAAGGCAGGAGCCCCTCATAAGTTACTGAATGTAGAAGACCTATATGTGTAACTGACCCCGAGAACTCACCTTCCTCAAAAGAAAATCCCAGCCGTCCTGAAATGAATTACTGGTTAACTACTATTAATATGCCATAGAGCTGGAGAGTCGTCTACAACACTGCAAGATCAATAACAGTATTTATCGTGCATCATATTGATCTTCTATGAAAGAGTGGGCCATATTTCACACTGTGTACACAGTGCAAAAAAAGTAGCATCAGTTCTTTACAGACACAGAAAAGAGCTTAGAGATCCAAGGGCACAACTGCATGAAGGGATACTGTTCTCTCGCTGCAAGAGCATTGCTCACACATGGAGACCCTCTGATGGCCCCATGTTGTAGATTTGGTGTTCCAAAAACTGAGACAGAATTCTAACCACTCTTTTTTTGGTTTGCTCTTCTAATTTCTGTTCCTTCTTGCACAGGTCCAGTCCCATAATTTTAATTGTGTCCTGTTTGCAACTTGCAAAATGTTAAAATTGGTGGCTAGTGGCAGGGGAAAGATGAAGGAGCCCTTCCCAGTTTTTCCATGCAGAGGGTGAAGACAGCCGAGGCGTGAGCCCAGCTCCTGCAGCAGCCTTCTTGGTTTAAAGGGCAGGTGGAGGGACAGAGTGGGAGTCTGACGGTGCAGCAGCAGTTGCCTTGTTGAGAGCTTAATTTTTCTTGAAAATTGCTCCCCTTAGAGCAATGAACCTCAGGGCTGCCCCTCATGTGCAGGTGTTGTAATGCGGCAGGCTCTGAGGCAGGGGAGGACCCTCTCCTTGCCAGCAGAGCCATTCAGCTGTGTTGAATTACATTTGAGGGGAAAAAAAAAACAACAGCTAAAAGCTGCTTTCTTAACCTTGGTATTCTCTCCTTGCTGGCAGAAAATGCAGCCACAGGCTGACAGCCTCCCTTGAGAAGGACACCTTGTTCATTGAGCGGCCAGAGGCAAGGCTGTGGGAAGGTTCAGCCTGTAGGTGGGAGTCAAGAATTACAGGTTCAGGCCAAAGACCAACCAGAGGAACCCCAGTTAGTTGAAAATTAGTTACAACCATTGCTTCCAGTAGATCTGCCCTATTCTACAAACGGTGGCCATGCCTGAGGATGCTGCAACCCAGAAGCTGTGTGCTTGCTCACCTGCTGACTAGCAGACTTCAGCTGGAGAGAACTGGCAAGGATTGGGCAAAAACTCCCCTGGGCTTATGTTAAACATGAAATCTTCTTTGGGCAGATTGCCGAGTGCCTTGTTTTATCCCTAAGACAGTTTAGCAGAGTTCTTTGGCCTTTAATTCTGCTCTCCTTGGCACTTAGGACTTCTTTGGAGGTACCCCATGTAGGTACTGGCTGGTCTGACCTGCTTCTGTTGCTGAGCTTTTGTTGCTCAGAAAAAAAAGTCAAGACTTTCAGGGCTTTCTCTGTTATTAACAAAACTCTTTCCCCTTAATGTATTTACAGTTGTGTATGTTCTATACATGTCGTGTATGTATGATGTATGCATTAGTAGTAGGAGATGACATGATTCAGCCAGGCTGGATGGGGTAAGAGTGTAGAGCTGGACTGCCAACCTGCCCTTCACCTGTTGCATGCTAGAGTCGCTGAAGATGTGCAAGAGCTCAGCTCTCCAGAGGCATCCTTCCCTCAGGCTGGCTGGTTCAAGACTGCGAGGAGTTTAGAATAACCCATGGGGTGCTTTGACGTGCTCTGACCTGACGTTCACCCACACTCCGGGTGGCATGAGGCTGTGTCTTGTATGCGATGTCTCTCTTCTCCCAGGTGAAGCAGTAAATCCCCTCCAGATGCTACAGAAAAAAAAATCAAGAGACTTGTCCCAAAGCATGACATCAAAGAAAATCTAGTCTCCTAAATATGGGGGAAAGTGTGAGTTGAAACATGTGGCAGCTTTCTCCTGCTCACAAATTGCCAGTCCTTCCATCTTCAGAAGCATGATGTGGATTGGGATTTAGGGAAAATTAACTCTTCTAGCTGTCTTTCCAGTGCCATCACAGGACTCCTAGTCCTGTATGGAGTTGGGTATATCTGTCCCTTCACTTGAACTTTGCCCTTTCCCTTGGCTCTTTCCTGCTAATCTGCTGGGGCACATCCTTGTCCTGTGGCCAGAGCTCAGAAGGGTTGCATGCCAGAGACGTTGCAAGGACCACAGATTCCATAATTCTGCATTTATAAGAGAAAAATGCCACAGGCTGCTGACACATGGGGATTTATGTGTATGGGTGCATGGGTGGCTGAATGAGACGGTGACCAGCTCTACAGACTCAATATTGAGTCTCGGGAGGGCAGCTGATAGTACTGTAGACGCTATAGGAGAGCAGAAGGAAAACAGAGGACTGTTCTGGTGGATTCGTAACAGCCCTGAGCACTGAACCACTGGTAGCTGTTGTGCAGCTAGATAAAGGAAAAACGGGTGGCAGCAAGTAAACCCTTTTGCACCTCCAGTGGCAAATGATAGTAGCCGCAACTGCAGGTAGGAGGTAGAAAGAGAAAAGAAGGGGCAAAAAGCGTATTTTTTTCTCTTACTTAGTGCGGCAGAAGACTGCCACCACTGCTCTTTCTTCAGGAAGGAACTGTAGCATTACCAGCCACTGGAATATCAGAGACATCAAGGATAGCTATGGTCAGGTCTCTGTTCTAGCCTAGCCCATCTTGTCCCATGTTCAGAAGTGTAGTGCATGAGACCTTTCCAAAAGATGCAGCAAAGCCTGCTGCTTTCTGCAGTCTTCCTTTTAGCTGCTGATACCTCAGGGTGGCTCACTTTTTGTGTGTAGGTGTAAAGAGGCTCCATCTTCCTGGTGCTAGTATTCACAGCAGAAAGTATTATCCTTTCTTAAAATGCACTGCAAGTAGGAAGATACTGCAGAGGTTTCAGAAGAAATTGCCCCTCTGTGGGGTGTAGCATAGCCCTGCCAGAAGTTCTGCGGCCGGCTGCCTTCCATATCTCGGTCTCCTGTGAAATCTGTATCCCAGCAGGGAATGTGTTGGAGGATTTTGCTTTTGGCTTCTGTTTTGCAGCATAAAAGCAGAACAATTGAACTGCAGCTTTATTTGGGAGCTAAGTTTGGGGAGGGTAGTCAGGCTTGTGCTGTGTTTTATCAGAATTGTTGGCTTCTCAGTGCCAGTGGTCTAAGTTCTGATTTCATCAAAGACATAGCCAAAAGGACTTGAAGAGAGGCCTGCCCAAAAGCAGAATAGTAGCAATAATAAAATCTCATAAAAATACGGAAGTGCAAAAACTGTGACGGGTCTTTTGTGGCATTGCAGACTCCTCTGTTCTGTGTGCAAATTTGAGAGGTACTCCCAATGAAAAAGGCCAGCCAGCTTGATTCTCACTCACATAGGGCTGAGGGGCAGAAAAATCAGATGCAGGAGGCATAAAACACTCTGTTTGTTAATAAACGTGTGCAGTTCATTGATGTCAACAAAATGTCGGCAAGAGTTGAACGGAGGCACTGTATAATTTAGTGACCTGGAAGGAGACTATCCATGATTGCAGAGCGCTTTCATTACAGCTGAAGAAGTGAAACAGAATTGCATTGTAAGTGGTAATAATTGGTAAAACCAATCATTGGGATCTAGTGTGCAGCTAATACATAGTACAGTGGAAGTTGTTACCATGACTCTGAGAGGCTGTCAAATGCCACCGTAATAATTTTGCAGGTAAGTAACCAAGGTACAGATATACCAAGAGAAAGATGCAAACAAACCAGGCGATGCCTGCCTGACATCTCTCTTAGGGCTGTTATTTCGTACGTGGGTGTTGTCCATGCTGCTTCATCTCCATACCGATATCCCTTGAGAGCTCATCAGTGTGCTTTAAGCCACATCCTTTTCTCCTCCATGGTGGACACCATCATGGGAAGAGCAGGAGCTCCTTGCAGAACGGATCATTATGCTGCAAACACTGGAAGGGTTAGTGCAGGGCAGGGTTGCGAGGATGCGAGCTAGAACCAGAGTTGTGGGGATGGTGGGATTTACAGCTGCTCCTTTTTTTAATATGTGAATGTATATTCACCATGTGGTTGGATTTTCCAAGGTTGTGGCCGTTTTTTGCTGTGTCTGGCTCAGCCAGGTAGCTGATGCAGCCTGTCGGACAGAGCTTGGCTGTGAAACAGTACTGACAAGCACCTTCCTTTTCCATCCTTGGAAATAGTGCAAGGAACCCGTTGACACTGGAGTGAGGAAAATGGTTCTTAAAACATTCTCTGAGAAGCACCCCGTCTTAGGGAACGACAGGGAAGGCAGACCTTTGTGGGGACAGCCTCCGGTCTGGAGGCACTCCAGAGCGCAGGCAGCAAGTCATGAGCTGTCCCCTCCTCCTGCTCCTCCTCTTTTGCTGGTGGTGTGGGAGCTTGTTCTGCTCCGTGATTCTGTAGGTAAACAGGAGCTAAATTTGGGTATGGAGGCTGGGCAAGGGTTGAGGGCCTTGCTTCTCAGAGGTAGCATATGGGTTTCTGAGACACCTTGGCTGATCGTGCGGTGCTTTCCCTACTGCAGCTTTTCTTGGCCTTGGGGCTCTTTGCACTTTCTAGAGGCGTGTTCCGAAAGTGTCCTGTCACCTGCAGGACACTGGCTGGAGAGGAGTCGTCCTTTAGCTAGAGCCTTTCTGCTTCCAGGAAGTTAAAAGAGACTTGGCACACTGTTACAATTTAAAAATAATGGAGTGCCGGTGTAAATCACCATCAGATCAACTGATGCTGCTTGAGGACTCAGAGCATTGTCTTAACCTGCAATTGGTTTTGCCTTCTGTTTTGCAGTCTGTGGTGTGTGTAGGTGGTGGTCTCGGGCTTTGAGTGGACATTAGTCCACTTGAGTTTCCACAAAACACCCCGCCGTGTTTTCCTTTCGGTTCCCACCTCTTCATATTTACTACTCTCCATCCAGCCTTCAAGAGTAGTAGCTCATCAGAACGTGAAAGGTAATGGTCTTCATAGAACTTCCTGTTTCATAATGACTTGTTTTTTTCTTTTCCAGAGGGACGGATGCTCATTCAGGACATCCCTCCCATCCCCAGCAGAGGGCACTTGGAGAGCACGTCTGATTTGGTTGTGGACTCCACCTACTACAGCAGTTTTTACCAGCCGTCCCTGTATCCTTACTATAACAACCTGTACAACTACTCCCAGTACCAAATGGCAGTGGCCAGCGAGGCTTCTTCAAGTGAGACGGAGGGTACGGTTGTAGGGTCGGCCATGAAAAACAGCCTTCGAAGCCTCCCAGCAGCATACATGCCAAGCCAGTCGGGAAAACAGTGGCAGGTATGATGTTCCAGAGGTGTTACACAGAAGAGTGAGGTAGACAGTAATAAGCTGTTTCTTGGGCCTGATTCTGACCTCCTGTTTGCTGGTTTCATGGCAGTGCAAAACCAGAACCAGATTCCAGGGTGGGATTAGGATCCACGTTAGGAGAGTTAGCTGAAATGGGTGGTTATCACGCAGGACAACGAAAGCAATGATACAGGTAGCCATAAGTTGCTGCAAGCACAGATAAAGGGCACCGTCTTGATTTTTATCTTCTGATTTATGTCATAGTAGATTATGGGCTGTTTTCCAGAAAAAGAGTCCAACTGAATTACCAAACATAGCATCCTGGGAGCTTCAGGTGTCATTTCTGAGAGGCTTTGCTCTTCAGGAACCTCTTCTTTTCCATCTTTCACATCCAAGGCGCTGAAGTGACCCAGGAGACCACGCTGTTGTGCAGTAGGTTGGTGGCAGTCAGCTGAAAGAGACCAGGCATGTTGCTAATGGTTTGTTCTGGCAGTGTCAGCTCCAAGGCTTGCGACTGGAACTTGGGTAGCTCAAGTTACAGGCTGTGGCTAAGAGGTTGGCACCAGAGGTCTGCGTACTTCATTACTTGGGATATAAAGCCAGCCAAGCCCTCTCACTTTAGGACTTGGTAATTGCAGCTTCCAAGTCAGTACTGGTTGTAGACTTGAAAAAGGGGCAATCTGCCAAGGCAGGGAATTTGTGGCAAAGTAAGTGGAGCTGTTTCAGTCAGCCAGAGGCTGTTTGGTCTTGGGCTGCAGTAGTGCTTTTCTGTCTGAGATTGAACTCAGGAGGCTGCACCCTCTGAGTCTGCATATGCCCGTGTCCCTTGTCTAAGAGCAGAAGAGGGCAGACCTCTTCTGTAAGAGCATCAGGAGACTGCAGGCTGCTTTCTGCAAAGGCTCTGTTGTGAAGCCACTCAACAACGAAAGATTAAATGTCCACCAAAACCCCCTTTCTGAATGGAACAGGTGAGTCGTTGCCTTTGCTGAGAGAATTCCTCTAGCACTTCTGGCACAGGGACTAACTCTAAAGGGCATTTTAACTTCTGATACCAAGGAGCTGGAACTAAGATCAGGGTTATTACAATTACTGTAGCAGTCTACATCACCTTCAGTGAGGCTCCCCTATCATTAGACACTTTTTTCATGGAAAGGTCCTTCTCAAAATGCAGCAGCCTCCTGGAGCAACAGCTGGCAGGTCCATAAATTTTAAGATCATGGCTTTACAGCAGTCGGCATTCAGTACTATTCCATGTCCCTTTTTTGCCATGAGTACAGCTGTATGGGAAAAAGAGCTGTCTCCCTTCCTTCTGCTATGTGAGCCCACACCACGAGAGCTTTCTTCTCTCAGTGTGTCAATAAGCTTCACCGCAACCACCTTTAAATACATGGAGGTACACCTTTTCAGGTACATTAGTTGATACCATCCTCTATAGCTGCTGAACTTGATCACCAGACCAGGGGGAGAGTTAGTCAAGGCAAGCTGGGGCTAGGATTTTGTGTGTGGTAATGAGGTGAGGTGCCAGTGCTTTTTTAACTTTTTCATTTTGCTTGATTGGGTTAATCTGGCGTGTCGTAGCAGAGTATTTCAGGTAGAAAGTTACTCCTGCTGGGGACCTCATCAATGTTTATAAATACTTAAAGGGAGGGTCCTGGGAGAATGGCACCAGTCTTTTTGCAGTGGTGCCCAATCATAGAACAAGAGGTAATGGGCACAAACTTGACCATAGGAAGTTCCATCTAAACATGAGGAGGAACTTCTTTCCTTTGAGGGTGACAGAGCACTGGTACCGGCTGCCCAGAGAGGTGGTGGAGTCTCCGACTCTGGAGACCTTCAAAAGACACGTGGACGCAGTCCTGTGCAGCCTAGTCTAGGTGACCCTGCTGTGGCAGGGGGCTTGGACTAGATGATCTCCAGAGGTCCCTTCCAACCCCAGTGATTCTGTGAAGCTTTTGCTCTATGTAGCTTGTAAGAGCCTACTGCAGAGCTGATGCTTGGAGACACCGTCACAATGCAAATGAGGGGCAGCAACATTCATCTTGTGAAAATAGTGTTCTTGCAGGCTGCTAATCCCACACTTCACCATTCCTCCAGCCAGTAGAGACTTCCGTGATTTTACTTGCTTTGGAAAAAGGAAAGTAAATTACAGGTATTAACTATCCTAGCGCATCGTGTTTGATGAAGAGATACATGAAGGTATGTTAAAATATGTTAAACTTTGGAATGACGACAGTGTTGTCTTGGTTCTGTTGTCTTGTACTGTCATTTGAAACTGTGTAAGAAGTCTTGGCCTAGAGGTTCATTGTCTCACTGTGAGATTGCCTGTTTCTTGTGGGATCTTTGACACCCCTTAAAGAAATAAAAGCAGTAGTGTGTTTTCCATGGATTTTTCTCTTGAAGACCAGCAGAATCTGTAACTAACTTCTGCTTAAGTGCCACTTAAATTAGTGAGATACCGAAGAGGTGATTAAGGAAAAAAGAGGTGGTTGTTGTCAGAAAGGACTGTGTTCCTTCCACCAGCGGGCTCCAAGCACTGGGTGTTCATTCCTGGCTTGTGGGATGTATCGCATGGTTTCATTCACCTCCATGTGAATTTAGTCATTTACCTTACCTAAGATTTTAATT
Source organism: Burhinus oedicnemus (assembly GCA_008921705.1). NCBI lineage: Eukaryota > Metazoa > Chordata > Aves > Charadriiformes > Burhinidae > Burhinus > Burhinus oedicnemus. Next base: position 2,561,895 of record VFFE01008611.1, read on the forward strand.
TCTCTGGGCCAAACCTTTTGGGATCTCTCAGTGTTGTTCTGGTGAGACGTCTGTGCAGAGAGACTAGAGGTAGTGCTTTCTGCCTGCAGAAGTGACATCTCCCCAGCTTTTAAATGGCCTAAAACCAGGACCCACCAGGACCCACCTGTCCTGTTCAGCAGGGCACAGTGTAGTTCAAGGTCAGCATCACGTAACTTAAAAGCTGTTTCTCAGAGGCTGCTCTGCGAGAAAGATTGTTACTGCTGGAAGAGTTACGAATCATGGGGTTTGCATACTGTTATGACAGAATAACATTGCACAAATAATCATAAAAAGTTTTACAGTGAGAGCTAGGCTAGATAATGCTTAATGGCAGTGGGTGCAGTAATGCCGAGGTTGTAAAACACTGTGTGGCACTGAAGATGGTTTGTTGTAAGGGCAACAAGCTCTCAGCTGCTGCATGTGGTTAAACATTGATTCTGCTCATGGAAGGTTACCAGCAAGGGAAGATCACAGAAATACAGTGTTAAATGGAGAAGGGTGAATGAGTTTCTCTGTCAAGCATGATAAGAAGTTGCAGGAGAGTTTCAAAGCATGATCCACAAAGAGGAATCGGACCTTGCGCACACCTTCGGAAGGATTTGCTGGCAAACTTATGCAGGCTGATTCTCTCCAGAGGAAGCGCGTAGCTGCATCTACACAGGGATTTTTGTTGGACTGCCTGTACTTGACTGGGATTAGTTTTTACATGCATAACCTTTTGTAACCAGTCTTCCAGTATGAGTGAGTCTGCTCACGTAACTGGTAGTGCTATAAGTGTTTTGATCAAGGTCTTTGATTTTTTCTTCTTTATCAAAGTGATAGGTGTGTAATGCCTGCTGTGACCAAATCAGGGCACCTTGCTAAGTAAGCTGCGAGCCCACAGGAGGGTTTCTTTTTTGGTATAAGCTGCCTGTGTGTTCACTGGAAAGTATCCTAGTTTAAGTAGTGTAGACAAGGCTTCTGCCTTTTCCAGGCTCTGTTGGTGGAGGCTGGCTTGTCCTGGAACAACTGTAACCACACGAGGAGAATTGCATACTTAAACATAACTTCTGGATGCAGACGACGCCTTGAGCAGCCCAGCTGTCTGCTGTTCCAGAATTTAGGGAGCAAGGGAGAAGAGCCAGGGAGGAAACGTGTGAGTGTGTGTGGGATGGGTTGAGGATTAATGCATCATTGAGCCTTGGCAAATAAACTGAATCACTGAATCTTTAATGTAGATTAATGTCAGATTTCAGTAGTCTTTGTTCTTTGCAGAGGCTCGTGTACTTGAGTGGATTCGTAGAGGTGCAATTTTTTTAGATATTTCTGTGTAGGTTTTGTTCATTTGTATACAGTTGTCCTGGAAGCTATATCCATCATGATTTGATAAGCATAATGAAGATGATAGTTTTGGTCCAGACCCCTTCAGTCATTTATATTCTGCTGCTTTTGCCAGCTCTAAGGCAGATAATCAGATATGTCTGGTGTTGCAGCTGAAGAAGAGACAAGCTTAGGTCGGAGAGGAAATGTAGCAGATGCGGTGGTTACTGTGCATCTCCTTTCACTCCAGTTCTGTGTGAGCATCTGGAACCACCCTTGAAGCTGGCATAATTGTTCATTACAACAGGAATTTATGTGCATTCAATCCAATTAACAGTTAAATGAGTTCACCAACATTAGTACTGCAAGTCAGTTCATGTTGGTATACAGTGGAAATTGGTGCTTCTGAAACTGGTCTCGCAGTGACCTGCTTAGGGACAGCAACTGGAAAATGATGGGTTGACCGCAGTCTTTTCTACCACAATGAAAGTAAAACCTGGATGGACTTGTCTGAATCTAATCAGGTTTGATTCTTCAAGCTGGCAATGAAACTGCTGGTGTGTGACCCGCAGCATAAGGATAATCGTGACTCCTTGTGAGTCGGCATCCTCCCCAAAAAGTGTTAGAACTCTTCTGGTTCCTATAGCTGTACCATTAAAAATCTGCAAAATGCAGAATATGCCCCCACATCTAGGGACCAGTGGCTGAGTTTTCTTTGTGACTCTGGTAACGCCAGGGATCCTGCTACAGGGAAAGGTTAAGGCTGACCAGGAGGTTTTGGACAAATTAAAATTTCAGAATTTTGTGTAATTTGTTTCATGCACTGAGGTGGATTTTTTCCCTTTTTCTTTTTTTTTTCTTTCTTTTTTTTTTTTAATGCAGCTTGACAAACCAGGATTCTCACTTCCAAAACTTCAACTTTTTCGTTCTTTCCTTAAACCAGTTTAGAGCAAAAACCTGAAATAAGTATTGGTGAGAGTCAGACTGAGAAATTTTAACTGATTTTCTAATATGGGAATTACATTTACCATTTAGAAGTGAAATATTTAACATAGCTGAGGTAGGAAACTGGTTTTTAAGAATTTCTTAAAAAAGCAGCAAACATACAAAACTGTCTTTTACTAAATCCAGTGAAGTGTGGCCATGATAGGGCAGCTAGCAGTTTGAACTCCTAAGAATAGCTGCTTGCTGGTAAAAAAGATTGCTCTTTTCAACTTCCACAACCTGTTTCTGGTTTCTGGCACAGTTTTTCCTCCAGTAAGCCTGGCCTTCTTACAGAAATGTGCTGTCTAACTCTGCAGAAATAGGTGTAAAACGTGTAAAATACAAGTGTGGCTATGTGTGTGTTTGTGTGTAAATACAGACACATTGTGCAAGTCATCCGACAAAATCCCAATTTTATGTGTAAGCAGTGTATTATATACTGTATTCATAACATACCCTTCACACTACAGATTTATGCTAAAAGTATCCTAATGTTTCTGACAGCTCATGTGTGACATGAATGCAATCCATATTTCTTGGAGGAGCTAATCTAAGCTGTTTATTTTCCGATACTGCTGATAGGGCTATATCTCTAGGTGTCACCGCAGTTGAGATTCTGATGGTAACATATTGTTTATGGGTCACTGCCTTTGTCTAAAAGAATAGGTTGGAACAGAATAGCAAAGGTTAATTAAGTTTGTCTATCAAGGAGGGACAGATATAGATGTCTCTTGTATTTTCTGTGCTAGAATCAAAGTCAAGGCAGGGTATCATAGACTCGTTTTTTCTTCATGCTGGAAAAATATGCTTAGCTGGTTTTAGGAATGAAACAAAGCCACCTTGAGCAGCGCGAGTGCAGCAGTAGTCGTGAGGGGTCAGCTCATGGGCAGTAGCATTGCAAGGTGGGAGAGTAGCTGCAAACCTGTTTTACACCTGGGAAACTGAGGCAGGGAAGTGTTAAATAACTTGGCCACTGTTACACAGCACACAGGTGAAAGAGCGAAGATTCCTGATGGTGGGATTTCTACTCTGGTGCCCAGTGGATGCCTTCTCGCCTCATGCCAAAAACCAACCTGTGAATTCTGTGGTTTGCAAACAACGACACATAAATGCAAAATGCAGTTTTATGCCCCCTGAAGCTGCCTTTATTTGTAAGATCAAGGCAGGAGGAGGCTATGTTAAAACTTTTAACAGAGTTTCTCTGGTGTTTCCGTAGTTGCTGGTTTTGTTTTAAGGCAGCTGTGGGTGCGGCAGAGGGATGGAAAGCCTGGGTGAAGTGATCGGGCCGAGATCAAGTGGCATAGCAGTGGCAGAGCCAAAGGGTAGCACTTTGATCTCTTCTCTTGCTCTGAATTTTTTGCAGCCCTTGTCACCCAGGATTAGCATCTGTGACCTCCTCCTGCTTGTCCTATAAGCCCCATAGTCAGGATCAACTGCAAAATGTGAAGGTGCTGCTAAGAATAATGCTGCCTTGCTCGTAAGGAGCTTGCGGCTGGCAGCTTCTGCAAATAAAAGAACTACCCAGGTGACATTTTGTCTGAATAAATAATCTGAGAAGGGCAGGGACCATTTTCTAGTCTCTGAGGCTGGAAGGAGAAGTGAGCCACCACATGTGGTGAGAGAGCCTTGCCTCTTTTCTGTCTCTGGTTTGGCCACCTCCTCTCCTCGGCTCTTCCTCCGTGAAGAAGATGTGTAGTGGTTATGCAGATGCTGCCGGGAGCTTGGCAGGAGGAGCTGGGCTGCTCTTCCACCAGCTGTTGAGAAAGTTTTTTTGCAGGAATGGTCTGAACTGATGCAAGAGCATTTTCTTGATGCTTCCGTGGCTTTTGCTACATATTCTGTCACTGTTGGGCACTGCTGTAGGGCTGCACAGACTTGTGCTCAGCAGCACGCAAGTCCTGCTTCCAGCCTGCCAGCTTGTGGACGAGCTGTAGCTGCCTCTTGATTCCCCATGTTGGCTTTACCAAGAGACTAGGGGAAGAATTTCCACTGCTTGCATGGTCTTTTAATCAGGCCATATTTATTTGTTCATGAGTTATAAGCATCCCACTGTTGCTTGCAGTACTTCCTTTAAAAAGTTACTGAGTGTGGGCTGTGTTGCACAATCTATGGGAACCTGTAAATGTTGAATAGGCCAAATGATCCAATGGTCCATGTCTCCCCCTGAAGTCGGTGAGGTACTTCGTGAATAGATCCTGGAGCTGGGGCAGGGCACGAGCGATGTGTGGCTGCAAGGGGATGCACTGTAAATGAGCAACTCGGGTGTTCGACTCAGGAGCTCAACTTCCTCTCTGCAAAGAGCAAGTGCTTGTGCTTCCCTTCTGCAGCACTTCCTCACCTAAAATGTGCCTTGTTCTTACGGCACGTAGCCTGCGGTGATACAAACCAGAGTGGCTTGTGGGACCGTCCCAGCCCTTGCCTGTCTTGGCCTCACTGCAGGGCTGGAAAGAGCGAGGGAGGCAGGAGGAGACACCAGAGAGGCAGGCATCTCCTCCTATGGTCTCTGCGTGGCCCCAGCATTCCCCCAGAACAGGACCCAGGGAAGGATCCCAAACCTGCTACCTGGCTGCAGCGTTTGGATGTCTGGGCTGCCCCAGGTTAGAAATAACCTGAATATTCCAGGGCCTCCCCAGGGCTGCTTTTATCACCCGTTCTGGCACCCAAAAACGTGCAAGGAGTCTCCAGAGCTGCAGGAGTTAATACAGAGCAAATGCCCCTTCTCATGGGGTAATGATCTCTTAAGCCCCCTTTTTAATGCAGCGCTAAGGTCAAGAATTTTTATGGCTGGTTGTTTTTTTATTGTTACTGTAAAATAGGATTGCTAAGCACTATAAAAAGGAAACCTTATGGTTCAGATTTACTGTGGTGTGTATTCTAAACAGTTTAATAAAACAAAACCAAAAGCTTTTAGATTTTCTTCAGTGGTTAATACACAGCATATTCTTTGCGGAGCCAAGCCTTTGGCTGTCGGTCGAACTGTGGTTCATAGACTTGGTATGGGTAATAAGATTATAAAACATGTCTCTTGCTAGCCAGCTACCACACACTAATAATAATAGTAGTAATAATTCATTGCATCCAGAGATTTTAGGTGAGTTGTTCTTTTAAGAAATGGAGAAAAACCCTAAGAAAAGGTTTGAAAGGAAACAGGTCACTGCATCCACTCAACAGGGAGAGGAAACATGCACGTGATCGTTTCAGCGCCAGGGAGAGATCCCTCCATTTTGTTACAGCTGAAATAATGCTGTCTCCTGCAGGCGCCCTTTTCTCAGTTGCACACGTGCACACGTGCACTTGCACAAGGGAGAGGTGGAGATGTGAGGACCACAGATGCTGCCTCACCAAGGGAAAGAAGACGGTGTCTGCGAAATGGCAGGCAGAAAGAAGTGCTAACTTTTTTTCCCTAGTACTTCTAGAGCCGTTGAGCTTTGCGGATGTGCAGATTCAACGTGGCCTTTGGACTGAGTTTTTGGGCACTTTGTATTGCCAATCCATAATTTCAGGGCAGAGGCATCCTGGGTTTTGTTGAGGGAGTGTGTGCAAAGCGCAGATGTCTGTTTCCAAGAGGAGACTGCCCTTTTTCAGAACAGCAGAGGGGACGTCAGTATCTCTTTTGAGTTCAGGATTCCTTAGGATTCAAATTTTTTAAGAGCAATTTACTATTTATCATGGATGACATTTCGGTGCCTGTTGGCCTTTTTCTGCATGCGGAGGGTGCAGATGGTAGAAAATTCACCGTCTAAGTATTGGTTTAATTTATAACAGAAGAACTCTTACTTTCACAGGCTAAAAGCGTGTCCTGCTGATCCCTCAGTACATGTCCAAATACGAGTGACTGTGCTGCCGTCAGAACATGGGCAGAGGTGCACTTTGCTTTCTGTAAACAGACGCCAATCTCCCTCAGCACTTAATCTCGCTGCAAACCTGGCTCCATATGGAAAGCGGGATGTTGCCCTCTGTCTCAGAGGGCACCTGCAGGATTATATGTGACTCGGGCCACGTTATTTCCAGCTAGGCATACAAAAATGAATATTGAATTATTAAGGGGGGACCCCTGGAAAACAACGAGTGCCTGCGTTCTGGCTGCTTCGCTGGCAGGGGCCAGTGGCTCCTTCTGCCAGGACCAGACCCTGGGGTTCTGCGGGCGCAGGGCGGCTGTCTGGGACAGCAGGTTCACCCCCTGCCTCCGCTGCTCCCCGGGTCTGAGCATCACAGCCTGGGAAGGGTCGAGGAGCAGGGCTCTGTGCGTGGCTGGCTGGGACCCGAGGGGACCGCTTTGGAGCGGCAGAGCTCCTCTAACCGAGGTGAGACGCGGCTGAAGAGGCTGTCAGGCACTTCTGCTTGCGAAGACGACGTCTAATGGGGACGTGCGTTTCTGTTGGCACGGCTACCTTTAATACCTGGTACAAAACTTCTCTGCCCAGAAGCTTTCCGTCCTACAGTCATTCTCTGCCCAGCAGACGTAGGGAGACCAGGTAGCGTTACCTTTCCTGCTGAAAATCCTAATCTTGGGAAGTGTTTGGCTGTGTTTTTTTGAGCACTGTAGCCACATTACATTGTAGGGCTTTGGAACAAATAATAGTAGATGGTATTTCTGTCGTAAAACAAACGTTTAAAAAAGCATTACCGCCTCTCTGAGGAGGTCAGTTTGGATGATTTCAGGGCACTGGAGTAGGATAAACTTTGATTTCTGAGTGCTGCCGACTTTGCTGCAGGCTGCAGCAGGGAGAGGGGATAGTCTGGTGGACGCCGTGCTGACACAGCAGACCTGCTGGCTGGTGTCCAGCCGTGGCTCCACTACAGGCTTCCTATGTAGTCTGTCCACAACTTGGTTTCTCTGGGTCAGATCAGTCAGGAAAATATTGTTGCATCTCACTGGGTTGTAGGAAAAGCGATGTGTATGCATGTGTGTCACCACTGCTCAGACACCATGGAGTGTGTCCTGAGTGAGTGGGGTCGGTAGGGCTGTCCTCCTTAGCCACCCCGTAGGTCCCTGGCAGAGCAGTTACCACCGGTCTGAGACAGGTTAGTCTCTGGGGAGGTGTGGGGACTGGATGGACACTTCACCTCTGACAGTGGCCAGGTGCGTGCGGTTGAAGGGGTCTGGAAAGCTTGCTGTGCTGTTTGTGCCATAAGCAGGGAACTAGCCAGGAACCTCCTTGCAGTGAAGGGTACGTGCTTGTGTGCCAGACGCAGCTTCCCCTGAGGTAAGATAAACCAGCCATAGGGATGCCGATGCTGCTGCTGGGTCGCATCCTGCACCGCACCAGCTCACCTGTAGCTGAGCGGTGTGGGCGCACCAGGAGCCAACCAAAGCAAAAACCCGAGGCCAGCCTGTCAGGATTTTGCTGCCCCCCACCCGCCCGTGAGCCCCTTCAAAGCCCTGTGCGCGTGGGGCAGCAGGCTGGAGCCGGGGCTCAGCTTTCACAGGCTGCTGTTACGCTTCTGTCTCCCGACAGGTGAAGGGCATGGAGAGCTGCCACACTGTCACCTCCCAGTACCACATGTGCTCCTACTACCCACCTGCTTCCTACCTGGGACAAGGGGTTGGCGCTCCCACCTGCCGCCCCCAAATCCTGACCTCTGAGGACATCCCCTCCTACTCGGAGTCGAAAGCGAGAGGTAAGTGCACCCACCGGGGCGTCTGGGACTGCCCTGCCTTGGGGCAGGCACCCAGGAGGTGTGGGCTGCTGCTGGGAAGGAAGCTAGGCATCAGAAAGTAGATGTTTACAAGGTGGTGGCCATTTTCTGGAAGGCTTGTAACGGGGTCGCGGCGTAGGGCTGTTACTGTACGGTAGTGCGAGCATGTACTTCAGAAGTCGTGCCGTTCAGCACAGTTAGGCGTACCTTTCTGCTCTGGTGTGTGTCTCCGAGTTGTGCAAAGAGTCACTTGAGGTGCCGTCTTTGGTACTCACCACCTGGCTCCCTCACAGGAACAAAAAATTATCTTTGCCCCAACCACAGAATTATCTTTCCTGTCTTTTCTTCTCAGAAATACTGTCTGTGATTTTTTCCACAAGCCTCCCACCAAACCTCTGCTGTCCTCTGCTTTCTGAACCACGTGTGGAAACTATTCCTCCATCCCAGCCATGTCGTGAAGCCCTTTGCAGTGTTGCTTCCTTGTTTGCTTTCAAGCTCATCACACTATATTACTTTATTTAAAACTACTGCAGATAAGTTTTTCTTTCTATATCTGATGTTTCTTGGCTTTGCTAAGGATTACTGTAATTGCAATGATTTCCAGGAAGGCGTTGGTGAATTTATCCTGTGGTTTTGACAACATTTCTCTCGCTTCCTTGTTCCCTTGCTCCAGTAGCAGGTAGGGTGCACACACAGGTGTTAACATGGCCCCCCTGGAGTAGACCAGCTCCACTGAGCTGCCTCCCTGTCCCTGGAACAGGATAGTAACTGATGCTAGAAAAGCAAGACAAGAAACAGAGAAAGAGTAGGGTGATCCTGCTTTGTGTGTGCAAAATATTCACACTCCTACAGCGTTCAAAGGTATCCTGAGCTGTTGGTTGCCTCTGAACCATTGTTTCAGGTACCAGCGGCAGACCTGCACTCTGTGAATTGAGCTAAGACTTCCAGAAGCTTTTCACACTTTTTGTCTCTCTATCTCAATTAATTTGGCAGCTTAATTTTTTATGGTCTGTAGGAAGTATTTCTTTTCGTTTACTTTACACCTGCCAAATTTTTGTGTGGGGTTTTTTTTTATTTTTGCATGGAGTCACACAAGTGGCAACAGCATCCATCCTCATTTGCTTCTCTGGTGCACCTATACATTGAGATTAATCTTCTCCTCTTTATACCTGATGGAAGTACGTATGTTGCATAGGTTCCATACTTGTTTTCAGTCATGGCCTTTCTGTGGTTGATGTTCTGGTGTCTGTTGCGTTTGCATTGTGGTGAAAAATATGGTGGTTGTGTCATGAGGTGTGTGTATACCTGTGGCTGGTGTAAATCAGCACCGAGCCCTTGAATTCAGTAACTCCAGAATGATTCATGCTGCTGCGGTGGCTGCTCTTTCAGAGCTGCTGTTTTCTGTAGGTCTTCCAACTAATTGTGACATATCAGATAGATGAAGAAACAACATGCGGTGTGATGAAACCTTAGACTTTTCCTCCTTCTCCAGTAGTTTAAATGGCTTAGAGAAATCAGTGATCCTTGGTTCATTTTCCTGCTCTTTTCTTCAATTTTATTTTCTTCCCTCTTCTCTGACCACCACTGAACAGTGACGTCTTCCTTTCTGCTCATTGATCAGAGAAGCAGTTGGCTTTATGCTCAACTGCAATTGACACTTTTTCTTGCATCCATCACTACTAACTCACTAAGAAGTCTTACCAGTCGAGTGTTCTTACAAATAGACAAAAGACCTTATACCCTTTGTTCCCAAGTGCACTTCAGTAATTTTTCATCACTGTAGAAAAAAGTTGTGCGTAATGTGCCACTGATTTTTAAACTGCATAACTACTGTATTTTCAATAATCCCTGACTGCTTCTCCAGACAGTATTCCACACACAGATATTGTTCCCTAAGTTACACCATCAATCAGAAAACGACAAGCAGTGAGATGTAATTTACTGAGATCAAACAGCATTTTCCAGACTCTGAAGAAGTGTTTTTCCATAGCAGGGAGCTAGTGGGTGAAAGAGGCACCGATATTTTTGTGAGAAACTTGAAAATGTGAGCAGGACCATACGCGTTTAATGGGGTTCTTAGAAGCATCTTCTTTTTCGTTATGCACGTTCTTCAAGGAGATGGCTGCTTTTACTTTTCCCATCTACAGACCAGATGGTATTCTCAGGCTGTTAGTCGATGATTTACACACCCATGATGTTTTTCTTCTGCTGCTTTTCACAGTCGTCAGAGGGTTTGAGGGTTTTTGCCTCTTTATTGTCATCTGTGTGAGTGCTGAGTCAGCCAGGAGGCTGTGAGTGGCAGATCCTGCGTAATAAAGAGGGTGGTCCGTTCCCCCAAAGTACTGACTGCCTGTGCTGCAAGTGCTGTCTCATACAAAAGACACATTCTTATGCATTTCTCCATTGCTTGTTGGGCTGAACTTTCTGTACAATGCCTGACTGCTGTGTATGAAGCCGGGTGACATGTTTCTGCAGGGTTAGTGGTTGCCACTTGCTAAAGACAACTCTATTGCATGTCTTAAATAAACAAATCGTATTTTACTCTTTCCTTTTCTGCGGTTGAAGTGGTAACCATGCTCAGAGACTTGTTTTCTTTCTAAAAATACGTGTTCATAAATTTTAGGTCCAGAAGGCAACATTAGGATCATCTAATCTTACTTGCTATATAATGCAGACTGTAAAACTTCACCTAATAATTCCCGCAGCAAGCCCGTAACTCATTTTTTGAAGATTAACAGATCCAGAAATTTTACAGGAAGGTAACAGTGCGTATAGAAGAGCAGCAGGTCAAAGTAAATAACTCATTTTGCAGCCAGATTTTCAAAACATTGGAAACATGTATCTTTAAAAAAAATGGTTACTAGATTCCCAAGCACAAATCTGAGATGGTCTTACAACACATGCAGTTACCCACAGTTCAGTTGTAACTTCAGCTTTACAGAAACTTTGCTGGTTCACGTATTATCTCAGTTAGTATTTCAGTTAGACTATTTCATTAATTTTGTTCTGCTAAGTTAACTGCCTGGTTAGACCAGTTATATTGAAAGGGAGGAGAGATGAGCTAGTAGACCACTTACTTACACTTTCTTTGTTTTTATGAATGATGCGAAGTTCTCAGGAAGCTTCTGACATTTGTACGTGAGGTCATACTGTGTTGCAGTGGGTTGCATATAGTAATGGGCTGACATTTTCTGAATGGCAAAACACCATCAGTCAACCTCCTTGCAATTTGGAGTGGTTCTTTGTGAAATGGTTTTGCTTCCAACTAAGCACAGCTGCTGCCCTTCCAGCTGAAACTGGAAGAACTGGGGAGAAAAAGAAGATAAACCAGTGACAAATGGCAAAAGGGTGTTTTCAGAGGGCTCTCTTAAATCACCAGGTTGTGAGTTTTATATAGTAATTTCTAGGTAGGAGAGGGATTTTGTACTCTGTACTTTCCAAAGATTTTTCCTCTCCTTTTTCTGCAAGAGCAATGAGAGGAAAAGATGTATGAATGTATGAGAGGTTGTTATCAATCCCTGTGCATGCAAAGCATGCTTTAAAACATGTCTTTCTTTTGGAAGAAGCCAAGCTGAGAGATCCTTATGCAAGAAGCGAAGGAATTAGAATGGGTCGCAACAGAGTATTTCATCTCCAAAAGCTGAGTGCCTTATTCCCATTGATTTCTGTGGGACAGTTCCCTTTTTTTTTTTTTTTTTTTTTCAGTAGGGCTTTTTCAGGATTGACTCACTGGCCAGAATTGGAAAACACTTCCCACTCATTTTGAATCAGCCCCTCCTGCACTTAGATTTGTGAAATACCTGCACAAGACCTTGGTTTGAGAGAGGAGGAAAGCATGCGCTTGGATCAGGACTGGGTGCCTCGCTCTGGGTCCTGTTTTCACTGAGTAGAAGTTGAGCATTTGCTTATCTGTATGGGAGTGTTTTCCAGGTTTGGGACAGTGGCAGAAAAATGTAACATTCAAATAGAAGGATGCACAGGAGAAACACCCCTGTATTTGCTGACACCTTTGATTTAAAAATAGTTGCCTTGTCTTAAAGTTGGCATGAAATAAAAACTGTCATTATTATATGAAATGTTGAGATAATTATTCTGTGTATCTGTGCTTGTGGTGAAGGAGATGGCTTGCATTTAAAATGTTGCTCTAGCTGCTGAATGGATTTGAATTTTTATTTTTCTGTCTAAGTGTTAGGATAGTTGGAAACACCAGTAATGAAGCACTGGAGGAGTGCTGTATTTGTAGCTTGAACATAAAGCAGGAGACCGAAGCTCCTCCCAAACACAAATAAGAAAAACTGATGTAAGTATTCATTTTGATACAGAAAAGGTCAGCATTTCTGGTAACAGGTTTTTTTGTCAGCAGAACAGCTTCCAACGCTTTCAAAACACTTTTCCACAGTCCTTTCTAGAAGTTAAATAACTGATATCCCAAGTTTCACAGTTGTGGAAATCAAGGCAGCACAGCCTTTTCCAGGGTCTGCATTTAAAGACTCACCCTTGCCTCTCTCTGCTTGGATGCTGTATGGAGAACGGTGCTGAGCCATTGGAGAAGCCCACCCAAACCGGAGCAGCTCTGTAAAGAGCCTCTTCCAGTGATTTCACAGTCAAGGGCATGTTGGAAACAGTCTCCCAGCTTAAGACAAAAGGTTTCATTTTGGCAAAAGCATCCCTGGAATGCAAGGAATGCTGTGTGCGATAGAAACACACGGGAGAGGTTGGATGTTTCTTTCGGACCTGGTTACTGTGCACCAGTTATGCTCCTTTTTTGAGGTTTCCTACATCGACTATTTTTGCATGGACCTGTGCCCTTGAAATGTCGTGTGAGGTAAGAGTAATGATCCAGAGCCACAGATGGCACCTGGCTGTAGGATCAGAGAGGTCAAGGAGTTGTGGTATGCAAAAGGTCTTTGAGACCATGTCCTTGAACCTGAACTGCTTTCTGCAAGCATTCAAGCTACACAGATGGCACTGCAGCAGAGCAGGCTGGTTTGGTATGGCTAAGAGATTACCCCAAAGAGTAAAAAAAAAGCATCTCTCTGCTCTTTATTTGCAGCCAGCTGACAAGAGGCAGTGGCAGAGCTATGCTAATAAAGCACTTAGAGAAGTGGGGTACAACAGCAGAAAATAGCCCCAATTTTCCTCCATTAGTGTAAGCTGAAGAGTTGCTGTTGCAGCAACTTCAGGGTCTGGGTGTTGTCAAGCCTGAGAGGTACCACTTCTACTCCTTTTCTACACACCTCTTCAGCAGAGCACCAGCAGAAATACATCTTGAATTTGGAGGGGTTTCAGCAGCAGGATATGTGAGGAGCATATAATTTTGTTCCTGGAACTAACACAGTTCAGCAGTATATAGCGTGTTTTGTGTGTGTGTGTGTCTCTGTGTGCATCTTCACCTTAAAATGCGACCTTCGTGAAAGAGTATGCTGTTGCTTAGTGAGGAAGGAGCAAGCAGTGTTTGCTGAAACTCCAGATGGTATTTTCCAGTATCTGTCTTACGTAAAACTTTCACAGGTAGATTTTAAAATCAGACAAAAGAAAGGAAGGGATAATCATCTAAATCTGGAGATCTTGAACAGGCAGCTCAAGTGGGTCACTTGATCTTTGCACAACTGTTTTATCTTTTTTTTGTCCATTCTCATTGCTGTTGCTTACTGTCCTCGATGCCTATGCTGTGTGCGGCTTCCCTTAGGCATTCGTTACAAGGAAGGCCAGCAGATTAAACTGCGTTTTTCCAGGCCTTGGTTTCACTGCTGGTTGTCCATGTCCATTGCAACATTCGAGACCTTTTTAGGCAGATGCCCTTTTAACATGCCATTTTAATTTTCAATAAAAAGTTGAATTTTGGGCTTAGCTTACCAGACAGTTGTTGGGTTTGGGAATTTGTTTATCTTTTAAACCAAGCAAGTTGCTAACTGATTTATGACATTCTTATTCATCCTTCATTGTTTCACTAGCTGTAACAGCAGCGATTGAAATACATTTGAGAATGTGTGTTGTCTTCAGTATAAGTTCTGGCAACTCATTTTTCTGTGTATTGAAGCCTTTTTGTAAGTTACTGGTCTGTATTCTACATGATTGGTGATGATTTGACCAATGCTAAAATAGCTTTACGAGGTCTGATTGATACAGAAGGGAATTCCTGAAAAGAAATTAATGTAAGCATTTGCTTACATCCCATTTTGCTTCAGTTTGTTCCTGATTAAAAGGCTTATTTTCATAGTTTCTTCTCTAAATGCAGCCTTTATGTTACACTCGCTCAGAAGCATACAGAAATAAAATAATAGGTGCAGCAAAGCAACTTGTCATTGGGCAATTGCAGAATTATGGGTTTGATTCATGAGTTGTGCTGATTCATGCCAGAGTGGCTGATGAGCCCCTGCTGTTTGCTTAGGGGGAAGCTGCTGGTCCTGCCGCCAGAGCTGAGCAAGCTGTAGTTTTGCTATTTTTCCCCCGAGCCTGTTTTTGTAGAAATTGAGGGGGGTTTTTGGAGTGAAGCTTTAGCATCCTCTAGGGGGAATGGTACACTGTCATGGAAACTACTTGTGAATGCTTTCATTTGTCGGTGCCCTAACAAGAGGACAGCCTGAAGCCTCAGGAGATGCTGGGGGGATCCCGTCCACCCACACAAGCAAAATCACGTCCACCCAGAATGGGGTCAGCCTGGACAGTTGAGCAGTGGAAGAAGGGTTTCTATCATGGCATGTATTTGTCCACACTGTAATATTTTGCGTGGATCAAAGTGTGCAGGGTTTTTAAAATTTAAGGCTATGTTTCAAGCTTGCAGGCATGGGTTTGGTAAAACAGGGATTTAAGGAAAGTCCTTCCTTCTGAGAAAAAACAAATCAGCAATACAGTGGGCTGTGGCAGGTGTGGATCCAAGGCAATAGATCTAAGCCTACAACTTCTAAGTTTCTTTCTATGAAAAGAAGTTCCCTGTGTCCCATCAACCCTGGTGTGAAAACAGCAGGTTTTGACACGCACCCTTCATTCTTGCTGGCCGTCTCTGAGGGTGGAGCAGAGAGCAGGTGCTGTGGCAAGTGATGCCACTTTGATGGCACACTGCAGAGCACACGTGGCGGCGCAGGGTTCCACACCGGGCGTCAGCATCTCTCTGTGAGCCCCTGTTGTCCTGGGAAAAGTAATGGCTCTGATTGCTTTCCCTGGACACCTTCTCTCCTTTCCTTTACCTTTTTTTAGAGGGAGGTTTCTTCTCAGTCCCTCTTGCAGTTAGGAACATTTTAGAGCCACATGTCCGAGACCGGTGGTGTATACCCACTGTGACCCTGGACTTATTTTCTGCCAGTTTGAGCGGCTCTTTGTGCGGCATGGAGGATGTTACTTTAGCTGGTGAGGCTCTGTGGGGTTTTTCCTCACACTTCGAAGGATGTTGAATACCTTACTGAAAAAATCCACACCATCAGTTGAGCTGCTTGATTTTACAGCCAGTGTGGGTTTGACACTCTGGTTTTGATGCCTCTAGACACACAACTTTTCCCACTGCAAGCAGAAATTGATAGAAATAGTAAAGCAAACTTCACCATAAAATGATAAACCAAATGAGGACATCTTGTCAGGACAGTGGTGATAACAGTGTGCTTACCCAGGCGTGATTTGTAATTGTAACGAACGAATGGTACTGCTCGCCTCTTTGTTTTGCTTTAATGTGCAGTTGCATCCTCGTGGCTTGACTGGCTAAGAGAAGAGAGAACTCACTCCATATTCAGTGTATTCTGTGTGTGAGGGTCTGTGTAGAGCATCTCGTAGATCATGCCAGCTTTGCAGCTCAGGTGAGAGTCTCCAGTGGAGCTCATGCTTCTGCAGCCTCTTCTGCTTATAAAGGCATTCCCATTAGCAACCCGTTGCAGAGAGTGAGAAAGTCTAGGAAAAGAAGACTTTGCTACTAATCTCAAAAGAAAAGAGAAATGAAAAGAAAAAGGCAGTATTTCTAAGGCTCTGTGGTGTAGAGCTGTGTAGAGTGGCTTCGCCTCGAGCGGGGAAGCGATGAGAGGAATTGTGACTCTTTGCAAGGGGCTGTTGCAGTCCGTGGCGCTGTTCCCACACCAGAGTGGTCTTGGGGAAAACCAAGAAGGGTGACATCTCTCCCCACTGCTATGCTTGCATGCTGTGAGTAGTTTCCTTTCTCTGTGCATTGTACCCTGTCGCAAGGGTAAACTTCTGGCAGGAGAGAACAGAAGTGGCTTTGCTACAAGCAGTGGGCAAAGGAGCTGGGGGACGGTCGAGCGCTGTGTAACTGCACAGGATACAGTGGAACAGTGTTGTGTGAGCAGACAGCCCATCGTTCATTCTGCCCATTTTATAAATATGCATATTTATATTGCATGTGTAAATAATACCAGGGTATGTTGCCTGCGCGTGATGTATATAACCCTGCGGGGCAGGGAGGGGCGGATACCAAGGCTACTTAATGGGCTTTCTTAATTTACCAACCATTAGCATGCCTGCCCATCAAATGCTTTTAATTCTATGCTTCAGTGTAACCGATGAGTTTATTTCCAGTGCTCCTCACAGGCATAGCTTAGGCCAAGTACAAGTTGAATAACCTTCAGGAAAGCTGTGCTGTCCTTCTGTCGGCCGCTGTCTTTGAAAATTGCCTGCAGAGTTAGTGAGCAGGAACAGTTAAGATTTACAAACAATGATGAAGCTTGTCATGCATCTTTCACCATTCATCATCTGGGTGCCGTGGCTGGGCGGTGAAGTGTTCTTCATAAAAACCAGCTCAGTGTGAAATACACCTCGCAGCAATGTTTACTGCTCTGAAACTCGTCAGCAGCCCTTTATAGTAAATCCAGATTGCGATGTGACATTACAGTATATCATTGCAGAGCGCGCTGGGGTTTACACTAGGAATGAGTGCAGTTCACACCAGATGAGATGTCGAAATTGAGTTATGTAGGAATTTGGCTGTTATATGGGGATAGCTTTTGTTTTCTGAGGACTGAAAGTTAGCTTTATATATATAATATATATAATCTACACATACCTGTACTTGTGTGTGGATGCCTATATCGATAGAGAGATATATATTCATGGATATATGGATACACACGTGCTATACGTACTTTCTATGTACAAACACTGTGTATGGTCAATTACAGATTTCTCTGATGGGACCCTGTCTTATTTTTGTGCTATTTCTTAAAAGTATTTCAGTATTTCATTGAAGTGCTGCATTTTAGCATGAGCTTTTCTGCAGAGTTGCCTTTTATTTTCAAAAAATACCATTGAAAATACAGTTCTTTGGATGTTGTAGTTTTATGATTCCTGGCTAGATATGGAGTGGGAGTTTTCCTAAGGGATTTTTGGTTTAGGTTAATTGTTTTTTTTGTAGGGTTGCTATAGCAGATGCTAACATTGAATTTCTCTGTAACAAATCCAGGGGATCTGTGAAGTGACCGTGTTAGATACAGCTGGTGTGCTGCCTTTGGGAGAACGGGGCTGCATGTGGGTGCACCCCGCAGGCAGCCGAGCTCTGGTGAGGCAGAGCACTCCGGGAGCAGCTCAGCTGGAAGAGGTTGTAGACGTGATGCAGCTGGCTGGTAACCACCACAACAGAGCTAAGGCCCATTGCTGGGTTTTGGTTTGGGTGAGGTTTTTTTGCTTTTTGCATGTGAATGTCTCTCAGAGCTTGGGAGATGCAACTTCGAGCAAAAGATTTGGAGAAAATTTACTCGGAAACCTTAAAATACAGAAACTACAAAAGTTACTGGTATATCTGGCTGCGTGCTAGAATGACAGATTTTCTCCCTGCTTGTTTTAGTCTCTTCAACTGCAGTGTGGACACGAGGTCATTGAGAGTAAGATAAAATAGGATGTGCCTTTGTCCAATTACACAGGGAGAAAGTCAGTGCAAAATATAAGCAAGGCATTTTTTGTATGAGTAAATCGAGGGTGAGTCTTCAGAGATATATCTGCTCTCTTGGGGATCTGGTAGTCTGAGAAATATCCCCAGAGTTAAACAGTAATAGCCACATGAAGTAGATGTAGGTTGGCCTACAGACAAGGACAGTAACTTGCTTTAGTGAAAGTTAGGTACTTTGGTGGTGGTTAACTGATTCAAAAGAAATTAAAGAAAACATTGGAGATAGACGAGCAAAGTTTTTAAGTGCTTCCTGTGATGTTGTTATTTCACCGCTATACTGCAAAACCTGGAAATTAAGTTATATTTCACTGTCTTTAGTGCTGTGACTGCTTTGTCCTCTGTGTTTGAAACAGAGCTGGTGTGTCCTGGACTCTTCACCAAAGTCTTTTGGTTTTATTATTACCTGGCTTTTCAGACAGAGGGAGAGATGGGATGTTTGAAATACTGTTATATTTAATTTTAGATTTCTGAGACCCATACTCGGGTATTAAATATAGTTCGGAAGTGGAAAAAGGAGTGGGACTGCAGTTGGTACTACCAGAGGGAAGAGATAACTATACTTCATTTGTCCTCCTCAGCTGTTTTCAGCTCCTGTAGTTGTTTTTGCTTTGAGTGCTAATCCTGCAGTAGAATCATACTTTTCTAGCTCAGAACAGTTTCCAGAATGTTTTTATTGTTACTGTTTTTATTTAGTTAATTTATTACGTTTGTCTAAAACAAATCTAACACTATGAAGTTTATCCTTCAGTCTGCTGCAGGTGCTATGAAGGTAAAGCTTCAGATCCACTTGTCGCGTAAATACGGAGCCTTCCGGGCACACCAGTAGCATTCTAGACTTGTTCCTATTCATAATTATTTTAATGATACAGTATTAATCTCACCTGCTTCTTTACCAGAGGCTTTAAAGGATCCAGTGAGGTTTCTTAGGGATGCTGGGGGGGTGAGAGGGTAGAAGTGTTGAGCATTATTTAAGAAAATTTTTTTCACTTTCTCCTTTTACTTTGAGAGTGGAAAGTTTGGACATCTTTTATGTTACTCTTGTGGCTTGAATTAGAGGGGTGGAGAGTAAAGCTGTCACTTATAATGTAGTGGTTTCAGGCGCCAGAATGTTGCATATAAAATCAAAGGGATGTATTTCTTCACAACCTTGACTGCTTTATGTACCTGTTCAGTTTGTAGTAACTTTACTAAGCTGCGGTCTTCAGATATATATAGTAAGTGGTGCCTTGACATAGGGGTGCTGTAATAGCCTGAGGAAGCTTGAGGTCTTTATGAATACATACTCAGAACGCTATCATAGAGCTTTTCATTTAATTTCTCGTTCTTGCAAGTGACTTGTTCCTCTTGCAGTGTCTGCTGTTTGTAGATTCAAAGAGAATTACAGGAGTCAGGGCAGGAACTGGGAAAAATACTCCAGAAAGGTGCCATATTAACAGTATTTAGTGCAGTGCTAGCATCCAATTTTTGCTGTCCAGACATCTCCAAATTTGAGTTAGATGGGTAAGTGCTGGCTGGGACTAAGGGAGAAAAAAAAAAGGGGAGATCTTGTATGCCAAGTTAAGTCACTTAATTTTATGTTGCTTTCCCACACGCATACGACGGTCTTGTGGTGGGGGTGGCATTTTGTTACGGTGATCCTGCAAGGAATCAAATCAAACATATCTATAGAGCACTGTAAAAATAGTCCAGGAGGAAATTGCTCAGAATAGGGGAAAAAAAACACACCACAAGTAAGCTAACGGTGTGTTGGCTGACTATTATGAGTGTCTTACAGGATCCAGGAGTTGTCAATCATACGTTAATGTTTATAGAAGTGAAAAGTCAATGTGTAGCTGTTTAATTTGACATGACTCTGAGGCTGAGAAAGTGTAATCGCTGGAGGGGACAGTTAAGTAGCTGTGCTCCGTGTCAGCCTGTCTCGCTCGGACTACTGCACTAAACGCTTTCCTGATGAGCGATAGATTTGGTTAAATACCAGGGTAATTGCTAGCTACAGCATCCAGCACTCTTTTAATGCCTTGTACTACATCTGTATTAGCTCTTGCCTGAGGGTGTTTGAGGTTTCAGCAGGGAAGAAGGCATGTACGTTGAATTACATTGTTCTCCTTCAGGTTTTGAAGGACAATTGCTGCAGAGGTAAATAAGCTGTAATAAATTACATTTCGTTTCTTCCAAACCTGTTGAAGTAGGTCAGACATGGAAGTGTTATCGCTTCTTTCTGCTTGTAAATGACATTTTGTTAGTCTGCCATACCAAGACCACACAAAGAACTACATAGACAAAGTGTTCTTTCACTTGAAAAATGGGAAAATACCAGACTTGTGTAGTGCTGGTGCAAAGCATGTTTTGCATGCTATAAAAGTATTTGCTTCCCCTCACTGCTTCCATACGTGCAAATAAGATCATATACAAATGCTCATGGTGCATAATCACAACAGGAGAGGGACTCCACTCTCCCCTCTGTAATTAGGAGGGTGTCACCATCTTCATTAACTTTTTGGTGCTGTTGGTGTTTTAAGGAGAAGACTAGAAGTGGCTTGGTGGTTTCTGACGGGGTGGTGGCCCACTGATTCCCCCGAGCGATGGCACCGCCTGCGTGCAGCGACGCTGCCGTGGGCTGGCGTAGCTCGTGCTCGCAGAGCACCTTCCCGTCACATCCCAGCACGTGCACACGGTGGCACAGCATGAGGGACAGGCCAGCAGCTCCCTAGCATTTCTCTGCAGTGTACCCCACCTCTGACACAAAAGGGTCTACCCTGCTTGGCACCTACAGGTTGGACAAGGTGCAAGAAAAGCTGAAAGCATCCGAGCACAGATGGGTGTAGTACAGTTCACTTGGAAAAGGTTTGAAAAGGATGGGGGGCGGGGGGGGCATTTATTTTTGAAATATGCCTGTCTTAAAAATCTGAAAAGATCTGACGTATCTTCAGGATCGAACACTTCATTTGCTGGGATTCATTTTAATACATGATCCAGAAAGAACGGGAGCCAAGTTAAATCACATAGGACTCCCTGTGGGTCATTTAGAAATAAAACCAAAAATTGTGGGTTTGTTTCTTCTTTAAGATTGGTGTTTAACATCACTGCATTTATTTGTTGCTTTTTTGTAATTTTATAATGGCCGTTTTAAAGCTCTATGCCTGATGTTTATCTCGCTGTATCTGTTCAATCAGTTAAGCTTCACAAGTAGAAGGTTTGCATAAAGTCTGAATCAGACCCCATATGTTGTGGGTAGCATGTTTATTACCCCAAGCACGGCACTAATCATGTCTTAGACAGCTGAAAGTAAAAGAATGTTTTTAGTCCAGTTTGTCACTAGTTTTGTTTCCTTTCTGGACATGAAGGAAAAAGAAAAATCAATGAGCTCTCTCTCCTGTTCATTTATAAATCATTTTCCCTTTCAAGTTCTGTCTCAGAGCAGTTGCAGACAGTGCAAGGAGTGTTTTACTTTCCCACCCTGAAACAACTGTTTGCACTAGATTTTTTTAGCGGATTTTTGTATTGGCATTTGGCTATATAAGACACATTTTGATAAATGCCAGTCTAAGCTAGATTTGAGCCACCTGTGTACCCTTAAATACAGTTTAAAGCCTCCTAAATACTTTAAATCAGAACTTAGCTCATCTCGTTTTTTCGTGTCCCCTCTCTTGGATAAATATGAACTTCTAGTTCATAAAGCTCTGTCTACTGGCCACGTCAAATATATGTTGCCCCTGCTCTTCCCTGAGTCACAGGTGTTTCCAGGGACTTTAATTTTGTGGATTGAGTCTCTAATTTTTCCAAGGCATAAATGCCACACGTGGGTTTGTGCAAACAGAGTCTATATTGGAATGAAACAACACTGGCTTGTTGAGAGGGGTCTGTTGTATTCCTGTTACATGGATACTTGTGCAGGGACTAACCTAAATGAAGCTGTAAGTGCCTAAACTGTAGTTAGAAAGGAGCAAACAGAGAGGAATGTGGGTTGGCGTGTAGTTTGAAAGTAATTACCCCTCCTCAGCTGTGGGACTGATCTCTGTACCTCTGACTCTGACTGTCCAGCTTGGATCACTTCATCTGCTTTTCTTGCTGCATTCAGCTGCCGTGCCTGTCAGCTACATGTGTGGAACAAGACAGAGTTGCCTGCCCACCCCATCTTCCAAGGGAGGGAAAAAGCCTGCCTTGGACCTGAACAGCACCAGGTACTCAGTTATTCTGTGTGGTGCAAGTTCCTGCAGCGCCTGCCTTCTCCCCAGTTCACCACCCCATGTCTGCGGTGGGTGGGAGCAGAGCTGTGTGCTGCAGCAGAGGATGAGCTCCACTTTTTGCTTCCCTTCTCTCCTCCCTGCCTTGCCCTTAACAGCATTGAATCAGTTTTTTATTGACCAGAGTTGCACTCAGCGCTGCTGGAATTAACTGAGACATAGCATTGGAGTGGTCCTTTTGAAAGCGGGCAGTCTGTGACAGTCACCAGTGTCTGCATTGGCCAACTAGACCCAAGGAACCTGTCTTGAAATTTTCTCTACAATAGGTGACAAAAATAAAATTCTTATTTATTTATTTTAGAACTTTTCTGACACTTAAACATGATTTAAGGTTCACCTTCTGACTGCAGATGGTGGCAAGCAAGGGCAAGGGAAGCCCACGTTGAATCACGTCAGATACACTCGAGCCCGTTCCAGTAACCTTAGTAAGGAAAGATGGCACAAGAGCACTGAAGTGACCTAGTACCCTTGTAGGAAACTAAAACAATCAAGGTTTTTAGGCCCTGTTGACACACAGCTTGTAGACCGTTAACTGCGATCTCAGGGGGGTTTGGCCCTTCCCAGCAAGGCTGCTGCTGTCAGGATCCTGAAGACCATTCCACCAAGTCTGTATCATCACGGCTGTAGGAAGTCAGCAGGGCCTCCTGGGCCTGGGCAGATGCCGCTGGCAGCACCAACAGTATCATTAGGCACAGCCCGTGCCCTCTGGCTGATGGCACACAGACAGTCGGAGTCTAGCCCTTCACCTCAGAGCAGGACCAGCCTCCGTGCCGCACCAGCGTTTCACAGGCTGCGTTTAATACTAATGCTGTTGTGTTCGTGGAAATGAATATAAATACAACGCAGCGGGTCTGTCTTAAGCCTAATGTTGTGTGAAACTTCATTTAACTTATTTGACTACCTCAAAAATGTTTTGTGTTCCGTTTTTGTCCCTATTTTCTCAAGTATTGTGACTTACTGCAGTGAGGTTCCTAAACTTCAGAGGGCATCAATCTCACTTTAAAATAAGTAGCAACATTTTTACTCTGTTCGTGCATATACCCGTCTTGTGCTGTGTATTTCATCAATATTTGTTGAACCATTTTACTGCAAAGCTGCTTGACTTGCTTCCAAATTAAAGTTAGTATTAAAAATGGTAATGCCATGGTAATATTAAGTCACTTTAAAGCCTTCTGGGCTTTTTAAACTGCAGATTCACTTACATTGTAAGCTGTAAATGATAAGGCTTCTTCTGTCTTCCCTCTCATTCAGTTTTGAGCACAGTCTTGCTCATGCTGAAGTCAGTGACAAACCTCCTGCTGCTGTTGCTAGTGTAGTATGAGTTGCAGGTCCTTGTTTTCTCCCTTCCCAGCAGAGAAGCTTGCATGATGAGAGCATTGAAAAAAAACCCAACCTGTTCTTTGCAGGTGAAAAATCTATTGTATCTACCGTAACAGATCACTTTCATTAGACTTAGCATTTTCTCTGATTGTCTAGTAACGTCTTGATTTCCAAAAGCTTGCAAATTGTGTCCAAAAGAAATCTTTTAAGCTGTATAATACGGCACTTCTGCACTGAGCCAGTATTTGCTAAAATTAAGACTGTCATTAAATCTGAAAGAGCTGAGGCCATTATTACGAGCAACAATAAAAACGTAAAGAGAGGTGACCAGCATTAACATACACATTTATATGGCTAGTCCTGGTGTTGCGCAAACTATGTACTCCTTTTTTTCCTGATATGCTAGTGAAGATTAACAGCCTTCCTGACCCAAGAACAGAGAGACATTCAGCCAATGTAGTGTTATGGTTGGATTTCTGTGCTGAACACCGAAAAGTTATACGTGATTATTAAAGCTCTTTGGATCCTATTTCCTTCCTTTAGTATAGCTACACAAGGGAGAAACTTTGTGCCTTTATTGTCTCTCCACGTGTTCTGCTGGTTGATGACATCATCCTGAGCCTTGAATGCACTCTTTCCTTAAAAGTTACCATTACTTTTCAAAAAACATTTTCTTGCCAGAGCTATTGTAAATGGCAATACATTTTCTAGGCAGGATGATTGATGTTTCTGGAGATAGATATTCACAAGCAATTCTTGTTTAGACAGGTTTTAAATATGTATACACATCAAGCAAAACAAAGGCAACTATATTGTAGTGATGCTCAGAAGCAGATGAGGAGTTGGGAGTCACTAGCTGTCTCCTGCGTTGCATTAGGAGATAGATGTAGCATATGAGGTTCTTCCTTAAAACAGGTAGCCGCCCCCACATCTGTCCGTCTGCAGCCTGCAGGGTCAGCAGTCATCCCACAAAGAAGCAGCGGGCAGCCTTTTGTCCATTTGTTCTCTTGTACTGCCATGCAACAGCCATGATAACATTACCGCTAGTTAACAGCAGCTGGGGTTGTCCATTTCAGTCGCCTCTGTGTGGCATTATCTGTGGGTTAGGTGGTGTTGGGGATGTATGGAAAAGGCTGTGTCATCAGCACAGGAGAAGATGCACACCACAAAGGAGATGGATGGTAAGCAGTCTCCATAAAATTAGCGTGAGGTTCTGAAATTGTGCCTGAGGGGGCTGTAGGGTACAGAGAGATGATGCCGTGTTCTGTTCCTTAGAGCTGGCTAGAAATTGTTCTGATAAAAACTTCTGCTTTGGAAAAAATCCAACCCACTGGTTATTTTTGCTGAAACCACTTTTCTGCAAACTCAGAGTGGGACAAGCCGAGGATTCAGCTGCGCACCTGCCTTCTTTCCTCAATAGGCTCACATGGATGGTGAGCGTGGAGAAGAGAAGGCTCCGGGAAGATCTTACTGTGGCCTTTCAACACTTAAAGGGGGCTTATAAGAAGGATGAGGACAAACTTTTTAGCAGGGCCTGTTGTGATAGGACAAGGGGTAATGGCTTTAAACTAAAGGAGGGTAGATTCAGACTAAATATAAGGAAGAAAGTTTTTATGAGGGTAGTGAAACACTGGAACAGGTTGCCCGCAGAGGTGGTAGGTGCCTTATCCCTGGAAACATTCAAGGTCAGGTTTGATGGGGCTCTGAGCAACCTGATCTAGTTGAAGATGTCCCTGCTCATTGCAGGGGGGTTGGACTAGATGACCTTTAAAGATCCCTTCTACCCCAAACTATTCTGATTCCTGTCCCTAGACTTGGAGTTGTAGGCAGTCTGTTGGTGTTTTTGCATGCCACCAGAGGTTGCTGCCTGCTCACATGGTTGTGTGGCCTCTTCTGACCCGGATCTGTGGAATCGTTTGTTTTCTTTTTTGCAGGAAAAAAAGTTTTCTTTTTCAAAAAACACAGTTCATTTTATGGATCTGGCTTTGAAGGTGGCTGCGCAGGAGAAGTAGGTGGGGCGCTGAGATCCCTGCCTTGCTGCTGCTCAGTGGGAGAGCCTAGGGAGTCCAAAGCTTCCTGGCCCCTACCACAGCACTTTTGTGCAAAACCTGTCCTGGCAGGATAAAGTGCCCAGAATAGATGTTTGGACACGCACACCAGTAGCTGACAAGATAATTAGGTATTTCTTATGAGAAATGATTGATATGTGTGTGTTTTAATCCTGTTGTTAGAACAGTTTTTAATTACTATAGGAATAAAAAAAAAAAAAAAGTCCAAAAATTGGATTTGAAGACCATTTTTTTCCTCAGAGTTGCCTCTGTCTTTTGCCAGTCATCTGAGTACAGCACACACCAGGTACATCTTTCTTTGATGGAGAATCAGTCTCTGGTGTTGTGTGTGGAATAGAGAAGTAGTACCCGACCTCCAGGAATAAAGAGATGAAAGGTCCCAGCTTTGTCACAGCCTTGTTATGTGATGAAGCAAATTGCTTCATTTCTCTGAGATTCCTTGCTGCTCCTCAGCTGGTGGCAGATCTCCAAATACCCCCATCTCTCACAGCCACTTTTTTATATGCCTTTCCTGGAAATCGATGTCTCCTCATATGTTTCCGTGGCTGCTCTCTAATATTGAATCTTAAAATGGTTTGTTGGTTTTTTGTTTTTTTTTTTTTCAAAATTATTGTCTCTTTGTTGGCCTACAGTTTAGAGCTCAGCTGTGCAGACCATTGGGTTTTCCCTGCCATGGTGGACTATGGATGTCTGAGGGAAGTAGGGATCTCCAAAAGTAGGTCTGCTGCTAGTCATAACAGAGTCACAGCCTGAATCACAGAATCACCGGGGTTGGAAGGGACCTCTGGAGATCACCTAGTCCAACCCCCCTGCCAGAGCAGGTTCACCTAGACCAGGTTGCAGAAGATGGTGTCCAGGTGGGTTTTGAAGGTCTCCAGAGTCGGAGACTCCACCACCTCTCTGGGCACCCTGTTCCAGTGCTCTGTCACCCTCAAAGGAAAGAAGTTCCTCCTCATGTTTAGATGGAACTTCCTATGGTCAAGTTTGTGCCCATTACCTCTTGTCCTATCACTGGGCACCACTGCGAAAAGACTGGTCCCATCCTCCTGGCACCCTCCCTTTAAGTATTTACAAGCATTGATGAGATCCCCTCTGAGTCTTCTCTTCTCCAGTCTAAAAAGACCCAAGTCCCTCAGCCTTTCTTCATAAGAAAGATGTTCCAGCCCCCTAATCATCTTCGTAGCCCTAGGTAGGTTTTTGAGTCTCAGAAAAAAAGCCTATGCTTCCTGCATGTCGTCTTTGTGTCCTCCCTGTCTAACTGGCGGTGGCTGAGAAGTGGAGAGCCTTGTTTGATTGTTTCACATACTATTGTAAGAGAATGTAAAGCCAGAGGTGAGGGAATCAGCAGGGGGATATTTTCTTCAGCTTCTGGTTTCTGATTACATCAGTTACAGCCCTGCCTTCTTAGTTGCGAAAAGTACAAGCATGAACTGGAAAAGAATGAGATAATCTGTCCTAAAGCATGCTGAATAAAGATCTCCATTCAGATTTTTACCTTTTGTCCCAAGTTCCTAATGCCAAGAATTAATGCTATTTGAAAGTACACAATGAATGTGCCCTACTGTGGGCATCCAAGATAATCCTAATTGCTTTAAAAGTTAGCGAGAAGGGTAGGTGTTTGAGAAGGGAGAAAGGGCTATACTGTGAAATAGTATATCTGTGCTAGGAGACACAGACAGGACATGTTTTCAATTCCAGATCCTTAGGCTTGTTTTTATTTTTGCGTTGAAAAGCAGCTCTGCTCATTGCTCTTCAAACTTATTGTCAGCAGGAAAATATCCACAGACATACCTTTCTAGAACTGGATGATTGCCCTTGTGTTAATAACATGCAAAACAGAAAAGGAGCACCACTCCCGTTTTCTCGTAAGCCGGTCCACGTTGTAGTCAGCGCAGAACAGTCCACAATATACTGATCAAAGCAAAAATCACAAAGACGTTTCAGCTGGTGTATGTAATACATGCAGTTCAGTCTTAAGGCAGATCTATTGCTGAGTTTTCATTAGCCCCTTGTAATTATTTGGTATCAGCCTCCCTGTTAGACTAATGTCTCGTCTTACTCTCTGCTGTGCCTAACACTGCTTCTAGGAAGCCTGCACCTGTGCTATGTTGTGGTGACCAGCTGCAGTGAGCAGAAACCCTTGGCTTCAGGTGGGCTTCCAGAATTTGACTCCATGGGAGCCATCACCTGGACCCAATCTGTGATGAGGCCTGAGGGACAGGAGGACAAGGTCAGTCAATATAGAATATTTTTAGCACATCTATGCACTTGCAGATGTTGGCAGGAATTCTCAGTCAGTAGGAACCATTTCATCCCAGCATTCATCCTGAGCAAGAGATGTGAGGAAGGAGACAGCAATGTTTTTTTTAGGTTAGTTCACGCAGAGCAGAAGCAAAGGAACTAAAAGATGTTGGGGATTCACCATGTGTGGACATCTTGCAGAAACATGAGTTACTGCAGCTTTACAAAATACAAATTTTTATGTTCAAAGGAAGTCTTGAAAACACAGCTGATGAAAGTTTGTCTCTTAATTTTCTTAAGGTTTTGCAGCTTCTCTGTGGCCTTCTAGCAGGAACCCATCAAGCCATAGGCTCCTGACTGCTGGTGTCTTAGATCTTTAGAGCAGAATACCAGAGTGTGAGACTGATCCCCTTGCATGGCTGGTTTATGAAGAACAGCCTGCCATTAATGCTGGTTTCTTCACCCTAGTGTAAGTCATCCATCTTTTCAAATAGTGCATTCACACAGGAATGAATTGCATGAGAGATTCAGTGGAGATGATAGATTTTATTTTTGACCTTTTGTTAATTAACTCTGTGCTTAAAGAGTTCAACATTTGGGAGCGTAGGGCTAAGCACTCCAAAGGTGAGAGGCAACTGAACAGAGATTGCTTAGGAGAACTTAACTTGGCCTTTTGGCATGTGTTTGCATCAAGATTTTCATTGCCCATCTTATGATGATCTACAGCAAAGTCGGGACAGACCCTGACACTCTTTTCACCACTCTAATGCTTTCTCCACATTAGGAAAATTGTGTATTTTCTCTCTTTTTTGGTGTGTCTTCTTCTCAGTTGCTGAGCCAGGAACTGAGATGATTCTGATGGTTCTCTGATTCTGAGTGCCTGGTTTTGCAGCAGTAACTGTTTCTGGGGTTTTTTTCTTGGTTGATTTGGTTTGGGTTTTTTGACCTAGTGCTTTGTCAGGCAGTTGCCGTGTGCGTTATGGTAGTTGCTGTAGCTTGCCAGGCTGTTTGCTGGCAGGGGGTGGTAGAGTCAGCCCTCCAGGGTCAGTCTGAGCAGTGGAGTGGCAGAGTGCCATTGACTTGGGCAGAAACCAGGCAGTGTTTTCAAACTGAATTTGACCCGCCGTATTTCCAGGCCACCAAGCCAGCCTATCTTCAGAGCACTGTGTCCGATAGCAGCACCGAGAAGTCCGATGCCAGTCCTTGAGATGGCAACCTGGGGAGAGTGCCAACACCATTCTCTCTCGTTGCACCCTTCGCACAGGTAGCGTAACTTGCTTCTGGGTTTGACTGCCACCGGTTTCCCAAGCTTTTTTGTTTTTCGAGACACTTCATATGGGATCTGTGGAGGCTGGAGTGGAAGTTACTGCTTGCTTAGACAGCGTCCATGTCCAGTGGTATTTGCAAAGGGAAAGTGCTTTGGCTACAGGGGAGGAGGTACCCTGAAGTGCAGTTCCTGTCCACCCTCACGCCGAAAACCCAGGCACACTTAGCAATGCTTTGGTGCCCTTGAGCTGCCAGCAGCAGTCCGGTTCCACTCCCCATCATCCTGCATGTGTGGCTGTACTCGCACATGTATGTGTGCACACCGGGAAGAAGTGCATGGACCTTAGCAGCATGTGGGACTGGCGTACTTACTTATTTTCCTTTTCCCTGAAAAAGAAGGTGAAAGTTTTAAAAAATGGATTGTACCTCTCAACTTTAAATCTTTAAAAATTGCTCCTTATTGAAAGCTTAATAGTTTTTTAAATGTAAACTCAGGAAAATATTTACTTTTCAAGCATGAATATCCTTCTGCTTTCTCACATCACTGAAGGTGTATTATTTTTTTCAGTCCATTGAATTCCAGGGATCACTCATGGTAAAAGTCAATGTGGTTTCCAGTGTCAGAAGATGTGAGGTTTTGTATTTATGGTTGGAATCCCTTCTCGCTTCTTTTCCTGTATGATATTAGCCAAAAATTTTTCAGATTCATATAGCTTGAAAGTATTCGGGTGCTCTCCCAAGGATAAAAGGTAATTAGATCGAGGAATGGTCTTTAAAAACTGTCACAGACCCAATTCTGGTGCTGTTATTTACACAGATAAGGGCTGTGTAACAACAGTGGGAGGACCAGCCACAAGCCTCAGACAGGTGAAACTCATAGACTTAAATCAAAAAGAACATGGGTTTTGTTTCTTTGAACTTGGAACTTCTACATTTTATTGCTGTGTGATTAAAACACTGGAACAGAATTGCTCATTTCCTTTTTGCTGCCTTTTTATAGCTACAAGTCCCAATCCAAGTATCTTGCTCTTATTATCAGCATTGCATCTATTCACTGCTCCTTTCTTGATGTCGGTGACTCCCATTCACTGCGGTGGAAGTCTATCTGAGTAAGCAGTGGAGGTTTGGACATAGGAGTAGCACTGTCATCTGCTAGAGATAATATCTTGGTAGTGCCAGGTTGTTTTTAAAATCTATGTGTCTGTCATTACATACCCCTATGCACATTTCAGAGACCAGCATATGCAGCCCAAATTACCTAACCATCAGAACAGTCATCAGTTTGGAAGTCAGTGGAAAAAAACCAACCCATGTTATTTAGATCAGTGCTTCAGTCCCTGAGGTGGTTTGAAAGACCAACCAGTTGGTGACTGGAACTGTTTCCATGTAATGACACTTTCTATTCAAAGTTCGATTGGGAATTGTTGGAAGACTGGTGGAGCTCCACTGGTCCAGAAGGCTTAGGAGCTACTGCCTGAGGTGCTAAGAAACAGATACGGGTGTCTGTCTACCAAAAAAGTTGCCCTCTGTGTCATGCCTCAGGCTTATAATAAATTAATGTAGAGTTGCTGGAAAAATAGATCGTAAAAACAAAGTGGCAGTTTTCCTGTGGTAGGGCTTTAACATCCGTGCTGTAGCATGTTGGGTGGGGTTTCTGTTGGATTTTTTCCATTTAGGAAAAAAACTTCCTGTAAGTTTGTCACAGAGATTTATAGATCTCAGTATTTAAAAATGGGCCTTTCCATCACTCTAGGCACATGCACACTAAGAATATTAACAAACCCTGTAAAATAAATAAGCCTCTTGCCCATTTGGCTACTGAGGAGTAAACAAAAAAATACCCCCTTTCAACCCCAATCGCTTCCTTCACACTTCTGCCCCGGAGCCTGGGAACACAGAGATTCCTTACAGCATGTCCTAAATCTTAACACACTGGACTTCACTAAATCAGAGCAGAATGAGGTTTCAGAGTCAGAGACCTGAGACCTTGAGCCAGCCAGCCCTGTTGAAGCCACACTACTGTTTGTTTACTACATAGTGCAAGGCACCTCATGGAGAAAGAGATGATTCCTCATGCTAGATATGGCCAGATACAGCCAAAGCTTGTGGTGTTCGCAGGCAAAAACTAAGGCCCTGAATGACCTTTGAGCAGCTGGTCTCTAGCACATGTCAGGAGAGGTGCTGATTGCTGCATTTTCTGCAGGTAATTTCCCCTTTGACACTGGGGTGTGGACCTACAGAGCGTTTCTGTTCTGTCATTTTGTAGTAGTCAAAGCATGAATCACTCCAACAAGTCACTTGCCTGAAATAATGCATAGTGTCTGCTTCAGATCATGGGAGTGTGGTGCAGACTGGGCCACCCAGTGAGTATGTTTGTGCTGTGAGTATCTGTCAACAGGTGAGCCTGAACATTCCTCTGTTCCTTCATTTTCCCTGCATGTTTGCATCTGGTTCGAGTCGTAGGAGCTCATAGACAGTGTTGAAATCTCTAGCACAGCCTTAGGACAGGAAGTGAAGTAGAAAAACAAGTTGCATCCTCATTTGGACACTGAGGAGATGTGACTTCTCCTTGAACTCCACCATCAACCCCACTTACACACTAAAAAGGGGAGGTAGAAAATGCAGCGTCAGGAATCACTTGGGATGTCCTCATCGCAGAAGAGAGCTTGGCTCCTGCACCCTGCAGGGAGCATTTCTGATCCTGCAGCGCTTCTGGGTTTCAGGATTGGTGGGCTAAAAAAAGTAAAAATCTACAAAGTTGTTCCCAACTGGAGGTTAGCTCAGTGCTGTTCTAGCCTGCTCTAGGTGCAAATTGGTGCTCTCTTTGAGCAGTCCAATGGTTATTCAGGCCCAGGGATGCTGGAGAGACTTGTTTGGCTGTTTTGTGCATTTGACCACTAACAGAGGAATACGCGATGCTCCAGACCCGCATTCCTCTTTCGGTGTCATTAAACCATTAGCAGCATTTGCTGGATGTCTAAAAACTGTTAGAAGTTGTCTTGACTACTTTGTCACTCCCTCATATCTAAGCACTGCATTCTTTTAATTGTCTTTTAGCTAGGAGAAAATGTAATATGGGGTTAATGTCCCATTCATCAGGTTAAAAAAAAAGGTTTATGTCAGATCTAAAAGACAACAGTAGAGTCTGTTTTGGCAGGGTGATGTTAGGGCCTTACTTATCCCATACATGTATCAAAGGAGAGACTTGCATGAAATCAAGGAGCCAGGTTCTGCAATGTCAAAAATGGGCAAACTTCCTGAAAGTAACAGGAATAGCCGTTTTAGCTAATCACAGGAAAAATACATGAAAACGATACATGAGACTTCAACTCTACAATGTCTTTTCCATCTTTTGGTAGCCAGCGTTGTGTTTAAAATAAGGACAAATCAGGAAGCTGAACTGCAAGTGGAAGTTTCTGCAGAAACTACAGAAATGGGATGTTAGTGGTTTTTTAAGAGAGTGTTTCTCGTTCTCGCAGTGATGGGGCAAAACCCAGATGGCTGCTATTTACTTTCCTTGAATCCTGTTGGATTTGCCTGGCCGTGAAAGTCAAGCCTGACCTTTTCTTTTTCATTGAACTTCAGACATGCTGGAAGCCTCCAGAGTCTGCAAGCACCCAGGGCTCAAGCGTGGAGGAGCTGCTGGCTTGATCACAGCAGTGCGGTTTGGGGACAGAGTTTAAGCCTCAACTCCGTATTCCTTGTTCTTGTGCAGCTGTACTAGATTCATCATGGCTTCTAAAAAACAAGCAAGGGTTGTAAACAATATTCTCTTTTAAAAGATCACAGCCTGGTAATATTCTCTACGCAACAGTAAAATCCAGAACATAGTAAGTATTGATGATTAAGGTGTCAGGGGCCCATGGAGCTACCGCCATGATTTAGTTCCCTCCAACTGCCTCAACTACCAATGCATTTTGCTAATTACATCATAGATTTTCCTATTGATGAACAGAATCGGAATTAACACGGGAAGCACTAATGTTACCCTTTCACTATTATTGTTGTACAAGAAGCCGTGGCAGATGCTGGCAGTTAGT
Organism: Burhinus oedicnemus; assembly: GCA_008921705.1. Taxonomy (NCBI): domain Eukaryota; kingdom Metazoa; phylum Chordata; class Aves; order Charadriiformes; family Burhinidae; genus Burhinus; species Burhinus oedicnemus. The sequence continues at coordinate 2,594,899 of VFFE01008611.1, forward strand.
TACACAAACATTAGTATTAACGATTGGCCATTTGGAATTGGTGACAAACTGCCGCCCGGCGGAATCCTGAGCCTGAAACCAATCAGGAAGTTAATGAGGAGAGAAATTACCACTGCAGCTTCCCTTTAATTATATTCACAGTAGGCAGGAAGGGAGTGTTGGGGGTGGATCTCAACTCGTCTAAGGTTAGGAAGGTCAGAGACCTTTTTTACTTGGTTTTTGTATCTACTGCAAATTGTAATGTTGCAACCGTTCCTAGCACTATATTCGTTTTAAATTCTTTAGTATTTGGCCTTAGCGTCGGGCTGCCCGAGTCAGGGCCTTGGGTCTCTAGGCAGGTTAGTTTCTGGGGGGTTAGAGGGGTTGCAGCCCCCAGTCCTGAGGTTGTTCCCCGCTTCGTTACTCCCGCTGCGTTCACGATGGCCGGAGGAGAGAGGCCGGCACCCCACCGTGCAGCGGGGAACACCCCCCCTCGCCCCCTTCTCCCGGGGAGGGGAGACCCGCGTGGGTACCCTCTGGTCGCGGGGGCCGGGGGGAGGGGGGGAGGCGAGGATCTCAGGCGCTGTGTGTTTTCTCTCTCTTCCCCCCCACCTCGCAGTGTTTTCGCCGCCCAGCAGCCAGGACTCCGGCCTGGGGTGCCTGTCCAGCAGCGAGAGCATCAAGGGGGAGCTGGAGTGCGAGCCCCCCCCGGAGCCCGGCGCCTTCGCGGTGAGCCCCGTCCTGGAGGGCGGCGAGTAGGCACGGCTCGGCGCGGCACGGCGGTCCTCGCCCGGGGCAGGGCGGTGCAGCAGCGTTCACGGTTTGCTTGTTCTGCTTGGGGG
>VFFE01008611.1:2603382-2632508 GCA_008921705.1 Burhinus oedicnemus
GAAGGGGGGGGGGGGGGAAAAACACAACAAAACACAACAGCCAAATAAAAAATGTCATAAAAACTGTCTGAGGACGAGATTTCTTTCTTAAAGCCTAGAACATCCTCACGTGAAGCTTACGAGTGGTGCAAAACACACCTTTGGCTAAAAGCAGTGGGTTGTATATTCTGAAAACAAAATTAATATTTTTGTACCTGAAAATACAGATTTTTGGGATTAATACACGCATGCAATATTCCTACAATTCGGTGCCCACGTAAGGGCATTTATAATGTATCTTCCCAAATCTTCGTTTATTTAACGATTGGTGCTCTGTGCCCGTTTTAAACAAACGAAAAACCCGATCTCGGCCGTTCCCCCGAAGAGGTGGGGACAGCCCCCGCAGCACGCTTTCCCGCCTGGCCCTCCCCGCCCCGTGAGCGCCGTGGGGAAGTGGTGTTCAGAAGAGGGAAAAAAACATAGCCGAAAGGCGACCTGCCAGGCAGGAAACCACCGGGAACCCGCCCGGTAAGCCGGCAGCTCCCGAAGCACCGGTCTGGGGCACCCGGGCCGTGCGACACGGCGCACCGCCGCCGGCGGGGCTGGGGCACAGCGAGAGACACCGCCCGGCACCCACACCGACAAGCGCTCTCAAAAAGGCGGAGGGAAAAAAAAAAAACAACAAGCCCCAAAAAAGCATCCAAACTCAGTGTTTACCAAGGGAGGGCGATCCTCCTTGCCTTAATAGCAGCATTTGATTTAAATCACCGAAATCTCGTTTTACGGGTCTGACCCCGTGAGCCTAGCAGTCTGTCGAGATGCACCGGCATGATCTGTGCTGTACCAGGAGACTGTCCCTGTGCAAGGCTAAGAGTCCGGATCTGTGCAGTCTGCTAGTGATAAAGATACAAACTTCAGTGGGATGGGTTGTCAGCATTTGAAGAAAATTTTTAGCCCAGCCTCATAAGGATACTTTGAAGGGTGCTGAAAACTAAACAAACCTGAAATATCTTGAAAATAATCATCTGTAAGGATCAGGGAGTGTATTAGGGAGATCTAATCTGATTCTTTTGAGTTTGTTGTTTTTTTGGGTTTTTTTTGGGTTTTTTAGCATATATTTGCTCCCCAGTGGTACTTGTTACCAGCCCATAAAGATACACTGGAAAAGCACAGTAGTTCTGAAACACGGTCTACATGTGGTCCACTTGGTAATATTGGGTGCCACAGTGCAATCTATTTATGTGGGAATTAGGACCATCATCTCTCTTAAACGCCTCTCTTATCTCTGGTAAGACAGGGACAGAAGTAAGTAGCTGTCCTCAGACTGCCCGGTATATGCTCAACGTATAAATTGCCCATTCACTCAGATGTGAATTATTCTTAACATCCTGTCCTTTGTAATAAATGCATCATTATGAACATGTGAAGGGATTAGGAGGGAAAGGTAGTGTGAGACTCATGTTTTTTTCAAATAATGGATGCGCTATTCTGAGGTTTTTATACCCCCTCAGAAGGATACACATTGCCAGTTTGCTACCGGCAATCATTTCCCGCATTCCCCTTTGACTGCTAAGGCAAGACTGATGCATCGAGTGTATAATGAAGAGCATACATATGTTGCCTTCTCTGTAATATACCTACATGAAAAGTTATTGCTTCTCCACTTGCACTGGACAGAGAGCATAACCAATGTAAAAATGTGTGCCCAAAACAGCTTATCTTCCTCAAAGAGAATGGCAAGATCTTCAGAAGCACATCTGTGTTGCTCAGCTCCACTCTCATGCTCACCATCCACAGCCCAAACTAGCTGCATCCCATGGCTCTGTAGGATGGCCCATCACTTCTTCTTGGCACAACCATCCTCATGAGGAGAACCTCCCTTTGCCAGGCTGACTGTCAGACTGTGCTCTGCCAGGATCTCAAATATATTCATAGCTCCCATTCTGGCAAGCGTAGTGGCTTCTCATTCAGCTCATTCAGCTTGCTCAGACCCTGACTCCTTTCTCAAGGTGGGTAAATTGTAGTAACAGAGTTTGTCTCCAGTGGATCTGTTCAACACTAAACTTAGCCTGCTGCACAGGGAAATGGGGTGAGAGGGAGGCAGGACTGTCCATGGTGGGCAGCGAGGCTGAGGCACTTACAGGCCTTTAACTTGTTCCATCTTGATTGGGCAGGGGTGCCTTTGCTTGCTTCTTATAGCTTCTTTAGATAGTTGGACTGATCACCAGGGGCTGGGACAACCAAGCAAATAGCTGTATTGGTTTCTACGGGTAGTCTTTGACATATATGTGTCCAAAAGCACTGCCCTGTGCAGTTAAAGCAGGGTCTGTCAGCTGCAGCTTGGCCAACGAGCCTTTCCCCAGACACTGATGCCTCCCAGGGAGATCATCATTGTACTGTATAAGGGATGCCGGCAGAACAGCGTCCTTGGGAAATGACTGTGAAAAATCTCAAGCAAATACATTGCCCCCCTTGTGCATAAACTGTGAAAGCTGTCAACCTTTCTTCTTCTTCTCTTCTTCTTTCTGACAAGCAGTCATATTTCAAAGGTTTCCATACTCTTGCCAGGCATTACCAAAGTGACCAGAGACTTGGGCTGTTCCCATTTTTGAGTGTCCATCTGGAGACAGCATGGACAAAGGGCTTGTTTTCAGCCTTGTAGTCAGCTTTGTCCCTTCTCAGTTTAGCACACAAAAAGCAAGTACTTGGAACAAGCGCTGAGAGAGGTTGTGGAGTCTCCATCCTTGGACTTATTTAAAACTCGGCTGAGCAGGGACACGAGCAACCTGGTATATATTTTAGGTTACTCCTGCTTTGAACAGGAGGTTGGACCAGATGCCTTCCAGAGGTCCTCTCCAAACCAGATTTTTCTAGATTCTGTGTTCTAATGGGCCAAGGCATCAGCTGTGCTCCAGGGTTTGGGGGAAAAGCCTGTGATTCTTGCTGGGGAAGGAACCAGTTTCTGCAGAGCCAGAACTGGACTACACTGATTTACTTGAAGATTTCTTTAACTTTCAGCCAGTAGTCATGATGGAGTGGTTCCACCAATGCTGTTGGACTTGCAGAGGGAATTTTGGTCTCCTGAGTACCCTCTGGATATCTTCAGCTCACAGTCAGTGAGATGGTGCTTGTGAGGAATTATGATGTGGAAGTGCTGAAGTTCCTCTGAGAAAGCTTGCCCTTGGGTGGTGTGTTGCTGCCTTGTAACCAGTGAGAGAGGATTTATACAGCATATTTGATGCAGCAGGAAAAGGACCACTGCTTCTTTTCTTGTACATGAGATAATGAGACAGATACCTACAAGGCAGCATAAAATGCCTAGACCAGGTCACATTACTCTTTTGCAGCTTTGTTCTCATGAGATGTTGCAAATAGACCTTAATTTTAGCAGGATCTCTGTGAAAAATGCTTTTTTCCTCCCATGTTCTGTTCACTTTAAGAAGATTGTATGCTCAATTGTCTGTAAAAACTTCTGGCTTCAGTTTTTCGTTAACTTCTCTGCCTTCTCATTGCAGACATGAACGAGGAACGGTTGGGTGATGCCAGTGGAGCAGACAATGCTGAGACCTATAGTGACAAAGACACAGACCAAAGGAGTTCCCCAGATATGACTAAAGCCAAAAGTTGCTTCACCCCTGAAAGCCCTGAAATTGTTTCAGTGGATGAGGTTGGTTATGCAGTTCAGAAAAATGGTGGGAGCACAGAGAGCCGTCCAGACAGCCCCAAGTACCATCCTGAGCAGAACCACCTCCTGATAGAAGGTCCTTCCGGGACAGTTTCTTTACCTTTCAGTTTGAAAGCCAACAGACCTCCACTTGAAGTCTTGAAAAAGATCTTCCCTAACCAAAAGCCAACTGTGCTGGAGTTGATCCTGAAGGGGTGTGGTGGTGATCTGGTGAGTGCTGTAGAGGTTCTCCTGTCCAGTCGATCTTCAGCGGCCAGTGGGGAGAGAACTTCTGCAGAATCTGATGGTCTCGTTTTGCCTTCCAACGGGCACATTTTTGAACACACACTGAGTTCGTACCCTATTTCCTCTTCCAAGTGGTCTGTGGGCTCAGCATTTAGGGTTCCCGACACACTGAGATTCTCTGCCGATTCCAGTAATGTCGTGACAAATCCTCTGGCCGTACCTTTGCAGCACCCTTTCCCTCAGCCACCACGCTACCCGCTGATGTTGAGGAACACTTTGGCAAGAAACCAGTCGAGCCCATTCCTGCCCAATGACGTCACCCTGTGGAACACCATGACGCTGCAGCAGCAGTACCAGCTGCGGTCCCAGTATGTCAGTCCTTTCCCTAGCAACTCGGCCAGCGTTTTCCGAAGCTCGCCTGTCCTTCCTTCCCGCTCGTCAGAAGATCCTAGGATCTCAATCCCTGATGACGGGTGTCCTATTGTGTCTAAGCAACCAATTTACACAGAAGACGAGTATGATGAAAGGTCTGATTCTTCAGACTCAAGAATACTCAACACATCTTCTTAGTCTGACATTCAACACATGATACTTGCAGTGCAGCTGAACTACTGGGCCCTAAGAGGAGGGACATGTACTCTACGAAACCCTTGTATTAAAAAGTGACTTTGCTTGGTATAGCAATAAAGACATAACTTATTTAATTTCTTGCACTTCACTGGATAATGCCAAATAGCAATACTCTGGCTTTAGTGCTGAGTGTGTGTTACAAAGGAAGACTTTACGGCTATCAGTTATGGGACTCTGGAAGACTCGTAGTGGAAACAGAAGCCCAAGGTCTACTTTGTTCCTTAACTCAGAAAAATGGGGATGTTAAACTAGAATACTTGAATGCTGTTTTATAAGAGAGAACTCCTCAGGACATAAGAAATCAAACAAATGTAGTTCAATTGCAAATGAACTAAAACAAGGACCTTACAATCTTATGCCAGTGATCATCCTTGCAGTAAAAGAAAAGGCAGAAGAAAGAAATATGCACATGAAACTAGCATGAGCTGCTTCTGTGCTTTTTGAGCTTGGACGCTTTTCAGAGAAATAATACTAAGAGTTATTCTTTTCCCATGGCTAGGTTGAAACGTGTAATGTCAGTGTAAAACCAATTACAGCTGTGAATTGCATGAAGTATATTGTGAAATGAACACAAGATTAAACATTGTCAGGTTAATGTAGCATGCTAAGGACTCTAGAAAAATAAACTAAGATGATGATCTTGGTTTATGTCATTTATACTGGGCAAATAACATTTCTGAGGATAGAGAGCTGATTAATCCTCAGCCAGGGTTAAAATGTCTAGCTCCAGCAACTGCAGTCAAGGGAAGCCTCTTTTTCCAAGTCCAGGTTCTGCTTCCCTGCCTTGTAGCTTGCAACTGAGATTAGGCAAATGTTGTCATCAGGGAAGCTGAGGTCTCTTGAGTATGTACTGCAGACACTTCCAAGCTCAGCTGAGTAAAGCAGAGCTTGCTACAGTCACAGCAAACCGAAAAAAAAAGGCTCCACCGATGCTTCAGTAGCGTCTTTTTTTCCCTATACTGTAGAAGTAGAAAAAAGGAGATAGGATGTAATAGCAGACATTTCTTTAAAATAATGTTTAGCCAAATAGCAACTTCCTTAAATCTAGAAAAGTAATGGTTTGAACAATTTATTGCATGTTTGCATGCATTGATTACACTGCATATCTTACGTGTGTCAGAGGAACATTAGAAATTGCTTCTGTTGAGGAATGCCACTAAATTAATTGTCCATTTAGAAGTTTGTTAAGGTTTTAGTGCCATTTTTTCAGCCATTCACAAGTGACTGCATCTGTTTGACAGTTGGCTTTTCCAAAACACACCTCCGAATGCAGATGAAATGGCTGTCAGGACTGTCAGGTGTATGGATTAGTCCCATACCTCAAAAACAATTGAGGCTGCCCTGAAGTTGGACTCTAAAGCAGATGGGCTTTAAAAATGTAATATATGTCAGGCATGTTATCTGATGTCATTGCTGATATGAATGCCTGTGTTCTCGTTTGGCATTTCATATTTTGTAAGGTTTGTGCACCCAGTGAATCTTGCATTTCATAAGGTTACTGAACACACACAAAAAGGAGAATAAAATAAAGAATTATTTTATTTTCCTTAGGGGATAAATGAACAGAAAGATACTTTTTCTTGCATAATTTTCCAACCTGTTCAGAAAAGCAATTTGTTGATGATGCTACAGAGCAAAGACATAAAGGCGGAGGGAGGGAGGAAAGAAAATAGCTTCCCTTATGGACTTGTAAATGTGAAAACATTTGGAATTTTCATAAATGCAGAATTACAGTTTTATACTGACAGATTTGCCTGCACTCATTTGGTACTTGTAAAGAATTAATCTTCCAGCCACTCCAGAGAGAAAAGTAGTAGGCAAAATAGATTTGATCTTGCAAACAGAAAGGGATGAGGTAGTGAAATGCTGTGCTCCAACATCATGGAGAAATTAAGTGTCAAAGGCTAGGTAAGTGCAGATAGGTCCAGGAGCTTTGGTTTTGAGCTCACGCACCAGGCAGATTTCACTCCAACAGAAACCTTTGTATAGGCATCCCTGTACATTTAGTGATATTTTTGTTTGTTTGTTTGTTTGTTTGCTTGCTACAGAGGGCAAATAATCTCCAGCAGAAAGACCAGACAGTGGTGTCTGCAACAGCTCATAGTGATCTTACACACTATGGCCTGTGGGTTTTCAGAGAACAGAATTTTGGCATCTTGGAATTGGGACACACCTTTCAAAGAAAGTTGACCCTTGGCTAAACTGGAGTGAACTATTATCACACTAAATACTTGTGGTGAAAAATGCAGATTTGGCAGTATGATTTTTTTTTAATTAGATCTCTTTTGATAAACTGTTTTCTGAAAAAGTAAACAAGTTAAAATAATACTTGTTTGGTGTTATGAGATATTTTTTGACTAAATTCACAGTTCTCTCTCTTTTTTTAATTTTATTTTTATTTTTTAAATAAAGTAAATCTAAATGTGTTCAAAATAAAAAATGCAAGTTTTGATGTTGAACAACTTTTTTTGTTTGACCAAAGAATATTTTATCTATCCAGAATATTAATTTTTCAAAGAATATAGATTGGCCTGCAATGATATCTTTGAGAAATTACTTTATTCACCCAGTTATATTTTCCAGGCTGGCACTACAGGCAAATGTAATTTTGACACAGCAAGGAGGGGCCCCTTGGCGTGTTGGCAGGACTCCTCTCTACCTGCACAGTGCTGGGACCTCTTCCTCAGACCCTCGCTGTGCTGGTGGGAGATGCCCACCCACTCCCACCCTCGCGGCGTGGGCAACTGCGGGGCGAGGGAGCCCCTTTTCTGCAGGAGCCCTGGGTGCCAGCCGGGGCCCGCGGCGGCCACCCCAGAGCTGGTGGGCTTCATACTGGCTCAGACCGTGCTTTTAGCGGGGTCGGTGACAGCTGTGTCACCCCAGCTGGCAGCAGCAGCGGGGCTGCTTCCCGAGCCCGCAGAGCGCCCGCGGCGCTGGAGCATCCTTTCCCACGGCTCCGGGCTCCGAGGAAAGGGCTGCGGGTACGGCACCCAAACCCTGCATTTTCCAGCTCCATCTTGTGGTAAAAACGGGTATTTCCATGTCTGAGCAAGTACTTCATGTTGTGGAAGGGAGAAGACATGTAGGTGAGGAGGGGTAAAGCTGGGGACATTGGTGTGCAGAAACCCCCAGTGGAAAAAAATTAATTTAAGTATCAGGAAAGATGGCTTGAGCCTGGCAAGGTCTCTGCTGAAGCCCAGAAACCAAAGTTTTGGTGGTTTGTTTTTTTGTTTGGTTTGTTTGTTTTTGTTTTTGTTTTTGTTTTTGTGTTTTTTTGTTTGTTTGTTTTTTTTTTTTTTTTTTTTTTTTTTTTTTTTTTTTTTTTTTTTTTTTTTTTTTTTTTTTTTTTTTTTTTTTTTTTTTTTTTTTGTTTTTGTTTTTGTTTTTGTTTTTTTCTTTGGATGCCAGAGCAGCTGTGGCTTTCTTGGAGCAAGAATGCTTCATCCCTTGCCCTCTGCATAGTTCCTGCTCCTGGTTGAGCAGCTGCCCGGGTGCCTCTCTGGGGTGCCCTGGAGCTGCTTTTTCTCCTGTCAGGTGATTTCACTATCAACTCTCCGTGGGTGCACGCAGAATCAACAGGCAATGCCATGGGAAGCTGCCATCAGCAGTGGTGCAGGCCCACCAGAGACCAGAGCAGTGCACTCTGCAGAGGCTGGCTGCTGCCCCAGAGGCATGCTCATCTCTGCTTATTAACCTCTAGCTGTGACAAGGTGTATAAGGCAAATGATGATGTAAACAATAACAATAATAATTTCTCCCTCAGAGGAGTGCTGTGGAGACCCCTAATGTGATGCTCACATTCTCCAGTGCCTCACATACCTGTAGACAAGGGAAGAGTCAGGGTCCGGGGTAAACACGATGCAATGAGTCCCATGAGTCTGTCCTGCCCCAAATTCCTCCCTGCCTTGCCTTTGCTGGTAGTTGTGCTGCTGCCCCCGAGGGTCCCCGACTTGTCCTCCTTATGGGCCTGAAGGGCCACCCCTACAGCATTTGTTGGATGCTTGGTGAACAGGCTCACCTCACATTTGTGCTGACACCTTTGAAAAATGACTTTGATTCTCTCAGTATACTGTTTCAGTGATTCATTCTTTATGTGCATTTACTCAGCGGACGTGAGTGGGAAAATAAGATTGATGCTAAATTTATATGTTAATTTTAATATTGAAGCTATCCTGTATTTGAAGAATAAGATCAATTCTTCAATTTCATTTCTTACGTGATATTGCATATTGTCATTACTGGAAAATAAAATTATTTCTGAATGCACACTATCCAAACTTCAATTTTAGTGGACATATAACACTGAAGCATCATTCTTCTCCCTTCCCTATAACAACTAACCTAATACAGTATTTTAACATTCTCGCACTAGTCTGCCACTGGAAGATAACAAAGACAAGTCTTTTCTCCCTAAATGATGTTTCATTAATGTGCTCCCTGCAGCATTCTGCACTGTCACAGGCAGATTTGATGCATGACTCAGCAACTCCCTGGAGGCTGTTGCACATATGATGCAACAGAAAACTCAGTTAAGAGCTGCATCCCTCAGCAGAGACTAATTCCATTCACTTCCACAATAACAGCAGTGCTTGAGAGCCATAGCCACAGCTATATGCCAAGCATGCCTATATACAGGATGAATCCTGACCTTAAGCAGAGGATCAAACCCTTAGAAGACTACTAGGAAGCAGGAACCTGCACACGGTGGATACAGAGCATCACATGCACAGAAAGATTTGGCATCTGCAGAGAGAGATGTACTTGACCAGGTCCTCCTGAAGCTGCAACAGAAAGAAAATATTTACAGCATCTTTGGGAGTGTGGTTTGCTATTTTTTGTCTGTGCAAGCTCTGCAGGAGATTAAGCTGAGGGATGGATAGGAGGAACCTTTGCAAGGCTACATCCTTGCTCTGCCCACTAACCTGTAGAAGATCACATAGTCAGGTGTCTCTTTTTCCCGCACCATGAGATAAACATAACTGCTACAAGGATTTAATGGTTATTATCTGAAAATTCTTAAAAAACTTAAGTGCCCTGTAAATAAGAGAACAGAGCATAGTATTTACCAGAGCATGTAGTATAAGATTTTTTTTTCTATTTTTTCTCTCTCAGAGAGAGAGACTATAGCTTTTCAATAGACGAACAGTGCCTGCCTTCAGCGGGACAGTGCCCCTGAAAAGCTAAGGTCAGGATAATCCTGAGATAATCCTGAGTCAGCCACTGTCACACAGTGGCTAAAAGGTGTGAGACCTGAGGTAAGCACTGCTCGGGTTCTTTTCATCTGTCATATTTCTGAGCCTATAGACTTCATACATTCCAACTTTCTCCTCTGCGACACTCAGATAAAGCCAGAATTCTTGTGATAAAATTGGAGTAATTGCCCTTCTTTTCCCTAAAGGAATGAATATACGAGTCAGCAAAAGGTTGAGGAAAAGTGAGAAAGCAGAACTTAAGACATGAGAAAATCCACTCTTTCTTCTAAGCCCCTACAGCCCCACTCGTGTGGCTCAGGCAGGGAGGACTGCAGGCTCAGGAGGAGCTGGTGTCCTCCTGGTCTCTCCAGGGAAGGTAAGCACACACTGGCACATGTCCCAGCAGCATGCATCTCAGCGTGGGGGCTGCAGCCCCCTCAGGAGTGGGTGTGTGTTGCAGAAGAAAAGCAGTGCGAGAGCAGCAGCGGTGATTGTGAAGGCACTTGTGGTAACTAATGGAAGAAGTTACTTTCCTGTGTTGTTGCATGTGGCAAAGCTCAAACCCTCTTTCAGAAACATCTTTCTTTGGAGCCTGGTCCCCCTGCCTTGCCTGCACATGCTGAGATCCCTTCTTGCCACAGTGAATATAAACCAGAAACAGTGAGATAAAACTCAAGATATACAGAGAAATATAAAAGAGACACTGAAATACACAGAAATATAGAGAGACATACTTCCTTGTTACTTGTCAAATCTAGACGTTTTTATCATTCATAAGGGCTACATGACCGAGGTGACAAAGGATGCACAAGCCATCCTGATGGGGCATGACACCCGCGGGAGTGCTGCAGTAAAAACTGAGGTTCCTGTTCAGCTGCCTCTGCATGTGAATCTCTTGTGTCACTCGCTAGGAGCAGGCTGCTGGAGCTGTTCACAGCTCCAAGCTGTTCACACAGCACAACTAGCATCTTCCCTGGCAACAGAAATCAACGGGTCTCACCTTGAACCTGCTTTGTTCCCCAGTAAAATAAGGGCAATGCTTAATGTCCAGTACAGCTACATATTACACATATTGAAAAGCAACATTTTCTCAAGAAGAACAGTTCCTAAGCTACAGAAAATTATTCTACATGGCTCCATACTTACTGTAAAACCCTTTCCAGGAAACTTTAACACCCTTTATAGATTTGGCCCAACTCACAGCTATCACATCTTAAACTATGTGGCTCGGTCACTAGTACACTTACGGTCAGCTACGTGTTAGTTAGAAATTTTCTTCCTTGCTCATTCCTCTGTAAATTTCTTTTTTTCTATCAGTCTGCAGAGGTAGTAACGAGGAACGTTCAGCCACGTGTATTTTGCTTCTTTCAGCTCCGTTGCCAAATAACTCATAATGAGGGACTGGGGGGTGGTGGGGAGGAGAAGTTAATTTATTTTTAATTTTTGTTGAAAACATAAATACTTCAAAACATAGGTGATAACATTTCTGAGGGTCCAAAGGGAGGAGGGGATTGGTTCCTCTTACCCACACATACCTCCTTCTGCTATTCTCACCTGTGCTGGGTGAACACAGAACAGGTATCCACCACTGCAATCCTTGTGAGCGAGTAGGGATTGTGCTGGATTTGGGGTTACTTTGCAGAACTTTGAAACAAGTAAGGAGTGAGGGAGGGGATAATTTCTGACCTTCGGTGACTTCTGGGGAGCAGTGCTTTCCCAGGCCCAAGGCTGCACTATCAGAGTCAAGGCGTGCATTGCCGTTGCCTTGAAAAGGGAACAGGGCGGTCTATAGCAGAAGTCAGGAGGTGAGAGGGGCTGGTCTCACTGCCTGCCTGTGCTTGTTCCTCCCTCCCCGCCCCCAGAAAGTTCACCGCATGAAGTTTTAGCAGACTTGCGTGATGTATGGATATGGAAAGCTATGACTAATTCCCCAGGTGATGGGTATATATTTAACATCCAAAATCTCAAGCAAACGTCCTGCTTGTTGAATTACTGTCTGGCGTTCACCTATTTCCTGATTTGGCCGTTACTGCTGGCTGCTGTTTGAACAGATTTTCACTTTTTCTGCTGTCCCGTTGGTCTGGTAATAGGAGAAATAACTGTGGTTGTGGGTGTGCTGAGAGGCAATGCAATCACCGCCATCCTGCTCGTGGTGGCTGTACTCTGACTCCTCACCTCCTTCACAGCACCACTCCTCCAGTTTTTTACATACTTTCCGAGGCCTGAGAGCACAGGCCAACACCGAGTTTCTGTGACCTGGTTTTAATACGTCTGCAACCAGTTAAAATTACTCCCTGAAGGAACTTCAACTGCTTTTTTGTTTCACTAGCATCCCAAAAAAAATCGCTGATGCTGAAGACCTCCAGTTCTTCAGTCCAGGGCTCCCTCCTCCTCTTTAAACCGGCAAAGTAAAAGTTCAGGCAAAAATGTGAACTGCGTGTACAAGATATTTGAGAGCTCCTTGGGAAATGGGTTATATTTTTCCCTTCCAAATGTCTGGAATTGCAAGCGTCTTTGAATGCATCCCTGAGCCGAGCTTAGAGGAGAAAGAGTCAGTCGCAAACGACTGTAACATGTATTATACAAACACGTACCTAAAGTAAACGCCGCCTCGCATGACTTGACCTGGACATCAAAGGCACGGCCTTGTCTTCACAAAGAATGAGGCGGTCTGGCGCTATTCCAGCCAAATCCTGGATGGGTTTGTAAGAGCTGCGAAGCGATAGCTCACGTGAGACAGGAACCAGGGGGAAAGCGCCGGTGCGACCCTGGACCCCCCCTTCCCCTCCCCTCGGGCTCCTTCCTTCTGGCCGATGGCCCCACCTAGTGTCAGCCCGCTCGCAGCGCGGCGCCGCCCGCCGCCCCCGCGGCCGCCACAGCCCCGGGCGCTCGCCCCACGGCGCCACGCGCCGCCTCGCGTGGGCGCAGTGACGTTGCAGCTGGATGACGTTTTACAGGGTGACGTTATAACGAAGCGGGATGGGTCAGGCCTTCCCTAATTCGGCGTGGCCCCGGCAGCCCGGCCTGGGGGTGGGTGTGGGGTCTGCGTTGCGGGTGGGCTCGGGGAGCAGAGCGGCAGGGTGGGGGTCCCCGGGACTCCTGCTCCCTCGCCGGCAGCGCCTGTTTTTGCAAACCTCAAGGCAGCACCGCAGGCGCCAGCTTACCCCCGGTCTCTGCCCTTTCACGGGCGGCGCTGAGCGTCCAGCGCCCGGTGGGAAAGACAAGCCCGGCGCGTTCCTGAAGCTCCGGTTATCAGACCAGCGGTTTCGGCAAGGGGGGGCCTCTGCGGAGACAGACGTTTCCAGGAGGTCAGCATCATGTGGCTCCCCAGGGTTGAGCTTCAGTCCCCCCAGGGCAGCGAGTACTGCCGTGCAGTCACTGCACCCGTGCGAGGGGGCACGGCAAACGCACACGAGAACCTCCTGTGTGCCAGGTGATGGCTTCTTTGCAGCGTCTGGCGAGGCAGCATCAGTGAAGGCTGTGCATGGAAAATCTACTTCTCCTCCTGGGCGCTAGCACTTGCAACACGACTACCCTGTGTTCACCAGCACACGGGTAAGGAAAATAAATGGCTCTTGCAACATACTCTGGAAATCAATAAACGAGCATGGCGGTGTCTGGTTTTGCTGATTGAAGATGGTTGGTGCTGTGAACTCCTGGAAGAAGGACTCCGTAACACAGAGCTGCCAGATGTTGCTCCCAGTTTCGTTGCTGGCTAGATTTACTGTGTGGACGGATATAAAATGCATTACAATAGTCAAAGGCATGGGTGGTGACAGCTAGGTCCTCTGTCAAAAGAGGCAAGTTTTTTGGCAGTACATAAAATAAACCAAGTAGTTCTCAGTTAGCAACACAGAAAGACCCTTGCATTATGTACCTTCTTCATAATTTGTAAGCAAATTGTGAAGCACAAATACAGGATTAAACTTCCCCATCGTTTGTGCTGGTAGTGATTTATCCTGTATTATTCTCTGAGGATAGCAATATGGTGGAGAAGATGTGGCCTTTACCCCTGACTTTCTTGTCATGCCTGAATGTAGTTCATAACTGTGCCTGAGGTTTTATTCAGAACTTACCTCAGTAGAGAAAGCCACTTGTCTGAGCAAGTGAATGGAGGCACCTGCAATCAGCCCATGCCACCTCCCTGCCCAAAAGAAGCTGTCTGGTTGGCTCCTTGAAGAGGAACACAGGCAGTTTGATGTGCTTCTTGCTCCTTGTACAACAGTGGTGCAAACCTTGTCATTTTAGTGTCCTAACAAGTAAGTCTTGTGCTAAAACTTTTCATGTAGCACTCCAGTTGCCTTCCTTCTTGCTTAACCCCAGTGAAATACCTATATAAGCTAATGTAACCATGAGGCTGGAACTGTTAAAAAGGTTGTCAAGGAGGCCATTTCAACAGATTAAGGTCGAGAAGGGTGTCATCATGTGCTACCACATGTCAAACACTACAAGGAATTCTTTATTACTGAAGAATTTAAAGGTTCATATTGCAACAGTACCTTAATCCTGCCCAGAATCAACAACAACAGGGGGGATGAAGAAGAAGAAGAAGAAGAAGAAGAAGAAGAAGAAGAAGAAGAAGAAGAAGAAGAAGAAGAAGCCAAAGGTGAAAGCAGGGCTGAATCAGGGTAGGATTCTTCTTCCACAGTAAGAGGCCCTTGTACCCTCTGCTTCCACTGGTAAGAAGAATGGCGATGGGAGTAAATCAAGTCCTTGGGTTTGATCCCTGGGTTCAGTTTTCATTGATGAAATTAAGCGAATCAAAGGACAGATCCAAACTGTGCAGCCTTGGGGATTCTGCATTCATATTATCATGATTATCATTATCATCATTATCATTATCATTCATATTATCATGATCATATTACCTGATGCATCACTGGAGCTAATGGCAGGTTTTGTACTGAGACAGAGGTAGGTTTGATGTCACATTTGACATGAGACCCAGACTGTCATACTGTATCTTGGTTCCACTCCATATAATGTTTGAAGTTCCTCAAGAAACAAGTTACATATTTCTTATTTTCTAATGTTATCTTTTTTCATTAACATGTTAGGTGCTGCTTACTAGCCTTCCCATATATGTGACCTCAAAATCCCAAGGCAGATTTTGAACAGATCCTCAAGTACCTATACATTGCATTCTCAGAGTATTCATCCGTTCTTGGTACATATGTTTCACTGTAGACAGGAAAATTAACTCATAACCAAACATAATCAGATTATTAACATCACTATCATGCACACAGACACACAACCATTAATAATGGCATTGGAACACAGCTGCAGCAGGGACTACTGAAGTCACCAAACTCCATCTAGTGGGAGAAAATCAGAAACAAAAAGAAATATGCAGTAGTGTCCACTTCTGTATGCAAGTGTCCACCTTGCACACACACGCCGTGCACACACATACACACACAACTTCACTTCGAACTCCTCTTTCACAAAAAGTCAAAGATGTCAAAAGATGTTTTGTTTATCCTATTCAACTGTGGAAGTGGGCTCAACAAAATAAAGGAGCAATACTTGAGGAAGCCATATGCCAAACTTTTGGCTCATCAAGTGTCTCAGGGTGTCAAGACATCTGATATTGCCTTTCTCCCTTATCATTTGGGAGATTTATTCTTTTTCTCAGTTTGTACAACATATGTTACCAAAACAGTGGAGGAAAGTTAACTAGTGTCTGATCAATCCAGAGATGTCTGGCAATGTCAGTAGTCTGTGATATATGTGGGTGATGTGTATGCCCTTCTAACTGAGGTCCTCTCATGCTGGCTCGCTAGCTGCTAGCTGCTTTTCAATATGAAGAGGCAAGCCTTTTTGCCAGTTACCTCTGTCTTGGATGTATCAAGCCCCTCTTTTGACACTTTTTATCTTGAACTACTCTAAGTGCACTCTATCAGAGGGTGACCTGTAAGCCTGCCTGGAGAGTGAAGCTAGTGCCAAATACAGCACTTTGTTTCACGTTCTCAAATGACAAATGTAGTCAAAACAAAGTGTCTGTGTTAATGCCTAGTGTATCTAGTGGAATTAAGATTTTTCTGGGCTATCTTTCTCTTCATGCCAAAAGTCCATGTTACATCCTGCCTGTGGAGCAGCCTTCTTGAGCAACCCTCTTGATTCATCGTCTATGCCTTGAAAATATTCTAACTGCACTGCTATTTGAGACATACTAAGGTCTTGATTTTGAAGCGAGGGAGAGGTAGTGTGGCTTTGGTTTGCTGGTGGGATGTTTTCTGGTTTGTGAAAAGCTGCCTTTTCTGTTTTCTTTACTACATATAGGCAAGGTGCCTGCTTAAAAAAGCCTACTTCCCTGTTTGCTATTTCTGATAGTAGAGCTGAATAGATTAGTATGAAACAATAAGTTATCTCCCATGTCTAAATTAGCCTTTATGTTTAGAAATATATATATTAATACAAGTTGTAGAAATCCAGTTTAGTCACTGCTGCTCTCAGTTGTGGACTTCTGATGTTAGGTGTGCTTGGGTTTAAATATCGTGCCAATGTCTTGGGTGCACAGAAGCAAATGCAGTCACATTACCCAACACATGTTGGAATACAATCAGGAATATAAGCTTTGATATATCCAGTGGATGCCACAAGTGCCAGTATCGGGAGCCAGGAGGGGCCTGAGAAATTCCCAGTGGAAGACAAGTAGTTACAGGGGTGGGCTAAAGCTGTCAGGACAGGAACAGCTAGGAGTTAGCCTGGACTCTCTGTGACCATTTTTCCCTCCTCATAAATGATAGCAGCTGATGAAGTAGAATGTAAGACGGATCTGTGACATTTGGTGATATGCTGTATTTTTATCTGTCTCTGTGCCTGGAGCTAGTGTGGAGATCATCCTGCCAGAGGTGGGGAACTGTGGGAGCATTTCTTGTACATCTCTCTTCAGCTAAGCCCTCCATTCAAAGAGCACAGGAAATTGCCCTTGCCACCACTCTTCTGCTGATTCCTGTTGTAACGCTAGAAACTGGAAGGATAGTATCAGCCAGTTCAGTAACCTTCCTGTAATTACGGGAAGAATATGCATTGGGACATTTTTCCCTCATTGAAGCAATTAATGTCATGCACTTTGATAAATCATTAGTGTTGGGAGAGGTGGCATTAATGTCTAATATTTCTGGTCTAATTTGCTCTGGCTCGTGTGCTTTATCTTTAGGTCACAGGCAGTAGAGGACATTCACAGTGGTCTGCTCTGGTCTTGCTGCCTTATTCTAGGGCCTTGATGAACCTTTTTTTGTGTAGATGCTCAGGACACCAGTGTTTTGTGAGAGAATTTCTGTGGAGAAGCTGGTTACCTGTCTCCAGAGTGGAAGAATTTAAGGAGCAATAAGTCATACAAATGGCTATAGATTGGTTTTCTAATCTCATATTTGGTTCCGTCTCAGTAGGTCCAACTAGTGCTTTTTCTGCGTAGAGCTACCTTGCTCTGGTTTGATTTGAGTTTGAGTAGGATCTTCATTTTACTGAATGACTGCTTTGCTTTATGTTTGCCTTATTCTGAGGTCTTTGGCTGACCCAGAGACTCATCAAAGGTATATTTAATAAAACAGCATTGCGTTACAGTGAAGTGAGTTCACCATGTAACACTTTTCAGTGGTGCTCATAAAACGAAGACTAAACCTAGGTCAGTAATACCTTGGATATGGCCTCAAGTGAATTTCCTTATGGACTTCACTGCCGAGTGTGGTGTTTTCTGATTTTCCCATTAACAATAACATTTTTTGGAACACATCCTCTTTCTCGTTCAGTAGTGATATTGCGCTAACGTACAACACAGAGTGAAGTTTATGTTACCAAAACTCATTCCTCGACATGAGTGTCAGTAGGTTAATATTGTTGTGGGGATTTTGTGGAGGACTGTAGTGCAGATTATTTTACCACAAGAAGCTTTTCTCAAAATTTTCCTTCATGCTGCTTAAAGTATTTATGTTCACACGAAATAAATCCCCTCACCTGTAAGTAAAATACTTTCTTCATAAAAGGTGGCCTGTTCTCGAACTGTCTTTCCTGTGCCCTGATTTCTGACTCTCTGTCACTTCCCTATAATAAAGTTGTTGCTTTATAATGCTCAGGGTACCTTAAAAGGATAGTGTTGTGTTTATGACTGAGCACGGTTTACACTGGTAAAAGTTCTGATTCTTTGTCATAGGCAACTAAAAATAAAACACTGGAAAATGGAATAAACAGATGTTCTGCCTGCCACAGAAGTTCCCAGTTTCTGCAATATTTATATCCCAGAACTGTCCCTTTCTTCATATGATCAAGGGTTTTTTTATTAGAGATGTGCCAAGCCATAAAGACCATTTCAGCCTCTTTAGCTGTGTCTGTTACCTTTACATGTGAGAAGCAGGAAATGACTGCAGAGCACAGCATCCTGCAAAGGATTACGATTGGACTTGCCTGCTTGTATTTTGGCATCGCTTAGAGGCTGCTGTCAGGTTTTAGGGTTGCAACGTGCAAGGTTGAATACAAAATGCAAGTTAGTAAGCTTGCATCCTGATGTTACAGAGGCGAAGGGTCACTTGCCCGACTGTGCAAAAACGGCTTTGCCCGAGAGCAGACTGTAAGAAGTGATCATCATGCTCCTGATTTTGATCATTCTTGTCTGATGTACCGAGAGGTGGCAAAGTAATCTGCGGTGCTAAAGTGCCTTGCCACATGCTGATCTGACTTCTCTGTAACAATAACCAATTGGTCATTCATACCAGCACATCTGGCTTGTCCTGGGTGTGTTATTTATGGCTGTTCAGATGCTGACATTGTCTGACAGCTGAATGGTAGACATGCTATGATGACGTGCTGTACATTGTAGGATTTGATGTAGACATGAAAAATATCCCTTTAGATATTGTTGTTTTTTTAATTATCCCAGATTTCCTCTTAGCTTTGTAGTTGTGGACAGCAGCACTGTTAACACTGCTTTTATTTACTAAAAAAATTAAATCACAGCGGTCCTTAAAGTATGGTTGCAGTCAAAACACAGTTAAATTAATATATTTTTGCTCCCAGCAAGATATAGAGTGGCCATCTTTAGCTTTCAAGTTAATACAGCATTTATTTTTGACTGCTGGTATGGCAGGATCAGCAAGACCATGCCTGCTTCACATGGCAATTGAGAATGTGCTGGGCTCACTTGAGACACTAAATTGAACATAGGAGAAAATGGTTTTGTCCATAGATAAGGTGATATGACCCAGAAGACATGAAAACAAATCCAGTGCATAGATATGCATATATAACCCAAATTGTCTCAGTCAGATTACACAGACATAACTCAGTATAAAAATATGATCTGTAGAGAGAAAATAATTCAATGACAATATGGAAGTGGTTTACTGCTTCTTTTCTGATTGTAACCATCCGTTTGAGTTTGTATTTCTGGGATTTGCAACACATATGCTTCAACACAAAAGGCCAACTCAACTCATTGTAATTACATCAACTACTGCTGTTGGCACACTTGGCTGCACAAACCATTTGTGTTTCTAACTTCTATAAGCCATGCCAAAAACCAAACAGGAGGAATATCAGGCCACCATCAGGTCCATGGCTCTGCCAGGGCCTGCTCTGCTAATTATTAATTGCTAATGACTGTAACTGGAATGCTGAAGGGTAATCCCATGCATATATTCAGGTCACAAAATCATTGCAGGACATTTGCCAAAATCAGGACTACAGAATAGCTGCAGGATTTGTGGCTACTGAAGGTGATCACAGCAAGCAACTGATTTGCTGGAAGGTGAAAGTGGCATTTGTTTCTGCTTTATTTACATTGTCATGCTTGCGGATTTCTCTGATGGAATTGTTAAGGCTAATAGTAAGAAGACAAACATTAGCCTAACAGGCCACGTTGAGGTGAAGGGAACCGGGATGGGGAGGAAAGGTGTGTGCAAGGAAGACAGCTGTTCCTGAGAGCCAGGAGGTTGCCCAGTAATGAGAGAGGAATGTTGCACAGAAAAAGGAAATAGAGCTGCTGTTGTCTTCTGGAGTTCCCAGTGCTTCCTTGAAAGAAGTATCTGGGATGGGTGGCCTTCTCCCACCCTGCTGAAGGACAGGAAACTTCAAAGAATTTCTCCAGGGAGGCACATCGTCAGGGAGCAGTGCTGAGGTTTTTATGTTATTTGGTGCACGGAAGGATCGGTGCATTGGATCTGGCTATGGAAAAATTGTATTCAGCCTCTCTTGATACCATTTCTCCTTGTCTTGTTGAGAAGGGCTGAGGCTCTTTCAGAAGTTTGCCCCCCCCATACTGATTTGCATCTCCTGTTTGCAGAGAGGAGAGTTTCCTTGCTGGCTGGTATGAAAGCTTTGCTTGGAGAGAGGGGGCTGTCAGGGTCAGGAGAAGGAAATGCCCTATCAGTTCCTCTGCCTTCTCTTCTGCGGAGAAATTTCAACTGAGAGATGTGTCTTACCCAACTCTCACCGAACTCCCTGCTCCTATCTTCTGTACCAGAGAAGCTGTGAAGAGAAAGCCCCTGCTTGCCCAGGCTGGTGCTTCTCCATCTCTTCCTCCCTGGAGAGCTGCTTCGAAGAGACTTTTGATGTGGGAGTCCCAGCGTGACCCAGGGCTGGGCTGGAGTGCAGTCCAGCGGGGTCTGAACGTGGTGTGGGTGTCCCCCACGGCCCCTATCAGGAATGAATTAGAATGTTTCATTCTTGTAAGTGATACTTTTTTGAGTAAACATCCCTGGGTTCCTGTGATGTGTAACTAATGGAGTGCTAAACTCTCAGGGCTGGTTTAAGACTCAGAAAGTACACGTGTTGCCAATCCATCATGTTCCTAATACTAATTAACATAGCAGGGACACAATAAAGCCCCAGAACCTGCACACATTACCCAGCTCACATTACCGCTCTATAACAGTCTCTCTATTGACCTAACAAAAGCACACATTGGAAAAACGAGATGTGGTCTCTTCTGACTCAGCTAGACCTATGCAGCCAAAGAAGAGAGCCGAGAACTCCCATTTATTATTGTCTATTATTATTCTGATATATCATGAAACAGAGTTCAAATCATATACAAGGCCATTTCTACCTTGCCGGCATTTGTGTGTTACACACTGCTGGGCAGGCAGCCCTAACGCAGGCAGAGCAGCCACTGACTTGCGGAGAAATGTAATTGCGTTGGACGGCATGTTCTGCTCCTACACAAGTAAAAGGAAGACCTTATTTGTCGATTTGCATCCCCGTTATTTGCAATTCAGTTACAATAAAAATCTTATTGTTCCTAAAACTTTACTAATATAATTATGTTTTGTTCCCAGGCTTAAACTAGTTCCCATGTAGACAAAGAAAAAAGGTAACAATTCGCTGAAAATTCATTCTTGGCTAGGTGAACATTTCTTTTTAGGTCCCAGAAATTTTTTCTTGTATTGAAACACATTGACATCCCTGTAATATGCTCCTTTTAATATATGGTAATTCCACTGATTTTAAGAGAAGCGTGATGTACAGCCAAAGAAAAACTGGAAGGAATCCGAAGAGCAAGAGATTAGCACATTTATGTTGCAGTGATCCCTAACTGGATGCAGTCCAGCTTTGTGGAAGTTGAGGGCTAGCCACCGTTTACTTCCACAATTTCATGGCTAGGATTTTATGGTGCCTCTGGATGAAATCAGTAGAGTTCACTCACCAGCACTTGAGGCTGGGGTGTATCTCCTGTTGTTGCACATCCTTCAGTGGGCTGGTTATGGAAAGCACTAGTTTAATCATTATGGCATGAAATTCTGGTACCTTGTTGAAGTGATGATAAGTTTTGTAAGTCAGTGCACCACTACAAACAGGCTAGGTCCTTGGACAAATTCTTGTGTCTCATACTTCTTGGTTCAAAATGTTGATGATTTTTTTTTTTTCCCCTGAACCAGCTGTTAGGGTGTGTCTTGCTATCATACATATATTTGGAAAGAGTTTTCTCATCACTATTTAGAAAAGGGACCTAGAAATTTATAACTATATACCCCCAAATTGTGTATTCCCCAGGTCTCTAGTACGTGGTTAAACCAGGTGGTATCAACTGGTTGGACATTCTGCCTAAGGTGTTGGTGTTTCTGTGCTGCAGTCCAGTACAGGATGGAGAATGTCCCCTATAGACCAGGGAAGCAGGACCTAAAGATAAAATCCTTCCGGTGGGAGTCACAGAGGAGATGGAGATGTGCAGTGCCAGACCAATGTCAGCAAGGCAGCACTGCCCTAGCCCTGCTCCTCTCACCTTCTCTCTGAGGTGAATAGTTGAAGAAGACCCAGCAAGAAACTCTTCAGGCCCAGTGTTTTGTGGATCATACTGCTAGCAAACTGGTCATGCAGGGCAGGCAGAATCTCTGAACAGCGCATTGTCTTCCCTTTTAAGTCAAAATGAATTAAATGTGGGCCTTACCCAATTTCCCCTACAGTTGACACAAGAGGTTTTCTGTTGACTTCAGCAGAGCTGGTTACAGCCCTTTACTCCTAGAATTGGTTAATTTTATGCACTGAGTGGTTTGACACTTTGTGCAGTTGATATCATGTTGGATGGCCAAAGACCGCGAATTACTGGAGTGTCACAGATGTTAAATCATGAAGTAGATGACAGTGCGCTTGCTATGTCATATGATCTTAGCACAGTTTGTGGAATAGTCTTTTTTATTATTGCAAGTAATCATAAGTGCTGAAAAAATACCATAAGTAAAATAACATTTTTGAGTACAATGCATCCAATGTTCTTAATATATATACACATCTGCAATATGTTAAACTCAGACTTATGCCCATTTAATCTCAAGGATTTCAATGGGGTGTCTGTGTGGAATGAAGGGAAGAGTTTGATCCCAGAATACTGAACGGCTGCACCTTTCAGGATGGCTTTATGCCTTAGATTTTCACCTAGATTTGTGTTTATAACAATAAACACATCATTTATTAAATATATATTTATAATACATTCCACACTAGCAATGTTTATGTAATTTATGAATCATTTCAGGTATTGTTTGCTTTTTCTTTGATGATTTCAGAAAACAGCATAGCCAGATGAATCTGATGCGTGGCCATGTGTTGAGCCACAGTGCTAAATGCCTGGTCAGGATGGGCTCTGCCTACAGACACGATCAGAATATCTGTTCCAAGAGTCAAATTTAAGCCAGTCAATGAGCAGGTGCACTTGTGAGAGGAAGAGTGTTTGAAGCAGTTACAGCTCCCATGTTCCCCTTTACAGATGTCAGAACAGAAATGGATACTTCAGTCGTGCTCCCTTCTGCTATGGGACATATTCACAAGATGGAGCAGAGGCATCTCTGCCCAACAAGAGCATTTGCCAAACCACTGCTTAGCACTGCAACCAAGAGTGAAGCAAGGGCAGGGCAAGAGAAACAGCAAATGAGATGCTCCTAAATGTCCCTTAGCATATAGGTGCCGTGTCCAGCCAGGGCACCAGCTTCTCTCCTGTGCTGGCAATGCCATCCCTTCAGAAGGTGACCCTGGTGTCATCCCTCCATTTATATTGACTTTGAGGGAAGTCAAAGGCCCCAGTGATGGCACCTGAGACAAAGAGACAGGCTGGCAGCTGCCATACTCATCTCGCTTCCAAAATACTTGGTAGGAATGATGTGTGGACCAAGTGTTGTGTACTGGAAAATTCCCTGGATGTGCAGAAGTACTAGCTGAAAACAAAACAAAACAAAACAAAACAAAAACAAATGCCCAAATAGGGTCAGGTTTTATTTGTATAGCTGCAGAAATCTGTTCCACCTCAAACATCACCTAAAATCTTCTGGAAGGGGGCCCTGCACTCATGAATGCTTCCTGTTAAGTATGGAAGGAGTTTGAGGTGCATCAGCATCACACCTGCTGTATGGGGAGTGCACCCCTTGCTTTCCTGTTTCCCCAACTGATGTCCAAGAACCAAGCGAGTTGGGAGTTCACAGTACCTGCACATGTGCACGTGTCACATGGACAGATCTCCTGCTCCATGGAGTTACAGCAAAGGCTCACCTGATTTTCAAGGTAAGTTCTCAGAAGAGTAGATGGCAAAATCCTTCAGAGAGCTTCAGTGGAAATGTCAAAGGTGGGGATGCACTGCACTGTGTTTTCTGCACAGTTTTTGGAGAGCCAAACTGTCTTGCATTCACTCTGACATACTGTGAGGGCTGAGCAGATCCCGCTCACCTCCTCCACTTCTACCGCCTTGGATGTCTGCATGCTCCATAGTGGACCCATAGTGAGCCAGATTCTGACACTTGTATTTGCATGGTGCGATATCACACTCTGTAAATAGTTCTACAAAGTTTCTTGCTAGCAGAAGTATAAAAAGCAGCCTTTAGTGTGGCCTAGATACCTACGTGTATCCATATAGCCTGAGTCTGTCTGGCTTATTTTAACTGATACGTTGCCAGATTCTGATGCTGTTTTTCATGCTGACTAATATCTCGGGTCATCCTATTAATTTCAGTAAGGCTACTCAGACACTGAAATGCTACGTAGTAAATGAGAACACAGTCTGGCTAGTTACGGTTATGTGACTGAATTTTTACTGCTAAGCACAGCATAGCCTACTCAACTTATTTGATTAAGCAGGTATCTTATTGGCATTTTAAATATTTTGCATATGATTGTGTCGTATCCTGAGGGGAAAGAAAAAAAACACCACAAAACAGTTTATTAGCAAGACTTCTTGCTGTTCCGCTAAAATATGGCAATCAAAAAGACAATTTACGTTGCAGAGACTTGACCTTTGCTTTCCAGGACTGTAAAATAAAACCCCAAACCCCACACTTTCTGCATCTGGTTGACATTTGAATAAAACTGCCAGAGTGCAAACAAGTTTTGAGACAACATCTCCAGCAAACTCTGCAGTGACTCTAAAAATATTCTTGGCTAAGTTACTTTTTAAGGCCGTATGTTGAAAAAAAATAAAACCCAAAACTTCACTAGAATTTATTGCAACAAGAGATTTGCCAAACTACTTAAGACATTTGGGAAGATTATAGTGAAGTACATTAGTTGCTGACTTGACAATTTGCTATGCTCACTGCTTGGATATTGGATTCTTGATATTCATGCTGAGAGCTGATCCAACTTTCTAGTACATTTTAGTAAGAGACCTGCCAAATGTCTACTGGCTTATTAAATGCTGGCAAACCAAAGGTCAGTCTTGTTTATAAGCCACAGCAAAGCTGCTGCAGATGGCACACAAGCCCTCCTCATGGCATTTTCCTTGTTTAAATTCAAAATTCCAGCACAGGATTGGATAAGGACTGGTTTGGACTGGTTTTGGCTTGGAGTCTTACTTGGTCTGCCCCGATGTTCCCTGGCCACAAACCTGGAGGCTGCAGAAGAGGGAGTTCTAGTTCCACTGAGCCATGTTTCTTCCTTGCTTTGTGTAATGATCATCACACGTGCATGGTCCCGTTTGCAGAGGGACGGGCCAAAATGTGCCTCCCTGGTGCAGCCCCGATGAGCAGGAAGACCCCTCAGAGGGGCCTGCCACAGAGGGCAAACCTGCCCTTCCTTCACAGCCCACCTCTTCATCCTCTCTGTGAGCTCAACTCTTCCACCTGGCAGCTGCCAGGGTGTAAAGAGTTGTAGATGGGAAACTGCTGCACCCTGTGCCTGATCCAAAGCTGTCTATGTCCATGGGAAACTTTGCATCGACACCTCCAGACTTCCCATCAGACTTTCCCTAACTGCGCCCTAAGTGGCAATTCTGCTCTGCTCACTGGTAATGGCTTTTGATATCAATCCAGTTTTACGTGACTGAAGATTATTCTGGTATGATATGCAAGTTTCTCTGTAAAGGCTAACCCTTGCCCTCCTTGCCAAAGCAAACATTCCTATAAAGGCCGTGGAATCACTCTCACAGTCAAGAAAATTTGCTTCCATATCATGCTATACTGAACACATTGCTTCGACATTTCTTACATCTTTATTATATGTATTTATTATATTTATTTGATTGACATTCAGGACTAACATAAAATTCCTCCTTCGACCCTGTACACAAACCTCCTTACAAATACGTTAGGTAGCTATGTATTAAAAAATTAAACGATTAAATGCTTGTTTAAAACACAAACATAAAAAATGAAAACTTACTTGTTTAAAACATTTTAAGGTACAACTGGTTTAGAAAGGTCTGTGTGACCAGATAAAAATATCATCCAGGTTTACCTTAGTGTAAGTGCTATTTACAAGAGACAGAGGGAGTCTGATGTGGGAAAAAAAAAGCGCAACTTTTTATAAAAGAAAACTGCAAAAGAAATCACCGTTTTTACTGGTTGGATAATACCGGAAAAGGTGATTTTTCCTCCCCGCTCCCCCTCCCCCCCTAGTTGAGATCACCTGGGAAATCCCAACGTCTTCGCCGGAGTAATGATATGGCAGCTATGCGTTCCGCGGAGGAGAAGCCTGTCTCGCAGGGCCCGGATCCTGGCTAAAGCGTGCCTTTACGGCTCCCCGGCACTGTCGCTCCGGGACGCGCAGCTCGCCAGCACGGCGGGAGCCCCTGGCCGAACACCGGGAGCCTGGGGCGGGGAAGGAGGGGGGCCGGCGGGCGGAGAGGGGGCAGGGGCAATTTGTTTCAGATTAACTGGTAACATCTCTGACCAAACAAGCGGCGGGGATCTCCCGCGTTTGGCAGTGTAATCTGCTCCCGACGGCGCGGGGAGAGGGCAAGATCAAAGCATTCCTCCCGGGGAAATTGCACCCGGGGCTGCCGTTTGGTTAGCCTGCCCCAACCTCGCTAGTAAATTTCCCGGGGGGAAGGGAGGGCTGGGGAGGCGAGGAGCGGGGGGACCGCGGCACCTGCACCTGCACGCCCGCCGTCCCCGCCGCGCGGGAAAGCAATGCAAAGCAGGGCCCGGCGCTGGGCGCCGGCCCCGCCGCCGGCGGCTTTCAGGGGAGACGTGTTTACGGTTTTCGCAATGCCCGGCAGCTGCTCTTCGCCTCCGCTTTTCACGGGCCGGGATGCTGCTACGAGCGGCACAGCCGTCGCCGCCCGTGCGGCCTGAGGAGCCATCCCCGGACCCCGTCGGGGTCGGGCACATCCCCAGCCCGCCTCAGGCAGCGCAGCTCCCGGGGGGACCCCCGTGGCAATGCGCGGGGTGGGGGGAGGCACGGGCGAAGGTGTGCGGAGGAGGCTCTGAAGGAGCCCGGGAGCATCCCAGCAGCCGCGGGCCGCCGCTCCGGACAGACGGACCGACAGGGATGGGGGCTGGCGGCACGGCGGGGCGTCCGGCCGGGAGCGTTGTAGCGGGGCAGGTGGAGGCACAGTTGCACGCTGCGGGCTGCGCCGCCTTCCGTGGCGTGGAAATCAGTGCCTTTCCCGGCACGGCGCGGCGTCCGCCCCGTCAGCAAACAGCGGCCACGGCTGCCGCCACGGCCCAAAGCGGGGGCTGAGGGGCCGCGGAGGTCCCCGCCGCACAGGAGCGGGAGGAGCGGGAGCAGCGGTGCCGGACGCCGCTCTCCGCCTTCTCCTCCCGCGGGCGCGTCCTGCCGGAGGACGACAGAGGCACCTCTCCCTCCCGGCGGGGACGGGGAGAGGGGCTGGAAGGGAGCGCAAACGCGCCGCGGAGCCCAGCGCAAACAAGAGGAGAAGAAGAAAGTTACACAAACACGCTTCAAAATCGTGGCTGGGTTTCACAGTTCCCTGTGGATAAAGTAAACAGGGGGCGAACTGTTTTGTAATTTACTCCAGCGGCCCGCAGAATCGTACTTTTTAATTTGGTGTCGGTTTACAAGCAAAGGGGACTTCTGTTTCCTAACCTAGCAGGTCCTTTGTCATGCCTGTGCCTTTTAAGAGGGACTCCGAGGGGGAAAGTGGAATTCCTTGGGTATTTGCCTTTTAGTCATGCTTGTAAGTCAAACAGTAGCCAGGCTCTCTTTTGGGATGAATAATACCTGCCGTCGGGCGATGCGCTTCCCGCTCCCCGCTCTCCCGGCGTGAGCACTCAGCGTCGCTGCGGCCCGAGGGGGACAAACGCTCTCTCGGGACAAACGCTCTCTGCCCCCCCGCGGGTGCCCGCAGCCCACGCCCGCACCGCCGCCCGCCCGGGGCCTCTGTCGCGCAGGGCTGCCAGAGCAGGGTTTTTCCGTGCCGAGCCGGTGGCCGGCAGCCGGTCCGTGCGCTCACCGCGAGGGTGGATTCCCGCGTTTGTTGTACACATGAACACTGTCAGTATTTATTATACACACGCGCTGCCCAGGGAAAGAGCGAAATATGTGCCCTTTCCGGAGAATAGTTTCGGCCGTATGTTCTGGACATCGTTAGTTTTTGATCAGCACGCTAGTGGGGAGCTGATGCGCTCCCGCATGCCTTTTTTTGTCGGTGTCTGGGGATACCCCGTTTAAGTTCGCTAGCTCTTCCCCTGCCGGGTGCTGAACGCGGCCGAGGTATATTTCGTCCGCTTCTGTCCGGCGGGAATTCCCATTTTCACCGACGGAAGCACCGAGCTCTAACACCTCGCTGACACGGCCGAGACTTTCTGCGTTACAATGACGGTCGCTCCCTCTTTTGGGAGACCAGGGGCATTCCCCTGTTTCCGAAGAGCGGCCTCCGTCAGGGAGCGGGGGGTAGGGGTGTGGGGAGAAAGTTATTCAAACAGCCCAGTGCTCGGTGGAAAACGCCGCGGACGGGAGGGAATGCTAAAGAATAAACGAGTATTTTCCCGCGCCTCAATTCCCGAGAGGGCAGGACGGTAACACCAATTCCGTTGCATTGTCAGACTCGGAAAAAAAGCCACCGCCACGGGTCCCCTCCACTCGCGGGGCAAGCAAGCAACGCGAACGACCGCAAACGAATAAACGCGGCGGCTGTTTCAGCCTTTTAAACCCGCGCCCCCGGCCCGCTCCCCGGTTAGGGGGACGCCGCTTGCCCGCGGAACTTGTTCCTTAGCTGTCACCATCACGCGTACTACCGTCTTTTCTCCCTTTCCTTCCTCCTCCCCCACCCCTTTTTTGCCCTAAAATTAAGGATCGCCACTCCGTCGTCCGCGCCCCCACGCACCCCACGCCCACCCACACCCACGAGCGAGCGGCGGACGGCTGGCACACGCCGGAGGGGGGGGGACGGGGGGCGGGGCGGTGGCGGCGCGGGCCAATCAGAGCTGCGGCCGAGCGGCGCGGGCCCAATGGGCGGCGCGGGCGGCGGCGGCGGGCGCTGATAACGCGGCGGGGCCAGCGCGGCGGGCACTGTGCCGCGGGGCGGGCGCGGCGTGGGCGAGGCGGGTGCCAGCGCCGAGGCTGGTGCAGCGAGCGGGCGCCCACACCCACGCACGGCCCGGCCTGGCCCGCCGCCCCGCGACGCGGCGTCCCCCCGACGGCGCGGCGTCCCGGCTTGTCGGGGCGCCTTGCGTCCCGAGGTGCGGGGATCGCGAGTCCCCTGCCTCCGGGTGGGCTTGGGCAGCGGCGCCCCTGTGAGCTGCGGGGTGGGTGGG
>VFFE01008611.1:2632528-2678386 GCA_008921705.1 Burhinus oedicnemus
TTTTTTTTTTTTTTTTTTTTTTTCCTTCTGTCGAAAATATTAACTGTGGAACAATGACATTTTAAAGATGGTTATTTTAGTGAAAGGGTGTATTTTTTGTTCCCCACTCCTTCTTCGGATCGTGCCCAAATTTATTTCTATGTCTGCTTTAATTACTTTCCATACAGTAGTCCTGTAAAGCATTACAGTTGTCAAATCTAGCTTTTTTCCCACCCTCAAAAAAAGAGAGAGCTCTTTTCTTTGCCTATGCGAGCACAATTAAAATTTTGTCCTGTTAGAAACCTCTAATTTTCACCTATAGTTCACTCTCTAAAAAAATCTCTTCTGTATTCTTTCCTCTAATTTATCTTAACTTTCTTTTTCTTTTCTCCTAGTTCTCCTTGGAATTTTCTACCATCTGTAGCACTGTGTACATAGCGATTCATCTTTAGAGAATAGAAAAGGTATCAGCTGTAGGTATAGATATCTTCCTTGGCAATGGGGAAACCCGTGGGAGAGGAATGGGAGTGAAAACAGGTAAAACCCTGTTCTCCTTACTCGTGTAAGTGGTTCCATTAATTCAATGGGATTACTTGTCTGGGTAAAGCAAACAGGATTGGACCCTATCAGTTATATTAAATTAATCCAGTTAGCCTGGTAATTGAATATACTGGAGACTAGATTTCTATGTTTTACTAAAGTTCTTTTTTAGTTCAGAAGAAATAAAATATCTGAATACTTTCCATATTTGTTAAAAATTGATGGTTATCTCCTTAAGCTGCATGATGCAATACCAGTCATAACACACAGCAGGGTTTTACACCCCCCCACACCCCCACAATCTGCTGTTTTGGAATCGCTTTTTAAAGTTACTAATCAGTTAGCTTTGAAGGAGACTACACATGTCAAAGAGCAGGGCTTGCTTATCTGTGTTGAGGAACTTGTACTGAATGTGCCTGACCACGCAGGGAGCTGAGCCTCTGTGGCACGGTGACTTCAGTAGGAACTGACGGTCTTCAGGGTTTGTAGCAAGTGCTCGGTGCCTGTCAGGACTGGCTCCAAATGGAGCCCTTTTACAAACGCAGCTTTAGTGTTTTTCTCATGCAGCTTCATTCCTAATGCTGCTTTGTTGTTTTAGGTTACCGTCCTATTCCAACAGACCCTTACCTGGGAGGGAATTCACCCTTGCCACCCCCTGTAAGTGACAGGATGAGAAAAAGACGGGCTTTTGCTGATAAAGAACTGGAGAACATTATGCTAGAGAGAGAATATAAAGAAAGAGAGATGATGGAAGCTACACAAGCAGCTGCCCTTTTTCTCCCTAACCGCATGGTGCATGGAGCTGAATACAACTCTCATAAACCAGCCTTCAACACTACTCAAATTGATACTCCAAACAAGGAGTTTTGCAATTTTTTGCCAGCCTGCCTTGATCTAACCATGCAGTATTCAGGATCCAGCAACATGGAACTAATTTCTTCAAATGTCAGTGTAGCTACTACCTACAGGCAGTATCCCCTGTCCTCTAGGTTCTTAGTGTGGCCAAAATGTGGCCCCATTAGTGATGCTCTCCTCTACCAGCAATGCCTGTTAAATGCTACTACTGTTCAAGCTCTCAAACCTGGGGCAGGTTGGGATGCCAAGGTCTCACAAAATCAGGACTGTCCAAACATGGAACATGACATCATGTCTCCAAAACTGGAAAATTCACTCGTACTGACCCACACGCAAGATATTCAGCAGTCAGGTAATGAGATGCCGTGCCTTCCTCAGGAAGCTCGTGAGAGGTCAGCTTTCTCTCCTCCAAAAAGGACTTTCTCTCAGATTTCTGATAAGGACTGTCTGGCTCCTCAGGAACAGATATTAAGCAAGATCAGCAAAGACAGTACCAGGCCCTCTCCACTGCTCAAATACAATCCATTTCAGTCGCTATTCCAGCAAACATTTCCTGACAGATCTGGAGCAGAGTTCAGAAGATCATTTGTCAAAGAGACTTTTGAAGATGCTTCTAAGAAATACAGAGAGTGTGCCATTAAAGAGAACCAAAAATACAAGTTCACAATAGACAAATGTGCAAAAGACTTCTTTGGGGCCAAACAGGCCACAACAAAACTTGCAACAACTGAGCCACTGTCATTTTCAGTTGAATCCATCCTTAAACGACCTTCTGCAGTTGCTAATGTCTCTCAATGAATAAACTATACTTTCAGTGTAGAGAGTTTGTATGCTTTGCGTTCTGCAGAGTTGTTACTGCCTGCCTTGTCTCTTAAAAGATTTGTAAGGAGGAATTTTTGCCTGTAAATGGTAATTCTTTCTTTTATCTCAAAATGATGTACGTAAATATGCATGCTTTCTCTTCTGAAAAAATATATATATTTAATTTTTTAAAATGGAAACTGCATGTACAGACTGTAAAGTGGTGTTATTTTAAGCAGCACTTCAGACCATTCAATAAAACAAGATTACCAACAAGCACAGACGTATTCTCAATCTCTGTTTTGTCTCTAGTATCTCACAGGCAAGTATGCCCTACTTTCAGAATATACTTACTCTTTTATCTGCCATTATCAATGTATGTACTTGTTATCTTGGTGGGGTAAGTGGTCATTTCTGCTTTGAACCTCCAGTAACTAAGAGAAGAGTGCATGTAGTTGTAGGCAGTGTGAATTTGCAAGACTTTTTTAAACTTAAGTGAAGTTTAGATCAGATTCCAAATGCCTGCCTTATTCTGAAGGGGTAATGCATGCTAGTGTAAAAGACTGGTTTATTCCACATATTTTTATAAAAGCTTCTGTTCCTAAAGCAGAAGAGTTACTAGATTGGATTTGAGGATAATGGCTCTGGTGAGCTTTTGGATAAAAAGTCAGCATTTTTTAAAATTCAGTTTTTGAATAAAAGGTCTGCCTATTTTTTTCTATTTTTTCTTTCTTTTTTCATTTTTTCTTTTCATTTTTTCTTTCTTTTATTCTTTTCTTTTTTCTTTATTTTTTCATTTTCTTTTTTTCATTTTTTCTTTCTTCATTTTTTTCATTTTTTTAATGTTCAGCTGACTTTACTCTGGATTTCCACCCCCTAGAATATTTCCCTTCTTAAAACATTTTATCTTTGACCAGTAAGAACTTGAGATTCTTGTGTTGTGGTAATTGAAATGACCTTTAGGCTGTAAAAATGATACACAGAATCATCACTGCTAATGAGAAATCAAGTCACAATCTCTCAGTTTTGTAATTCTATGCCCCTTTGCAGGGACAGCAGAATTAAAGGAGATTAACGAGTAGAATTTACCTGGGAACCTGAAATGCCCTCAAGGTTGTAGAAAAAGGCATTACCAGCTGTCATTATGACTGAGCTTGAAGCTTTCTAGATCTGTGATTTTGGAAGTTTTTCCCTATATGTTACTGCTAGCACATCTAGTGCTAACCGGTAATCCCTTGGTTACCTTCTTTCATTAACATTTTTATCCTGCAGACAGTATTCAGCCAGTTGAAAGCAGCTGTATTTTTTTTCTTAATTTCTATTTTTTTGTAAGGAAAACTTCTGTTTGGTATTTGTGAGCAGAATGCAATATTTTCTGATTTTATTACACTTGCTGCACAGGTAAAAATGCTTATTTTGCTATGAATAAGTCCGGGCCATGAATTTCTGATTCTGTAAGTATCTCCAAAAGTGTTTAGTGTTTCTGTTGGGAGTGCTGCCGCTGAATAGCAGGACCCTTTTCGTGGATGGGAGGAGTCATCCATGTGGGTGCTCTTCCAAGCCACTCTGTTAAAGCAACAAACACATTGGAGAAAACACATTTTACATAACACATCTTACAAAGCACATAAAAATTTTGTCAGGAATATAAACAAATATGTTGCAATTTAAAAGAATCATGGGCACTAGCTAAAGTTTCACTTTTCAAAAGCATTCATACTAACTAGATTTTGCCTAGCTGAAAATACATTTCAAATGCAGTGAGATGCTTTTCATTTTTTCAAACTCTGTCCTTTATCCAGTTGCCATTAGAGGGAGTTTTAACTTACTTGAGAGCTGAATCTGCTTGTTAATCAGTTTAGCAGTCAGACCAAGCTAAGCAGCTTTTTCCTCAGAGTAAATGGAGTGAAATTCTTCACATTTCATATTTGTTTGCTTTCACCACAGCTTCCTCCTTTGGCTTAGTTGAACATTAAATGCTAAGAAGGGGTTTTAATTTAAGCAAGGTTTCCTTTGTTATTAAAAATATGATTTGTTTTGATTTTCAAGCTGCTGGATAAACTAGGATGAGAGATGAAAGAGAGTTCAGCAATCTATGTAGTGAACCAATATTGGATACCGGAATTAGTTCCGCATAAATATTTTTTTGCCTGACAACTTGTGCATCCAACGTTGTCCAATTTCACATCTGAAATATTTTTCCAGGGAGTCACTTGTCTTTATCCATCTCTTAAAGAAAGACCAGAAAACCAAAACCCTCCAACAGACTGGTACCTCTTGACCTTTTAAAGAACCAGTTGAACTGCGCAAATTCAGACTCCCAAAATATACCAAACACTAGTATATACATATATATATACACACACACTTACATACATAATACATGTATGTTCCAGGTAGTTTTGTTCAAATCCCAATCATCAGAAGAGGAGTGACATTTCTACTACTATTTGAAAAAATGTGACCCTTGAGGTGAAACTTGGACAACTTGTTTGCTTCTCTTAAAAAATTAGTCTCAGTGGAGTCAGCATTTGGCCACCCTGTCTTGCTGTCACTTGCTCATGTCTTGCTTCAGTTCCATTAGCTATTTCCCTGTACCTAGTTTCCTTTCATTTCATAAACCCTGGAGCTTACCTCTCATGCATCTTGAAAGCCTGTTGCACCCAGATTGTTTTTTCCTTTCCTTTGTTAAAAACGTGTATAAAGTCTATTGTTTATGGAGAGGGTGATGAGTAGCTTGAGCAAGACAGCATATACACAGACAGCATGTGATTTTCCTCACACATCTTTGCAGCAGATGTATAGCACTCTTGCCTCTTTCAGCCATGCACATCTCTAGAGCAGAAGCAGCGACTTGTCTGCGCATGCTGAGGTGGCTGCACAAACTCATGGAGACGAGGAGAAGTCACTGCTCTGAAACTGCCTAGCACTTAGTGCTAGGCAGTGTCTCCCCAGCAATAAGTCAGCTGGTAAAATATCCTATGCTCCCCTATGCTCCCTGCTTCTTAAATACAATTTTTGTGGCATTTGTTGGGTGCGTGGATGCCTGTATCTTCTGTACAGTGTGACAAGTTTTCTCCAAGTACAAGGTGCTTTGCTCATGGACATCAGGTTGCATTTCCCTTCTGAGCCCCTTCTGACCTCAGTTTTTCTTATGTGATGGTGGAACATGCTTGTTGGGAAGCTCAGCTTAGGGTTGGGACAGGAGGTCAAGCACCTGTGCTGGCTGTGGAACACAAAACAATTATGGAAAGGAGTACAAAGAACAGTTATTCACCTCGTCTGCAAAATAGTAAGCCTGGCTGATGGCATTGTCAGAGACAACCAACTACTAGTTGGAAGTGCAAGCCTTCCATATGCATGCTGAGACAAAAATTTTTACAGGTGTACAGAAGTCTGTAAGTGTACAGAACTAGAGGAACTGGGAATTAATAGTACCCAAGACAGTGCCTGGCTTACTACCGGGCATGGTGGCAAGGAGTGGGTGGTGGTGGGTTCACTTGGAGAAGGGATAGGTTATTGACAGCTGCTGCAGTGACAGTGCTTCTCTCTCATGTGGCACAGGAGAATTGAGATGGGGGCTGTGGTGGGTGGGGAGTCCCTGCTCAATAGGTGTGGGTTGCTGGCTTTCTCTTAGGTGCTGGCTTCCCAGAGGTGACTGCACCAGCACTGCTGGCTTGCCACAAAACCTGTCTTGAAACTGTCATTTGTCTTTGACATCTTTGAATCAGCATATGGAGCTGCTGGGTTTTAGGTAAAGGCACAGAGTTTGGTGAGATGGCTGGGTAATCAGACGGGACTCATTCAGTTGATGTCAGGACTGAAATGCCTGTGAAATCATCAGCTGAATGCATTTGCATTCTGGCCTGAGGGCAAGACTTAGCCCTGCGCTGTCTGCTTGTCCTTCTGCTATGAGAAAGACCTCTCTGAGTTTTGCAGTCTGAGCTCCTCATCTCCTTGACATCATAAAAGCAAGTCACTTCTTCACCACCTGTGGAGGCACAAGTCCCTGTAGAGTTAATTGCTCTGAAGCCTGAATGTTAATTAGCTGCCAGTTGCTATTGTTCTGGAATTAAAGAATTTGACACTCTCTCAATTTCTTTATATTAAGCATGGAACAGGGAGGTATGTTCTCATTTTGATTTGGCAGCTTGTTTGCACGATCAAGGCTTTCAGTTCCTGTACCCAAAACTTTCCATTCAGCTGATCATGATGTGAAAGCTGGCACCAGGAGTCATTGCCTGTGATGGATGAGATTCTCACTGTAGCACTAATTTCCTTCTCTGAATTGTGGCCAGCTGACCAGCATAAAGTACACATAATGCCTCCTTTAACTTAGACAGTAGTGATCAGCCATTTTCTGTTTGCTTGCATCAAAACCAAGACAAACGGTGGCTTATGCAAGAAAGGCTGCTGGGGAAGCATGTGTGGGTAGGTGGAAACCGGTGGCAGGAATGTCAGTGTGCCTGGGGAGACAGGAACCAGTTGGTATTTTATGGGAGGAAGCATCCCTCTTCATAAAAAATGAAAACATGCAATCTGGGAAAAAAAAATCAAATCGTTCAATATTGCCACTTCCTTCTCTCCCTGTCCCCAGCACCAGCTCCTTGTGAACAAGCTGCAATGAGTTTGCTGTCCAGAACCAGGTCAGAAACCAGGTTCACCGGCTGCAGCCATCCCTTTTGTTGTAATTTGGAGTTGACAGCCCAAAGCTGGTAAGCCCTGCTGTTATTGTGACCCATTGCCTGCAGTATGGGGGCTGATGGTGCTGCTCCGTGGTAACTAACTGAGGGTAGGAGTCTAATCCGCACCCTGAACTCAGCGCTTCAAACTTTGCATAGGTGTGTGGCCATTTGGGTCTCTGGAATGAAACTCAGCATCTAACCTGTGCGTTACCACAGGACACACTATTGTGTCTAGTCTTTGCTGAAAAATAAGAGCTTCCACAGTGACCAACAGAAAAGTGTGATTCTTCATATTCAGTTATTTTGAGCTACTATGTTGGAAGAATTGGAAGAATGAAAAATTACATTGCAGGAGGGCAGTGGCCCTTTTCCCAATCTTTGTGAAAAATAATGACAGCTGAAATCCACCCAGGGAAAAACGAAAAACTGCACAGGCAAGCCTCCTGATGTGTACATCAACTGGAGCCTACTAATATATATACTTATCCTTGCAAGATGGAGTCTAGAAGTAAATTTAGAAGACATACAAAGGTTTTAGGAATGCCAGATTTCACATTCACACTGTCTGGCTGACAGCCTCTGCATCTATACCTCACTGTAGCTGGCCAAATCTGGGCTTCCAACAGTGACTAGATTTTTCACTCATTGCTTGGCAATCCATTTGGGCAGGAAACAGGCAGGTTGAACAAGTACCATGTGTGATATACAGGTTCTACATTTGTGTATCAAGAGCTAATAGTAGCATCCATTACACCCTGCCTGGTTTTCAGGTACTCGTTTTATTTCTACACAAAGAACCTCCTACATGAGTTGGCCATGGCCAGACTCCACTTTTCGAAGCCATTACATTTTTGCAATACTACTGTCATCTGCACTAGGATTAAATAAACTCTCCTCTGTTAAATCATTGCATACCAGATTCATGATGGAGTAAGTGCAGGAAAAAAAAAAATCCCTATGATTTTAGGACTGCAAGGTCTGAAAAGAAAAGAAAAAAACAATAGTTGTGAAATTCTGAAAGCATGACAACAACCATACTGCAAACCTATGCAAACCTGAGATTCAGGTGGTGCTAAAACTTCAGCTCAAGCTCAAGATGAAGTAGTTGTGTAGAAAATGACTAAAAAGCTTTGTGTTAGGAAGGGCTGAGTTCTCTCAGCTTCAAACATACTGTCCACCTCATCACTCACCATACCTTCCCATATTACTCTTTCATAAATGGACTGAGAAAATAGGAGTCTTATTATCATATTTAAAATTATTCCCATTCTGATCCTGGCAACTGGTCTAGGATTCTAGTTCAGCGACAAAGGGCTTCATACTGAAATTGTTTTGTCATTAATCTACCTGTAGGATGTGCCTAGAGGGAGCTGGTAGCCGGGTCACTTTGGGAAACTGTCTTGGTATGGCGGAAACTTATAGAGAAAAACAAGACCAAAACTGACAAGGAGGACTTTACCTAGTGGCTGGTGGGTCAGCCCCGCTTGACTTCCACTTTCTCCTTGCTGGCCCTTGAGAAGGTGGGGAATGGCAGCAGGGCCCCATATAGAGCCTGGCACTTGCCTGCTTCCCACAACAGCTGCCCGGCTGGGCAGGGAGAACACAGCCACGGCCTCAGCACCCGCCTGGTCACAGAGGGACAGCCGGCTGTCCTCATGCTGGTCGATGGGTGGCAGCCAGTTTTGGAGCACTCTGACAGAGCTTTTTCAGTCAAAACGCTTTAGCTTTTTCAGACACTGGAGTATTCCCCAATGCAAAACTGCTTGCTTACAAAGCTGCTGTGTCCTGCGTGAGTAGCAATTCTGGGCTAACAGTTTGCAGATGTAGCAGTAAGGGGGCATGCTCTGCTGGGTATGGAGGCTTTAGGCAGAGGCTCTGCAATGCACAGAAGTGAGAGGAAAAATTTTTGGGATAAAAAGGTTTTCTTCAGTCCATTAAATTCCTTGCTCGGAATTAGAAGAGAACGACTCAGGAATTTTGAACTAAGAACAACTGACTATAAACCCATGAGGCTATGAGCATTATTTGTAATAATTTAACCTCAAAGAAATGATGGTGTAGCTAACCATAAAGGGGTTTGCATGTAACAGAGGAGGATATGAGCAGAAGGTTATGCTGAGTGCATGATCTTCTGTAATTTATGGCAGCCAGTAATAAGTCCAGGCTTACAGAAAGGAAAGTATACACATGTTAACAACAGGGTCCCTGTAGCAGTGTCTTATTCAGCTTCTGGTGTTACTCCCATGCAGTGTGCTCAGAGTTGTCTTGTTTGTGGGGGCAGAATGGGAAGGGGCAGGGGGAACCTCTGCAATGCAGCAATAAAAGAGAGCTTATCTTTGCACTCCCCCACTTCTCACTGCCCGCTGCACAGCAGCTCACACTTCACTTCCCACAGCACCAAAACGCACACTTGGGTGTATTGGGCTGATGCTATCCCAGCAGTTACATGAGAAGCAGAAGACTGGTATGCTTTTTCTTAACTAGATTTGCTTCAGCTTTTCCTTGGCACTCACTTTGACACCTGCAAATGCAAATCAAATCCTTCTGCAAGTGACACCTTTCTTGAAGCCGGGCTCCCGGCAGAAGGTTGTCTTTGAGTTAGACTCTCTGTAGCCCAACTAGTAAAAGTAGTGCTCCTCCTACCACTTTTTCTACTGGCATGGAGACATCTGTACAGTATATCTTCTCTATCCAACTGACTATATCTGTGACACTTGTTGAGACTGCTGCTGTCTGTAAATGTAGCTGAAATAGTTTCAAAAGTGGAGAGAGGTAAAGTAGATGTAAAGTGTTTTGGGAAACGAGGCTAAAAAAAGTTTGTTCTCATTTGCTTTCCCTGTCATCCTCTCCCACACATTTAATCTCATGCACCTTTCTAAGCTCCTTCCTTTCCTGTCACACATGATACCCTCTTCTGTCTAGGACATACCAGTGACTCCTCCAACATCAGTGCTGAGGTCCGTGCTTCCCTTGACACGTGGCAGCAGTTGAGTACCGGCACTACTTGTTGTACTCAGGATTGGGTTCTCGTACTGCAAAACAGCCTACCCCAGAGTGACTTGTAAAGGCTTTCCACAAAGTAAGCAGCTCAGTGTGCTCATGCAGAAGCTGCAAAATAAACAAGGAATAATAACATATCTCCCACAGCTGGGAAATGCCACATGTGGATGAGGATAATCCATTCATTAGGTTCTGAACAAAAGTCCCACCAGAGAGTATCATAAATCCGTGTGATGTCCCTGAATGCTGGATTTTTCATTTGAGCATATGAAGGAACTGAAAAATGTGTAAAATGAAAATCACATGTACTCCAAAGCAGCTCCATAGCACTGGAAGCTGGTAACATCTGAAAGTGAGTAGGCAAAACTGACACATAAAGATATGCTCTGAGCCAATTTACGGCAAAGGGTAAAGATCATACTGCGTCTGAGTGAAAACCAGGGTAGGCACTACTCCCTAGTGACTGTACATCCGAAGAGTCTCTTGTGTACTGATTATACCAGAAAATGTATGGAATACATTACAATTATGAATGTTCCTTTGACATGTTATTTCAGAAAAGACCATGAGAGTAGGATAAAATATAGGCCTCAGTCTTTCAGCCTGCAGTCATAACTGGCCCAATTTCCATTGCTGTCAAAGATGAAGCAGAGGTGTTTATCTCTACACCGCCACTTGTTAAAAGAGACAAGTATTCTGACAGAATGGAGGTTTTCAGCAAAAACAGTTGCAAGCTTTACTAAACACTGTGCTTTCTGGTACTTTTTTGGACTTAACAACCGAGTCCAGAAGGCAAGTCTCCAAAATGCTTGTATGGTGCATTCTGCAGTTGCATACTTGAGCATGCTTAAATGGAAGTGTTTTATCTTCAAAGTGTCATGCCATTGGTTTGCTCAAGAGCTTTCAAAAGGTGGCCTAAATCTTCAAAGAAAAAAAAAAGAGACTAACTCAGTCCTATGGCTGATGTTTTATTACGCAGCTGATCTGATTAATTCCTTCCTACAGTTATTTTGGATCGTTCTGTCCTTGCTGTTGTTTTATACTGAGGAAATGCATCCTTGTGTTAAGCAAATACACTATAGTGTTTGGGATGTTAAAGTGGTGAGGCAAGAAGCTGAGGTACAGGTAGAGACTTGGACTTGGAAAATGAAGGCCACCTGCTGTGCCATCTGCTGTGCATCTTACTCCTAATGAAGTCTATGAAAAGAATATACAATGAATACTGGGACTGATGTTTGGACCACAAGGAGGGCCAGAAATCCTATGCTCACTATATCCCAGGTAACAGTGCCTGCATGTAAGAAAGTCAGCTAGCTTCTGCCAAACCATCTTTAGAGCGCATCAACACTGTATATCTCTTTCTGCTTGTTAAAGTCTTCTAGATTTTGAACGGCCAAATGAAATGTGTTGATGGTGTAGAAACTACCACCATTTCCAACCCTGCTTGGCAGCTCCTTGCTTTGACAGGGACATTGGTGACTGGTTAGACTGACAGAGAAGTAAACACAGGCCGTCTGTTCCTAAGAAAGGGGCAGTGCAATTCTGAAGGAGCTGGTGACGTTCTCTACTCTGCAAGCTGAAGAGTTCAAATTCATGGAACCAGGAGACAGGGAGCATCTAGCATGCGAATACATGGATGTTTTGGTTTTTTTAAAGAAAAACTTTTACCCAAGAGAAGGATTATATCTCAGAAAACCATCCAGGGCCAATAATATCTGGTGAGTTACTGCTAGTCATTCCAGATCTGGGTAGATTGTGTATAACTTGGTTTAGACAACAAAGAGATGGCTCCCATATTTAAGCCTGTTTTTTACAGACTATAGGAGGACAGCATCCTGTGCAAGCAGGACTTCTGTCTCTGCTTTGGACAACTCAGTGGTGAGTTTGTGGGCTGGTCCTTTGGCCATTTGCCATGGGGAGTTTGGGAAAAGGACAAGAGTTCCCAAAGATCTGGATATGAGGGTCCACAGTGGCTTGGCCTTGGATGCACTGCAGGTGTGCTGTGTGACCTGAGGGCTCAGTTCTGCTCCCATGAAAGCTGATGATGCAACTTATCTCTCTGTTCCTCACCTGCAAGGTGGGAGAGGAGCACTTTACAAACAAGGACAGATGTGATGAAGGAATGCCCTGGTGTCAGGAGACCTGGTGCCATGAAAGTTTTGTCAAAGCCCTGGATAATGCATTGGCTTCTGAGTGTGGAGAGGGATCTGTTGATGCAGCTGCCATATCAGAGTGTCTCCTTGCCAAGCTAGCAGCCTGATGTGCCACTTCTTCCTGCTGGGAAGAAGCACGTGCTGACTTAAATTCTTAAAAATGGGTATTTTCACTTCCATCTATAGAGATCATTGGATTAAC
Organism: Burhinus oedicnemus; assembly: GCA_008921705.1. NCBI lineage: Eukaryota > Metazoa > Chordata > Aves > Charadriiformes > Burhinidae > Burhinus > Burhinus oedicnemus. Next base: position 2,644,744 of record VFFE01008611.1, read on the forward strand.
AAAGTAGTCGAGACCCTCCTAGTTCACCCACAGCATATACAGGCTTCCAGAACATGGATAATCTTCCTGGGCAGAGGGAGCATGGTACGCTGTGTCCTGCCTAACAGGAGAGACTTCCCTATGGGATGTGCTTTGGGAAAGCTTGTTCACCTTTTTAGTCTCTCCTCCACAGCCTCCTACTGAGGATAGAGGCAGCTTGCTAATGTTGGCAAACTTCAGTGATAAAGACTGTGTATCCTTTTGTGCTCTGATATCTCAAAGTACTTCATAAGGACTCTAATAGGTCCCAACCCGTAAAGGGGTACTGTGGCAGTTCAGAGGGAGAGCAGGGACCTTTGGCTGCCCTGATTTTGTGTGGCTTCTGGGGACAGCAGAGCAAAGCAGGTTGCAGGAGGGACCAGGACAGAGTGCTTGCCCTGAGCTGTCCTCAGGTGGCCATCAGGAACGTCTCATCAGGGTCTGAGGTGGGGTGTGGAGGCTGGTCTTGAGGTCTGCCCAGCACCACACCTGGAGGCAGAGCCACATCCAGACACCCAACACAGGCATTTCAACTCTCTTCTCTCACCGCTAACCCACACTCTCTGTGGTAAAGTAACCTTAACCAAATATAATAAAAACAAGCTTCCACATGCTGTAGTCACTAGACATATTCCCTCTCAAATGGGACATGCACATGAAAAGAGTGAAGGACAAGTCAGGAATAAGAAAGGAGCCATGTAAAATCACTTTAGCATGTGGCTGCTAACATCAAAATCCTCAACATTTATTGCATGATGCTTGGTAATGTAGTCTGGCCTTCAAATGCTTTGCAGCGTTAACATAGGGACAAGCAGGCCCCTGGTAAAAAGCCTGGCTTGGAGCTGACTGAAACATGCTGCAAAATATGCAGTGCTCAGTAAAATTTCTCCAGGACTTACCTTAAAAGCAGCAAGCTGAATAGTGAACCCTGACTGAACTTTGAAGTATTTACTTTAGTGTAATCAAGTGCTGGAATAATGATAATGCTAATGTTAATCATCATCATCTTTGCCATTGCAATTTCATTGCAACAAAAGCTAGCTAGATACTCTCAAAGCTTCTTGGAAGGACTTCCTTATAATTTACACTCCGTAGCTGAAATACAGATTCTGATGCACTGGTACCATACATCTGTTCTCCTGACTTTTTAACCATAGAGTGCTAGTTTATTGCTGAGCTTAAGGATAAAAGAAGCAAGAAATGAAAGTAAAAAAAAAAAAAAAAAAAGAAAAAAAGTGTTTCCTCTCCACTAAGTACATTCAGATGTCAGCCTCCAAAAGCCCTATACAGTGTTTCATTCCCAGATTATTTTACCTTCCTGCTTATGAGGCAATGTTGTTATCAAATAGGTTTAATCACAAAAGGGCTGGGTTTTAGAATGGGGAAATGTTATTTGCAGATATTGTCAAAAAAGTAAATTAAAAATAGCTGCAGTGTGTCAGCACTAGTGTTTCTAAACTTCCAAAAGGACAGATTTGTGAAATAACTATTCTTGAGGGTACCATTGTTTGGTGAAAGTTTTCAAAGATATCAAGGCTGGAGATGGGAAGTCCAAGAGTGATTCATGCTACACACAAACATACACCTGCTCCAAAGAAATACTGTTACTGTCAGCTGTTGTCTAGGCAGAAATGCCGCTGACCACAGGACAGCGTTTTAAGTTTGTGCCGTCTTCCAGATTGAAAGAGAATAAACCTTTCAAGAGCTCCCAAGAAAAAAATTACATGTCAGTGTCTACCTCTGGCAGGGGGCTCCCACTGTGCGTGTTCCCACCCCAAAAGTTTTTCAAATGTGGCATATACCTGTAGCAAGACAGATATTCACTGCACAATAGCACACAAGTGGGTATTGCTCTCTTGTTGGGCAACTCTTAATTGAAAGTGACAGTGTTAACATCCCTTAAAGGGTTTAGTTTAGCGAAAAGAGCATATCTGAGCCAAATTTTAGCTAAACCCAACCTGCTTCTACCAGTTTTGGAGGCAGCCATGATTTTAATGGCTTCTGCATTTTTCAACCGCTGCTGTTGCTCCTGATTCTGCAGGTAATCTGGGACCATGGCATTTGGCTTGTTTTATGGAGACCTTGGACATCTCAGCAGAAGCCTTATGGTCCCACAGAAGCCTTAGTGTGAGAACAGGGAGGGTGTATAGATGCTTAAGTTTAAAATTGAATTTGAAAAGCCTAAATACTGTCTTGTGGTCTGCTTTTTAGTGTACAGAGCATCTTCTTTCTGCTTTACCCTCCCTACTCACTTTCCTGAATGTCATTCCTCCTCAATTACAGGAATTGACGTAGCTCCTGTAAGTCATCTGACCAAAACACAGGACAGTGCCTCTTCCCAAACACACTCTTCAGGTTTTAATGGCAATTTAGAGCAGGGATCATGGGGAAACAATCTTGTGCAGCTAAACAACATTTTCGTCAGGATGCAAAGTCAACAAATTCTACCTTGTGCTTTGCTTTTCCATCTGTTTCCCTGGAAGCCACTTTCCTTCCTACAGCCTGCTACACTTCTTGGGAGAGTCTGACAAGAATCCCTCTTCTTTGCTCCACTTTGTACAGCTGTGGTAGCCTTAACAGAGAGGGATAGACTTTGAGGCCTGTCTTTATTACAGAGCTACCTAAATTCAGAAATAGGTTAGTTGCTCAAAGCCTGATAGCAACCAAAGTATAGAGATGGGGCTAGAGACTGCTACAACTGTCTTTCACCCATAAGTAACTTTTAAGTGCTGTTGCAGGAAGGCAGTGCTATCCCCTCCTGGGGTAGAGACTGTGAGATGCTTAAAAGCACTTTTGAGAAACCTGCATGCACACATACTCTAGCTGGGCACAGAGGGTTCCCTCATGCTTCCCTGTTTGAGCTGGCCATCAGCAAGTGAGTAGCAAATCTCTCCAAAAAGATTAGAGAGGCACAAATAGAGTGGCTGTGGCAGGAATTTCACTTTTCAATGCCAGTTTGCACAAGTATCAGGTCGTGGCCTGTGATTACTTGCGTCATTTCTCCTGTGGTATACGCAAACTGTGCCTTAAGGGTGCCACAGTATGTGCCCAGATAGCCACAGGAAGTTAAACAGATCTGAAGTGTAGCAACAAACCTCTAAGCTAAGCTGAAGGGATAACATATCTAGGAGAGCATCCTTACTACTCCCATCCCGTTACTGCTGAGGTACGCAGTTGTATGTAAACCCCTCATGGTCTCTTCCTTGACATCTTCCGGGTCTTCAGAGCCTCTCCTGCACGCTGCCAGAGACCTGCTAAGCCTGCTGCTCCTCTCTCCTCCCTGAAGCATTCACTGGACCCTTGCTAGGGACGTGCAACTTCTAAGATCCCCCTGCCTGAAGCAAATCAGTTGGTAGTTCTCTTTAGAATAATCAGCAGCAAACTAGGCAATGGGGCTGACACATAAGCTATAGTCATTTGGGCTTGCAGTTGGCACCTTTGTGTGTCGCTCTGGCAGCTAATAAATCACAGCAAGGCTGATGAGTCTCTGGCTCTTACTAGGTTCTACATGCACTCAGCACAAGAGCAGGATCTGTCCTTTAATTTCCCCCCTGCTCCTAGTGCTCACACTACCTTGGTTGACAGAGGAGGGAAATGCCAAGCAGCCAGAGATGGGATGTGTAGAGCTGACCTTTCAGGCAAACCTGAAATTTTTCTGTACCTTCCCTCAAAGGAGCAAAAGGTTTTCTCTGGACACAAGGGTAATGCTGTTGGTTAGTGTGAAAGAGGAAGGAGCACAACCACTTTCTCAACAGCCTTCCTTCGTGATAGCTTTGATGTGCTTCATACGGTGCTTGAGGAATTGCTATGACAGCAGGTGATGAAGAGGAGTTCGTTGTTGCTGAGCGCTCTTTCTTCAAGTCAGTACGTGGCTGAGGCACCACAGATTTCCTCGTCACTACTACCCTGAGATTTCTGTCCACTGTCTGGTCCTGCAGCCATTCCTTCCTGAGTTGTGTCCACCCCCAAGGCTAGTAGCTGGCCTCCTGCTGTGACTACTCCAACACAGGTTCATGCCCTCACCCTGCAGTCTTCCAGCTCTCCTTGAGCAGAGTTTGTCCCATCCACATATTTAAAGCATCAAGCTTCTTCATCACAGACATCTTAAAGCCATCTTTCATGGGGGCTCCTAGTGCCAGGGCTTCTATGCTGCAGCAAAAGCTGCTACTCTGCATCTACCTGTATGGTGTCTGTAAGCTGCTTGACTAATCCTCTCCCTAGCCAGGTCTTTTTTTTTCCGCTCAATAGGATAATCACTCACTCAAAGGCTTCTTCTACCTCTTCTCAGCCCAGCAAATTGTGCTCAGCTGAGCTGCAACTGAGTCTTAAGACCAATAAAGGGTCCATCTTATTCCCTGACGTGCTTTTTTTCTATTTGATAGTATTGCTGTGATTCAAGTTTGATAACGCAGGTCTTTTATAACTAAGGCTATAGGACTTGCATTCATTATAGCAGCATCCTACTGTAAGCTTTTCATGCTAGGAGTGCGTGAACCTCCTATATGTCACAAGCAATCTGACTTTAGCAAATACAGTGCTTCCACGTGGATGGGCACGGGCTCGTGAAGACACATGACAGCATGATTTGCAGGCTGGCAGCACTAGCCCTGCATCTGTTTCATGGGTTCCTGCCCAGTGAATTTGCCCTTACCCTTTACAGCTGCTGTTGTGTACCAGCAGGTGAGGCTCTGGGTGGACTGGTCTGTGTGAACACTGCAAGCACATTCCCCACATGGTAGTATTCACACAGCTGCTTAAAACTCATGTTTTATGCAAGGGCACAGTTATTACATACTTAAAGCCAGCTTTCAGCCCACAGCTCCTTCTCTACAGTGGCATGTTCTCATGGTGATTAATATCATCATCAGCTTTGCTTGCTGCTGTAATGAAGCTCGAATTTGTGAATAGACAGGCTGCTTCCCTCTGCTGATAAGGGAGAGCTGAAGGCACAGCCTTCTGAATCTTAAGATGATCTTTGGCCAGGTCTTAAAATGTTTTCTGCTATTGCCATCCAGTGTGACTCTATCAGTATTTTGAATAATGCTGCCATGATGTTCAAGGTGCTCTTAATTAGGCAGCAGGGGACATAGATTTGAAAGATTAATCAACTGCAAACAAAGCCATCCTTTATTTGCACAAATATGAACACTGAGAAAATTTGCAAATTGTCTTTCAAACATGAATAGTTGGTTTAGGTGATGATCCACCCTCAAAAGTGTTGCTTTCTCTACATCCACTTACCATTTGTAAATTAGAAAAACAACAAAACCCCATGGATTCACAGCAACCAATGGAGATGCAAAAGAGTGGTTCGCTCTCTTCCATTCCTTTTGAAGACACAATCTAAATTTTTTTTTTTTTGCAAGTTCATACGTTCTCAGTCTTACGGCAAGATTAGGGCTGCGTCCTTATCACATGCGCAGTTTAAATTAGAGAAACGGGGCCGTTTTGCTGCAGCTCCCGGGTGTTTGTGGTGAATGTGACGGGCCTGCAGCACAGCTGTGAGACCGGCTTGTCCTCGCTGCTCTCCTCCGCTGGCTGCAAAGAGGTATTGCCTGCGTCCCTCCTCCGACCCTCTGCTTGTGCCTTCTTGAAGCATCCATTAGCGGCGTGCTGGTGCTCCCTATTTCTCCCAGTGCCCACTAGATGACGCCTGTGATTTTAACAGGAGCTCGTAACTGTAAGAGTGGAAGATTTCATAGCTTCGCTCTTGATTTTCCACATTTTGTATATATATGTGTGTGTGTGGTGCAAAGAGGCCTCGAGAGCAAGGAAGACTGAAAAACATCTTCACTGCTGTATATTTGCAAGGACTGTGAGGGTGCAGAGATGTATTTTGTACTTTCACACCCTACCTCACCTGGCTTGTGGAATACCAGACTGTGAAGAGAGGTAGTTAAATAACTTTCTCTTCTTCAGAAGAAAATGCTTCTACACTACAAACACAATGATATTGACATGTGCAACCTGAGACCAAACTGAGGAAGAAAAAGAGTACTGAAAACCAGCAACAACATCAGCAAACAGGTACGTTACTGGTACTCTGTGTTGTAGTGCATGCCTTGTAGATGTATGCAGGAACAAACTGGAGAATGGAGCCATCAGTCAGCGAAGTCCTCTAGCTGGTGATATGCCTCAGGAATGCATGCAGCAGAGGTAAGTCAATGCCCTAGTCACAAAATAGCAAAAGACACTCCTTTTCACCTACCTGCGTTTGCTGGGTTAGCATATTTGAGTCTATAAAATCAAGACATGATTTTATTTAAAAAATACACAGCGTAGTTAAGACTAGTGGTAAATACAGATCATAAAACTAGATTGCCTACTCATTGTGCCTAGATACAACAAGTTCATTTATTTAAATTATCTTGATTGGTTTACAGCAGGCAAACACAATTTCTTCCTCTGGGAGCAGGTGCTCCTGCTTTATTTTGTTATTTGTATTCTGAAAGCAACATTGTGAGTGTGGGTGGGGAAAATTAAAGATGTCATACAGCAACAGGTTCCTATGCCTGGGCAATACAGCCTTCAGTTTGTCAAAGGCTAAAGGTGAAATCCTGCCAACTGGAAGTTGAAGTGTGTGCTGGCTGTGGTAGGAATCTGCAGTCAGAAACACAGCACAAATGACAAGTGGCTGTTTGCTCTGACAGACCTGGGCCAGCCCCTGGAGCGCTTCAAAAAGAACAGGCAGAGAGAAAAGGTGGGTTTGAATCAGGAGGAATTAAGCAATCATAATGCTAAATACAATAATCAGTCATGTATACCATCATTTCAAAGATGTTTTCTGAAAAATATTTATTTCCCATACATTAGGAGGAACTGCAACTGCTTTCAGATTAACCTTCACTGGCTTTTCTTTTTTAACCCTGGGACTATTGAGATTGCCAAGTCTGGTTCCTGCCCTGATTTCATTAGCAATCCTCCTGGGACCTTCAGAGACATCAGTTAGGACCACTATTGGCCATTAATTGAAGGAGCAACTGTGCTGTTTCATTACCTAGGATGTCTTTTCTTCTTGGTATGTGTGAATCATACTCAAAATGCCTACAGAGTTTTAGACAGCCTCAATTAACCCAGTTTCACCCTCTTCGCTACCAGTTATTTCTACTAATCAGCACTTCTACAGGTGTTTATAGCCTCTTCTGTACTGTGCAAAACTCTTTCTGAATGTGAAAGCAGTAACAAGCAGGCAAATTACCCTACATCCCTCCAAAAGGCACAAGTGTTCAGGCCCTCCTTGTGCATTGGGAGGAAGCAAGAATGGGCACATGTCCAGTGTTTTTTCCTTTCCACAAATGCATCCCAGCAGCCCAGGTCACTGCATCGCTTTATACCCTCTGAGAACCATAAACCAATCACAATACCCTTGCATTCACAGTATTTACAGTCTCTGGCATGTGACTCCTCAGATCTATCTGAAAACCTTCCCTTCTACCCTGTGGTACATGCTTTTCTCTGCAGAAAGGCCTCAGTGAATCCAGGATTCACAAAGGGGAGGAGATGTTGGAGATGTCCAGAACATGGTCTGAATTGCTTCTCTTTCTCTTTAGTTGGGGAGGAAATGGATAGAAATGAGTGTGGTGCATTAACATCCTCTCCCTGTGGTTGCTGTCCTGGGAGGTGACATGGGCAAAGTAACATTCAAGTCTGTAGTTAAAACGTGCCAGCTAGTACATTGCCTGACACAGCACGCTTTCTTTAGTTAAGCAAGACCTATAAGCAAGTTTGCTAGGCATGATTTCCTCCATAATTAATTTTTTTATCTTCTCCTGCAATAGCATTTGAACGATTGTTGCCTCTGGCTAAACAAACAAGTTGAATTTCTTGGTCTCAAAGTAGCATCTAAAATACAGCTGGACAATAATAAGCCTGTTTTAAAAGCTTGAATTCAGTCATGCAAAGCAGGAAGCAAGGTGCCTGCATAGTCTTCCTTTTGCTTCCAGTTCAGCACCAGAGCACCTCATGGACACATGAAGCCTATGGGTGATGTGGAGACGCACTCCTCTTGCTATGCGAGGCATGAGAGATTTGGATGCCAGGTTGGGTTTGGGGTGGAACAAGAGCTGAATAGCAGCCCTGCCTTGGGTTGGTTGTTTGTCTTCTCATCGCCAAGCATGAGCAAGCCTAGGCATGAGAAGCCTGGTAAAGTTGCTGCACATAGGCCACACATGGTGCATAAACCTTCTTCCAGCCAGCTCTTCATAAGGCTGTGGTGTGGCTCCAGAGTTGTTTTACTGCAGAAAATGGTGTTTTGTTGAACAGAACTTCTCTGAGAAAGGAATTGGGTCCAAGGTCAAAGTACAATGACTTCTCATCATCAATTTTGCAACAAGTCGTTATGGAAAGAATTTCTGCTGTGGAGTGGCATGAAAATGACTTATTCCTTGTCTTCTTTGTCCTTTCTGGGACAGTCACACTTTTACCGACGTGCTCGGCAGTTTAAGTTTCTGTAAGAAACATGCTATTCCTCTTCAGTAGGCCTGTTCATAGCACGTAAGACTGGTAAATCTCAAATGTATAACACTGACTAGTGAATGCAAAAGGCCGTTCTGGAAACACTGATTTAGAGACCTTGTATGTGAATGTTCCTCAGCCCATCTTTCAGATCATGCCCACAAAACCTCTCCCATAACAAGCTTGTTGCTGTCGTTCCAGTTTCACCACGTTTATGTCCATTGTCTCATTCAATGACAATGAAAGAAGAACAGGAGAAATGTATTCACCAACTCTAATTCATGCTGAATATGTTGTTATATGCTTAAGCTCTTTGAAATCAACAGAAGCATTTGTATAAAAATGTGTTATTCAGCGCAGGTAAGAAACACTGAACAAGGCAAAATAAGAGGGGGTGCAGCGTTTTTTGCATATCAGCTGCCTTCTGCAATGCGATTCAATTAGAAACCATTTAAAAAGGCTTTAAAAATATTAATTTGGTCAGAAATGACAGACATGTCCCATACAATGCTTTGAAACTATTGTTATTTAAAAAAAAAGTTAAAATTTAAAAGCTACCCTCAAATGCACAGTAACTTGGACGTGGCAGATCCCTCCCACATCTGGTGCTGCAAAGAAAGTCTCTGTCCCTTTTTTTTTTTGCACGTTATCAAGCCACAAGACCCTACCTGTGCTTCACAAAGAGAAACTTTCCTAGTGTTTACACAGGTGGGGTAGGCAAGGGGGTGTGAAGGCTGTTGGCAGCTGTGCAAAAAGCTGATGTGAAACTGTGAGAACAAGTACATTTTCAGGGTTGAACTATTTAAAATACACATTTTTTAAAGTGCATTGAATTGAATTCCATGCTTTCAAAAGATAAATATAATGCTAACAGAGACTGCAGTCTGGTATTCATTGCCTGAACACAGCTCAGGGTGGCTCTTTAAACCTTCCCATAGTGGCTGCAGCCAGCGTACCTCCACCCTGGTCTGGAAGGATTACTTGGGGAGGACGAGAGCTTAGCTCATTTCCTCTGCTCTTGCAGGCCTTGGTCTTTCTGCTGAGGCTGCTACTTATGTGATAGTCTGAACAGCTGGTGTGTAATGGGAATATTCTGAAGGAATTCAAATTGGGGACTTAGATATGGAGGGACTGCCTCCCCTGCAGGCATTACTAGAGTTGCAGTGGTAGGAACTGAGTTTTGGGGGGGATCTCTGCAAAGAGAAAGGAGAACAGCAACATGGAGGCAGAGTGGGAAGTATGGCACCTTATGGACACCTTGAGTCTCCCAGGCTTCAGGGCTGGTGTGGGCATGGCGAACAGCAGCAGAGGCACAGTTGTTGTGTCCCAGGTGGAGCAGAAGTGGAGGCAAGCTGCATGCAAAGCTGGGCACGAGGACTGTGCTTGGTGAGCCTTCCTATCCTCCAAGGTCAGAGGTGGACACAGGAAGGGTTAATAATCATCACCACCTCTATTTAGGGCATGCTTGAGCTTCTATGTGTTCCCCCATTCACATATAAAATACAATACAGAGAAGGGGGCAGGCAGAGAAGACACCAGCCAGGGAGAAATGGGTTGAAATGGAAATTTTCTGCCCACAATGGGGAACTAAATTTGTGGACCTTCCTGGAGTTGTGTGTGGTCCAAGGTGACATTTCACCCATGTGGTCGTTCTAGCGTACATCATTCTTTGACACAGACCAGCATGCAGTGAGCATTGACTGCGCTGGTGAGGACCAAGGCTGACATTCCCTGCACTTTGTACAGTAAGAGCTTCTCAGAGGTAGCATGTGGGCTTTTTTCATGGATTGGGCCTCTAATGAAACACTGATTACTGCCACATGCGAACTACATCTAGAATGGGCTCAGACCCACCAAAACTTGCGTGGGATCTGGAAAGAGGCACTTTTCCTTTCTGCCACGGTTGTGGGTCCCTGTAGTTTTTGGTTCTTCTGCCCAGAATCAGTCCTGGGGATTGAGGAGAGGGGATCCCTGCTCCCTACTCAGCGGTGATTAACGATGCCGTTTGTTACCCTCTGCTGCCCTGCCTGGGTTGAATATACTCTTTCTGCACAAACTGTGCTCATCTCTGAGCTCCCCAGTTGAAACAAACACAGTGAGCAAGGAAGTCTAAGTGAGCCGGCCAAAGCCACAAGAGCAATCTGTCTCAGGGTCCTGGTTTAGGACTGAGGATTTCCTGGCTCCCCGTCCTGTGCTTCGGCCACAAAGACGCATTTCTCACATGCTTAGTCATATATTATCATCCTTCCTTCAAGGTGGGTGTGTGGGATGGCAGCAGTTAGATTTCGTGTCCCCCTCATTGCCTTTGCTGTTCATTTTCTGTACCTGTTTAAGCTCGGATTCACAAAAAGTTGCAAACCTCCACCTTCCGCATTTGCCTAAGCTGTTGTGGTGCAAGAAGCATCCACTCCTGGGGGACGATGCCGAGGTATTTTTGCTTGTGACCAGCATGAAAAACTTTTGCTTTCTGGCCAGAAGAACTTCCTGAGAGAATAACCCAATTTCTGGCCAGTCCCTCCCGGCATTGCCCTGCCTCTGGGATGGGTGGGCAGGGGAGCAGGAGGTGCCCACTGCATTCCCGGCGCCTGCACCCAGGCCAGCAGCAAAGCTGGGGTTGTCTCAGCCATCCCCGCTGTGGCGTTTGCAACGCGCGCTCATTAACTGTGTTTGGGCTGCTCAGCGTCAGGGCCTTTATTGTGCCAATTCTGCTACCTTTATAGGCCCTGCTACTTAAACTAACAAAAAGTTTGTAAGGGAATAGGATATGAAACACATAAATAAAAGTATCAGGTATCCCTAAAACATGTGTGGATTAAGCTGGTGAAAAGGTGAAATTTCTCTTCCCTGTGAGTTAATGTCTATTTTTCTTGGAAACTATACTTTGGGGGCTGCCCCCCCTTTTGCTAAAGTGATAAAAGATACGTTTTCTTATCTGAATGCAATGACATTTTAAAAGGCTCCCTTTGTTGTTTCTAAACCTGCATGTCAACAGTTATACCTCTTATACAATTTTCTCCATATTTACTTAATATAACTCTACTTTGTGTTGATATAAAACTAGACAGCATACTTTTAACTTCTCAGTACTTTTGTTGGATGAAAACCTTTACAATGCCAGACTAATCTCTCATGACTGACAGCATATTGGCATGGCATGACAATTTAAATCCACGTTGGAATATGTTAATCCATCACCTGGCATTATGATACTTTTTTTACTTCTGGCTTCTAGACGCTGTAGCTTTTGTTTCAAGCTGAGTGTTTTTAAAGGTCAGGTGTCTCACTTCTAACTCTTCTTTACAAAGGAGTTTTGAAACTGTTTATTCCTAGATATCAGGAACATATTCTCAAATGAAATAATAAGAAAAACCCTTTGGACATAGCTTTTATTTTTCTAGCCTTTGTTAGGTAACTTACTCTGTTAATAATTTACTCAATGAGTTTGAACTGAAAAGGTTTACTCTGTGGCTGTGAGGATGAAAAATTGGATTGTTACTTTCTGCTAAATACAAAAAGGGCTACTTTTTCAGAAAAAACCCTCACTGAGATTAGCTATATTTAGTGCAAAGTGAGGGAGATATTCTGATGTGGGAAGAGGAACTAAATTAAAATCCAAATTCCTCCAAAAGCATTTTTTTTCAGCAGTAACCAACATCAGAAATTATGTCTGGCATTCTGCAAAACTATACTTGGTAATTGTGACCCTGATAGTGAGACCCTTTCCTCATTTTTTAGAAGACAACAAACACATCACCAGCTCTGTTTTATTTATCACTTACCTAGAAAATATCACACTTTCTGCTCTTCTGTGGCCGTTTGAATACAGAGTTTGCTAATTGGGTCTACCCACCAGTTTAAATCTCCTTCTTATGATGTTTATGATGGTCCACTGGTGGCACACCTTGTCGTGAGCAGCACAGTGAACGATGTGTGGTCACAAAAGGACAATAGATTTAGGCTGTGACTAAAACTGAACAGAAAGAACAACGAGAAATGGTAATGAATGTTATATGGCAGAAGAGAAGGAAAATCCTGTGACATGTGCATTGATGCCAGACTTCACTGAAGGGCTGACTCACCCGCTGTTCTCCAAGACGGCTGCTTCTGGATCCTGACTGAGCTCCTGGAAAAGGAGCAGCCATATTGAGACCCTTTTACATTAGCACAGGACAGAGCAAAGCTAGGAATTTGCTCTCTCCTTTTCCTTCACTAGGAAGACTCACGGTGCTGGGGCACAACATTGGTACTAGATTTGAAGAAGACAGTCAGCTAAAAATCATCACTAAAAAGGCTTTTCCCCAGGAACTGGGGATTCATGGTCATGTAGTTTCAGATGGACTGAAAACACTTAAAAGGGAAAATATTATGTAGCTATCAACAAGGGTGAATACTAAAAGAAAAATGAAAAGGAGAATGGAGCCGGTCCTTTCCTCTACAACAGTAAAAAGGAAGAAAGGGCAAAAAAATACAGCTGTTCAGGGAAGGTTATTAGGTAAGTTTCCATGCTATGAGCTGTCTAAAGAAGAAGTCAGAGTGTTATCAGGATTTGTTTTGACTATAGACAGTATGAACTTTACTCACCAATATAATCACGGAAAACAATTTGTGTGTGTCACTTTTACTCACCCATTTTCAGGGATAATGAGTTCCTGCTGGATTAGTCTGCACTACAATTTCTGCTACCGTTGTTGACTGAAAACAAACCAAAGAGAAGTTAAAATCATGCTATCTACAGCCAGCTTGGAAAAACATTACCAAAAGCAGCTAATCTTGGCTTTGAGTGTCCAGTTAAAGCCTCCATGTGAACTGAACCACAGCTAGGAAAACCTGCTTGCATCTATGCTACACTTCAGAGTGGGGATGTTTGACCCTTAAATGGCTGGCTCTCATAACTGGGTAATGAACTTGGTACAGTTCAATGGCTTTAATGCCTCAACAATAGATATTCTTGCTTCTGGTTTAAGATGTTCTAGGTACTAAGCTTGCAAATAGCCCAGGGAACTCAATTAGCCAAGTGAACACAAGCTGTGGTTGTTTGATGGCTAGTATTACAGAGAAAAATAAGTTCTAGTCAGGTGAACAGAGAATGAGGCAAAAGTTTCTGTTTTCTTGTTGGTAATGAACCTGGAAAGGAGCAGGAAGGAGTATGAGTTGTCAGACAGGAGGAAAAGGCCCAGAGAGGAAGGGAAAAGAGAGCAGAGATGACTTCATATGATTTCAGGTGTCATAAAATAAATCCTATGGCAATAAAACGTTCCAAAGCAGTGACATGCAAGCATCACAGCTGAAGACTGAAAGGACCTTTGAGATCACGGAGACCACCCCCCTGAAGAGTCACAGCCATAATTTAGGACATATCAGATGTGCAGCCAGAGGTTAATTAATGGCAAATAGGTCTCTGCAGTCATACTAAGAAACCACTGTAGCCAATGTCTGTTGAACTTAACAGTGCTCACTGTTGCACGAGCGACCTGAACAACCTCAGCTTTCCTGCTTGACAGTTTTTGAGGGTGTTTAACAGGTCATTTATTACAACAGTGGATTAGTGGGGGATGAAAAATGTATCATTTCAATTCTTCTCTCCCAGCAGCAAGCAACTGATGCCATGGCATGTTAAACTTGTTTATTCAAGCAAACTCGATTCCTTTTACTTTTGCTGAATAAGTGCAAGTTCACCTTTGCAATATATAAATGTTGCCAACATACTGACTGCTTAAAAAGAAATGGGTGTTGTTGACTGCAATTAAATGGCTGTTCAGCACAGGGTTGAAAACACACAGAGCTGTGGCAAAGGTCTTACAGGTAATAGGTTTTCAGTATCCATTCTTGAGTTCTCCTTTCCAGCTGCCTCTCTTAACAGAGGCAGTGGCATTTCCAGTAGCAATCAGCAAAGTGACCACCCACCTAAAACCTTATTCAGCTGGGAGTGTCCAAACAGTGCACCTGGGAGTGCAGTGATAATTCAGTGGGAGCCGAGACTTGCTATTTTTCATTATTGATTTCAAAGGAGTTTTGAGTTTTTATGTGACTTCTGTGCATGCTGCACAAAAGCAGGCTGGTGGCTAATCCATTATTCAGGGTGCGAGCCTGAAACAGCTCATTCTGTCAGTCAGATTCAGTAAAGTACAGGCTGTTCCAGGTCTGGCAAAGACAGCTTTTTTGCTGTCCTCCTCTTCCTTTTGCCTGGCTTGGGCTATGGTTGCAGTTTCAGAGTTGTATAATGCCAATTTTGAGCCAATACAACAATATTTATTCATACCTAGCTCAGAATTTGCCCCAAGAAACACCTCAGAAATGAAATATGTTTTCTGCAAACAGCAGTAACATAACAGAGTCCGCTCTTTAAAAAATTAGTTATACCAAAAGCTCAGGTAATTTACAGACGATGTTTTACAACCACTCTATTTGTTCTCACATTTACAGTTCACTCTGTATTTCTCTTTTTCATCAGTGACTTTGGAAAAGATTCCAGCTGACTCCATCCATGGTGCCCACCATGTGCAGGCCACTGGAAATGTATAATATATAATTCCTTGCTAATGCCTGTTGACTATATCAAGCCCATGTGGATCTCCTGGAGGTTAGTCCTCAAATACACTAGTTCTCTATAACACATCTGCATGACCACTTATTTGTGTTTTGCTAATGGAAAATACAATAATTATCTTTGTATTTTGGAAAACCTCCTCTGAGATATGTATATTCACAATTATTTCAATTACGTTTTGTAGCAAGGAACAAGTGAAATGATAGGAAACATAGAGACAGAGAACGTATTCAGGATGGGTCCTGTGATGGCATTGACACCTTAATCACTTCTCTGATGGTGTTGATGAAGGTGTTGAGATGGCGGTGGTGAGACTGAAAGCTAGGCTTTTTGTGGGCTGCTGTCACCAGGACTGTATTGCTTCTACTTTCATTTTATATGAGGGAAACATATCCCACCAAAAAATAATAATAAATTATGCCCGTGCTTGCTAATGAGAAGGAAAGACCATGGCATTGAGGGAACTTTTTGTGCATGCAGAAATTTGGAGTCTCAAGTACCTGTAAGAATTAAAAAAAACACCCAGAAGCTGTAGACCTGTACGTGGTATCAAATGATGTATTTATGGTGAAAGTCACAACCTTCAGTGACATGACAGGGAGGACCTTGATAACCATGCACCAAAATTTTCAGGACTCACTAGACTAATGAGCTCCTCCAATACATCCCTTGGAGCTTTTGCCAGGCTTTGCCTGAGCTGAGTTTATAGGCCTGAATGCCTCCCGGCAGAGGATGTGTAGGATGGCTGATGCCCTGAGCACCAGTCCCACAGACATGTGAGGAGGTCTGCTGCCAGAGAAGGCCTGCTGTCAGGAGTTGTGGTGGGCACAGTAGTCTCAATAGTCGCTGCCCTTCTCCAGTTGCTGGGCCTGATGTTCTGTTCATCACTCAAGGGGAAAAAATGGGATGGAAGGCAGGGCTGAATAGCAGGAGCAGAAGAGCATGAGACAGGAATGACTGTGAGAAAGGAGGATGGAGAAAAGAGGAGGGAAGGAAAGGAAGTCCAAGAAGCTGTGTGGGTCTGACAGCAAGAGCGGTGAGAACCCATACCCGGGTTTGAGGCTGACTCCTGCCAGGCACGCTCCTGGCAGGTCATCCTCTCACCTCCAGAACAGAACAGAAACTGGGCAACATCCAGCTGTGGCAGTCAGGAGCTCCACTTCCTTTCAGCCGGTTTCCTGGTTGGAAAGGGACGTACATGGTCCTTTGAAGGAAATGAATGGCTTTCCCATCTTGGCATCCCTTCAGCCTCCCAGAGCTTCCATGTAACATCTCTGGAAGCAGATTAAGAGGCACCACAGACTATGTGGATGGAAGCCAAACTCCATTGCTAAGCAAGGATTTTGCTCCCTAAAGGGAGAAGTGCCAGCAACTTCATGGAGTCTGCAGTGACAACCTCATTGCTACCAGCCGGGTCTGGACAGTGCACAGTCATAATAATGAAGAGCATTGGCATTAACTCCCAAGGTAAACTGCTATTTAAGTAGGTTACCTCTTTAAAGAAATATTATTTTAATTTTGGTTCATTTCTAATTTCTTCATAGCCTGAACTGACCCAGATTTCCTTTTCAGGTAGACTCTCTTTCCTTCTGCCCAAACCCTCCATTTCTCAAGAAAAGGAGAACCTGGTCAAACTTGCCTCTGTAGTGTCTGACTCACTTCTGCTGGGCTTTCCACTTTGGCAAGAGCCTTCCCAACCTTTGTGCAGACTGGAGACATGAAAAGAGTGGGTGAGGTGTTTGATAATGGCAGACAGTTCCCTTGCAGGGCAACTGGGACGTGAGGAGTCAGTGTGTTTAAGGAAGACCAGCGTGATGGAGTTAACACACTGAAAGTGATACTTGTGTGCTGAATTACTTTCTAAACTAATGAGTTGTGTAACTGTTTCTGTTGTTACTGTTTAAATATTTGAATTGTTCAAGGCTTTTTGATGTTCAGACATGGAGTAGGAACAATAGAGGACAGGAAATAACATTATCAAATGTATTTCTCAGACTTTGATGCTGTGACAGAAAAGCTCGTAAATGGTCTGTGGTCCACTGAACCTTTTCCAATAGTACTTGTAACTTTTAATGACTATGAAGTGTACTTCATGGGCTTCAAAATGAAAATTACTGAAAAGGAAATTCTTTGATTTGGAAGGGAAAGAAAGTCATAGTTCCATGGGGAGTCTCAATAAACTGAAGTGAGACAGTACAGAGAGAAGATCGTGCAACTGTTTGTATGGCTGAATGTATATTATTTTTCTCAGAAGTACTGGCTTCTTTCAGTCTGGAATAGCTTAACTTTTAGGACATTGGTGCAATAAATGTACAAAGTTATACATTCACTAAAGATCTCTTTCCCTATAAAGTGTCTGAAAAAGAAATAGAGTATTGAATATTTTATTACTGAAAATTAATGTTTAAAATTTATCTTTCAGAAGTCACATTCAGGTAAATAAGCAATATGTTACATGTAGAGTCTCCATGGAAAAAAAAGATGATGTTTAAAGTCCTTATTGAAAAAGAGTTTTCTGCTGACAAGTGATTAAGTCATTCCATCAAAAAGATTTCTTGGTCTTGGCTCTAGACTTGATACCATAAAAAGCCAGTCACCTTATCTTGAGGGCTTTTTTTCCCCTCTAGACTTGCACTGAAGCAGAACCTTGTCAACGCAGGAGTTTACATCATTAGCACGGGTATTTGGTTTCCTGAAACATAACAGAAGAACGTGCAGTTGATGGGAGAACAGGGAACGTGGGGTGAAGGCAAGGGATGGCTTCTACATGATTTGCTGAAACAGAAATGCAAACAAGAAAAGAGCCATCTTACTCCACATGGCAAAACCACGTGTTTATGTTCCTGCCCAATCAACTGGTGATCATGTCTCTTTATTTATCCATTTAGGTCAAACTGTACTTTGCATGTGACTGAAAGAGTGTATAGATGCAGGTTCTACTTGATAGTATATGTTCCACACTTGTTCAGTTTGATTTTCAGAATATTAGTATAAGAAAAAAGCGTGTCCACTGTTCTCAAAAGACACTTTCCACCACCCAATCCAGTATGTGCTAGTGAAAAACTGTCCTAATGTTCATAAGCTGCTTTCTGGAGTGTCCCTCTCAAAGTTGACATTTCTTGCTTGCATTACGTCCCCTTCACGCATCTAAGGGGAAAACAGTTTATCTCATTTGATCTCACTCCAAAACCTGGCCTTTAAAACTACTCCTCAGCAATTATTAGTAGTGCTTAGTTATCTGGGCAGCCAGATCACTAAGTGCTACTGGATTTTTCTGCCAGGTGTGGATTTAAGTTTTGGTATTTCTGTTGTGAGTGACTGTGGCAGAATGTGATCCTAGGAAAAGTTCAAGAAGTTAGCACCCATCAGCTAAGACACTGCAATATCTGGGGGCATGTTCCTTGTTTGCCCCAGTTGCAATCTAGTTTGACATAACCTGCACTTCCTTCACTGTTTCTTACTTGTGATGTGATGTTCCACCACCGGCAGCATCCTCCTGAGATCCTTCAACTCCTTTGACCTTGTCTAGCAATATGGCAGGGTGAGCGAGAAAGCAAGCACTTTCAGTTCTAATTAATTTCTCCTCCTTCCCATTTGGTGATGCACAGTTACAGTTTCAAACATTAATTACCAGGATATGCTTGTGAAACAGGCAGGCACAATCATGTATTGCATGTTCCACCTAGGTAAGTACATATTATGTAGTGGTATACATTGCTTCTTTTTGTTGTAGCTGGGCAAACACTGTGAAAAATCCCTTCCACAATGATGTACTCAACTGCTAAATTACTTGGATTTAGCCATGCCAAACTTGTTTCTTTCTATGTGAATTTTTCTTTCCCAGGGATATTCTGTTCATTACATTTTGTTGGCTCTTGTGTAGGTGTGGAGAAAACTGTATATGTAAATATTTGCGGAAACTGAATTTTCAATACCCAGAAGTACCTATGTGAGTTGTAGGTGCTGCATCATTCAGCTCATGAGTGTCAGAGCCTCAGTAGTGTCTGTCTGGCACCCTGTGTGGTTCAAGGGAAGGCAATGTTTGCAAAAGCAGCTCTGAGCCATTCTTTCAGTTCCTTGGTACTCAGACTACTGAATGCCAATATGATCCTGAAGAGGAAAATGATCATTGGGCTACTAGACCCTCAAGTCATCTTGTGTCTGAAATCCTTTCTGCTCTTTCACATTGCAGTCAAATCAAAAGGATAAGGAAAGGTACAAGAGAACTTCTTGAACGTGTGGCAGCTCCTGTGAGTATCCAGCTACACCACTTGGAAGTGTTTATTTTGCTGTATGTGCTTTTCTCCCTGGAAGCTTGTCAAGTGGCAAAGTGGGATCCTTGTTTTCCAGGATAAATATTTTTGGGGTGATAAAATTAAATACTATCACTCACTTCCCTTCCAGAACATTAACATTACAAACAATTTTTCCACGACAGGATTTTGATGAGAAGATACTTTGTCCATCAGTTAAAAAAAAATACAGGTTTTAGAAGCTTGTGATTATCTTTAAGAAATGTGTAAAAATGACAGCCCTTCAAAACTATTAAAGTAAACCATGAGGCAAACATATGTTACTTTGTTTAAAAAATGCTTTTCTCTTTTTTGCTTCGAAACCACAGCCTCTTCCCCTTTCATGACCCATTTCTTTGTTATGATAAAGGTGCCATATTGCTTCGTGTGCAAAAGTTACTGATACTGTAACTAACGTTTAGGGTATTGGCTTGGACTTGGCTCTGCCATAATTGATTTACTGCCTTGGGTGAGAAGCCACATGGAACAGCCTCTGAGCGTAATTATGACCAATTGCACCTGTACTCCTCAAAGCAAATGCTACCAAAATCTCAACTCAGCATAATTCTGCTCTCAGTTGTACTTGAGAAGAATAAATCACTGAACGACTCCATGGAAAGAATTTTATTTTTTAGAGGAAATTGACATTTTTCATACACTGTTCCACAGCTCAGAGAAATGCGGGAGCCAAGAAACTAAAGAGACATTGTGAGGTGGTGGGCTTGAGCTTGATTTGTCTCACCGTGGTCACAGCTCAGTTGCTCAGAGAAGCTTTTGGAAGTGTGACATGATCTGTCATTATGGTGTAAAATCTATCATGTTGAAACAGCGAAGGTATATTAAAAGGTAATTTTTCCTCTAACTTTTTTTTTTTTTAAAGAAATGGTTTGAATTACAAGGCAACTCATTTTGTTTCCTAGTCTAAATCTATATCTTCATATGCCTTTTGGAACTCTGTAATGGGATAATGGCTGTAGTAAAAATTTTTAAGGAACTTTTGCTAGATTCAAAATGTACCTTATTTTTACTTACATATTATTGCAAAATTCACTGTGTTGTTTTTTTAAGTTCATTTGAAAGTAAATAAGAAGTATAGATTACAGTTAAACAGTATTTGTTAAAGACATAATTGAAAAATTTTGTTGAAGTATTTCCTGGGGAAAATGTCTTTCCAATGAAACTGAAATCTTCCTCAAAATACTTGTTACCTCAGAGAAACTAAATATCATTCCCTTCCGAAACCATTTTTCTGCATTTTTGGTACCTAGACAAACATATTTTTGAAAAAGATTAAAATAATAATTAAAAAAAGAGGTAGATGTAATTTTTGATAATTTTTTGGTACAGGGAAATTAGAATTTTCTGAACAGCTGTGTTTTGTACAGACCTACCATAATAAAACGGTATTTCTCAGTAATCAAAGAAAAGAATATATCAGATATCAAACATATTCCAGTTTCAAGCTTCCAAAGTATTATTATAAACAAGAGCAAGGAAAAATATATGCCAAAATATATTAAAATACTTAAGGGCTTTTCTAAAGTGAAAAGTAAACCCTACCCTTCCTTTTGTGGATTGCGTTTTGCCCTTAGCCAAGGCAAACTCATGAAAGCGCTGTTTGGGTGCTCTGGTTCCACCTTCAGGCAGTGTGTCCAGATCCGGGGCTCCTCAGACCAGGGCAGCACTTGGGATGTTTTAGTGGAAATCCATGCAGATGCACTGAGGGGGGATGGACTTGGCTGGCCCTGGCTTGCCCAAGCTTGGTCCAGCCTGCATGCCGTGCTCACCAGGGCTCAGGAAGGCTGA
This sequence comes from Burhinus oedicnemus, assembly GCA_008921705.1. Lineage (NCBI taxonomy): Eukaryota > Metazoa > Chordata > Aves > Charadriiformes > Burhinidae > Burhinus > Burhinus oedicnemus. The sequence continues at coordinate 2,665,861 of VFFE01008611.1, forward strand.
GCCACAGCTCCCTGTGTTTGACTCGCTTAGCCTCTCCAGAGACCTGCACGGGCTTTTGCCTGCCCCTACACACTGCAAGCCAGCTCTGCCTTGTGCAGTGCTTCACCTGCATTTTGCTCCCAACAATTGTCTATGTGTCCGTAAAGCTGTCTGGGAATGTCGTTCCAATTTTTTGGCTAGGTATTGCCATATGGTTCAAATTCTTTTGAGTTTTTCTAACATCTTACGGCGTCTTTCTGAGCTAGTCCTACATTTCCTGTGGTACATTAGGTACACAGGTGTATTACAGGGATTTTATTCTGGCTGTACATAGCAGAAGATATATATGAACTGGGGACTCAGCTTTTCCAGTAGAAAATGTGGTAAAGAACCCAGGCCAAATGATGCAATTGTTTTTTCTCAGGTAGACGCCCAAGGGGGAACCAATTCAGCCTGAAGTTTTTTTCTCTTTTCTAAATGGTATTTTAACAACATCTGTTAACAAAAAAGATAAATTTCTGGTCTGAAATCTCTCTTAATCTGTTCTAATCTGCTGTCTTTTTGTTCTGGAAAGTTTGGAAAGGAACCAAATGGCAAATCACTGATTTCAACATGTAATTTTGGATGTGAGTGCCCTACATTGCCATGGAACGCCTGGGCAGTGGTTGACAAGGATTATGACGTGTATGCTTTGTTGTTCTGGCTGTGTGAGGGCTGACTTTCTTCAGTGAGACAGCTCCAGAGAAAGAGTTCAGGTTTGCTTCCTAATAGTACTTTCAAGTATGTACATAATATTGACTGTTTCTAATGTGAGGCCCCAGAAGTTGTTTTGCCGCAATGTTTACAGAGTGTAGAAAGGAAAGTGGCAAAAGTTACTACATTTTTTGATCTGAGCAACAACTTGCATGCACCTAGTAGGCTGGCTTTCCTTTCATGCCTTGTTACTCAAATTGTACAGGACTTTGCATGCAAAGACTAACTCTTTTCTGATAAAGCACAGTGTTGTGAATTGCTGTAGGAAAACCATTTAGCAGCCCAGCATTATGCTTTCCTTCCACAAGTAATCCCTGTCAGAAGTGTAATACCAGATTTTCATCCTTATGAGGGAACCACTGTAGGACCTGGTCGGCAGTGGCCTGCTGCACAGCCCAGGAGAACAACCTCCAAGATCATTTCCCATAAACTCTAGCTGAACCTAGTAAAATATTGGCCACTCTGCGTGCTGCAGTGGATGAATGTGACCTCCATTTATCTTTCTTATTATAAATATTTTCTGTGATTTAAGGCATTCATTGCTTCCTTTTGCTGTCAAGGAAATGAAGGAAATACATTTCAGTAGCACTTTACAGAATGTACTTATCTTCAGTCATTGCTGTAAATATGCAGTGATCATATTCTCACTGTGCAAAATAAATCAGAATGTTTTGCCAGTTAGCTCACTCAAGTCTCAACTTAACTTATGACTAGTGTCAGTTTTTCCCTTGTTGATAAACTTCTTAGCTACATCCCATTTTTAACGCATTTCACTGTTTCACAGTTATAGTTAATAAAGAAATATTGGAATAAAATCAAGGTCTGCTGAGTATCGGTTTTGTGTTTTACTTAGAACAGCATGGATCCCATAAATAATAATAGTGGGATTTGTAAAGTGCCTCACCCCTGCAGTGCTTAAAGTCCTGAACAGAGAAATGACTGTGGGATTAGAGGTGTCAGTCATTGGCATATAATGACAAATAAACAAATGAAATGTGATCATATGGAACCTAGGGAGAACGAAAAGAAAAATAATGACTACAGAACCAGCATGTGGGAAATAGCTTAAACTCAGGTATAGCTAAAAGGAGGTCTTCAAAGGTGGAAAGGGATGAGAGGAGACAAAAGAAAGGCAGGATTGTGCCAAAGAGTCTATTGCAGCAGAAGCAAGGCTAGCTGCAGGTTTCAGGTGCTGCAGAAGTATGTAGACGCAAGCACACTCACTCACATGCGTGTGACTCCAGACCTTTGGTGCCCATAATTTGCTAGGGTGACGCCAAGAAAGAAGCCGTTGCAGTATCAGGGTCTCATTAGGACTACTTAGCAAATGTTTTGACATTAGCAGTATCTGTGACTTACTTTCAAGACTGAGGTTGATGTCAAAGGTGAATGTTAATATCTCTGGCCTGCTGGCCCTGAGGTTGCTTGCCCACTTAATTAACTTAGTTAACCCTTTTATTACCCTATAGCACAGCATGCCTGACTTGTTGGGGTTGCTTGCAGGCTTGGGTTTCTGGGAGAGCTCTGGCTTCGTGCCTCTGACTGGTGGGGAGGATGCCAGTGCACAGCCTTGCTGAGGCTCCTGGCTTAGCAGTCAGGGCACATTGGGTTCATACAAAAATGTATGGGAGCTCTCTAGGAGACTGCTGGCTCAGCACCCGCTGGTAATTAAAATAAATCAAAATAGGAGGCAGCGCCTGAGAGTTCTGGTGCTTGTGTGTGATCTCAAGAGTTGTCATGTGAGTGGATGGTGCTGTGATGGCACATGGTATGTGGAAATAGATGAATATTAGACATGCCTGTGTACTTGAGGCATATTTGAGTGTACTTATATAAATGGGGAGGGAGGGGAGGAGAAATGTGGAGAGGAAGTACCCTGCTACCTCTTCCACCTCCCTCTGCTCTTGCTTGTGGGTGCTGTATCTCTGCTGAGGGGTTTGCCATGTCAGCTTTGCCGACGTGGCCATGTGGTGGTCTGCATAAGGGCTAACTTTCTGCTGTAATTTTTTTGGCTTTCTACTCCTTCTGTTCACTGTTTTGTTCTTTCTCCCTCTTTTGAGTCTGTCATGATCCCTTTCCCCTTCTGAGAACACCATTTCTTCCCCCTTTCTTTCTCTTCCGCCTCCAGCACAGCTTTCCTTCAGCACCCTGCCTCCACCGGTCCTGTTTTCAACCCTTGCTTTCATTTTGCAACCACCAGAAAACGTCACCCAGCCAAAGCCTCGTTCCTTCGCCAGCCAAGATGGCTCTAGGTGCTGATGCGCACAGTATTCCTTGGACCACTGCTCACTCCCACGATCCCTGCAGGGCGCAGGTGGCACCTCTGTCCCCCTTCGTGCCACCAGCAGTGCTAGCTGTGCTGCAGAGAGCCTGGAGAGGGGACCCTAACCTGTTCTGCTTTCTTGGCTCCTCTGTCGTGGTGAGCACTGCTGTGCAGAAGTACAGAGCACGCAGTGCCGGTGACTGCTGTGGAGAGGGAGTGCCTGGGGAAAAATCACCTGGGTGAAAGCTGCTCCCTGACCACATTTCTGCAACGAAACCTTGAACCAGAACATAGGTGGTGAACAGACTAATTTGAATGCAACTGGTTTAAGTGGGTTTGGATTTCAACTAAAAATATTCACTCAGCCCTTGCCACAATCCTTCATATTGTGTCTACAGAGTTTATGGAAACACAAAGTTAATTGCTTGGGTGTTTCCAGAACTTCTCTGGTATTTAATTTAAGATAACACATGAGGAAGTGTGTTTGCAGTTGAACTTAAGTTCTTTTTTACATCCTCAGTTTATAGTACACAAATGTTATTTTTATAAAAAATTCTTCCTGGTCACTACAGTAACTTACAGATCTCATTCAGACTGTTTCCTCTCTGTAGCAGTCACCCCCCCCAGCTGGCACATTGCTAGGACAGCATTGCTAATTGCAGTATAACTGTTATAAGGGAAAGCAGAAGACTGTATTGTTCAGGGATGTTGGTCTGACACTGCTGGCAGTAACACATAGTTGCATGTTAAAGAAAAATATGGTCATAAGCAATCAAACCAGAAAGGCTTAGATGCTAGTGAATATCAGAAAAAACACGCAGAATGCTCTTTGATTTAAATATAACGAGTCTATGAAGGTGACATTCCTGATTCAACACTCTGAACTAATGAGGTCAGTGCTGCCAAGACTCTGGTATGTTTTTCGTTGTTTTAAGAAGGTACCAAATCAATGATGAAAGTGAATAGTCTGAAACCGAGTGACAGTGCCACTAACTTCTGTAGTAAAAATAACCCCAACCAAACCCCAAACTTGGAAGCAGCAAAAAAAGAGAAGCCATATCTCTGCCTGAGCTGGAAAAAAAGGAGATCAAATGAGACGACCCTAACTCAGTCCAATTATTTGCTGAAATCTGGTCTGAGATCCTCAGGCCATAAGACTGCTTAGGAGAACTGAAAAGGACCACCTTAGAGGTGGACTATCTCTGAAAAGTAAATATAAAACTTCTAATATGGCCTAAGAATTGCTTCTTTACACTTCTGTAAAAACAATGCATAAGATACGAGGCAATATACATTAGCTGTGCCTTTACCTATGTCCCTTGTCAGGAAGGATCAGGTTTTTTTAATCTACAGGTTGCCCAGAGAGATGATGAAATCTTTGTCACTGGGGACATACAAAACTTAACTAAGCAGGGCTGAGCAACCTGACTTAACTTCAAAATTGTTCCTGCTACGAGCAGAGTATTGGACCACAAACATTCAGTGGTCCCATCCAACCTCAATTATTGGCCCTATCTATTTTATCATGCAAGGTTTCAACAATAACCACCCCCTGGCCCCTTAAAAATAGTAACCAAAAAATATCCAGAAGTTAATTTCTCTCTTTGGTGTCTAATATGACAGCATGTCCCAGCTCCACACCTCCAGACAGTGTAGGAAGGTGAACTAAGAAACATGATGTGCATGCTTTCTGAACGGGTGTGATGGGAGGAAGATGTACCACTGCCACATCCTTCCTCTTCCCAGAGCAGAACATAAGCTTCTGCATGAGTTTTTTAGTCTCCTACAAAAATCTGGGATAGAAGGAGGGTAGCAACCCAGTTCACTAATCTCAGATCTGTTATCTCCTCTTCCTCTCGCTTGGATACATGAAGATTTTATGCCCTAGCAAGATCCCCTTGTTCATTGCAAAGCAAAATCAGTAATTAATGAGAAACGCTTGGCCCCCTTTGTATGAGGGATAATGGTACACATGTACATACAGGTGGCACTAGGATCAGGTGGTAAGAGCTTTTTTTGTCTTTAATGGAAGATGACAGAAAAATTTTTGTGACAGCTTAGCATTTTGTATTGTGTTTAACAACTAGACAAATGCTAAGGGTACTTGAGTATTGTAATGAATGAGCATTAAGGAAAGGAGAGTTTCCAGTACTACAATGGAATGGTAAGTATCTGGTAAGCAAATAAATCCCTTATGTCAGTGTTCAAAATTAAGCAAGCTCTAGTACCCTAGAGATGTCAGACACTTTCATAGACTTTGGTGTGTTTCGCCACTGCACAGTCTCAGGTGACAAAAATAACAGTAATCCCTGGATTTATGTTTCAAGAGAGGGAAATGGCTCCGTGGGACAGGCCAGGGAGATTGCAGACTATGGAAGGAAATACTAAATGAACACTAAATGACAGTCTGTTTTTCTCAGGGGTTTCAAGCATCATTCATTCATTCTTGGGTGCATACCAGCCTACGGTTGTTGACATAAAAAACATTGGGCTTTTCTTGGAATTAGTTTTTTTAATGTGTTTATTTATTTACTTAGTTATTTTAACTGTGGAAAACATCAATGGACAGTTATGTCTGCCTTTTATCAATAACTGAGATTTTGTATTAGAAAAATCAGCTATGAATTAGCAGTTTTGTAAATTATATAAGAATGCATACATAAAGATGAAATACACATTCATTATTCATTATTGCTTCCTTTCTTTTAAAACAGATACAGAGGTAAATAGGACGGAAATATAAAATTATCAGCTCTTCCCCATCCCCTTTCAAACACAAGAAAAAAACTTCTTTACAGTGAGGGTGACAGAGCACTGGAACAGGCTGCCCAGGGAGGTTGTGGAGTGCCCTTCTCTGGAGATTTTCAAGACCCGCCTGGATGCAGTCCTGAGTAATGTGCTGTAGGCATTCCTGCGTCAGCAGGGGAGTTGGACTAGATGATCTCTGGAGGTCCCTTCCAACTCTGAAAATTCCCTGATTCCCTGATTCGGTGATGTTGGTGCATGGAGCAGAAAAGCAGTACCACAGTTTGTGGAAGTAGTACTATTATCCAAGCAGTGCCTTCAAAAATCTTGAAGGACAGTCTTCAGCCAGGACATAAAAAGGAACATTAGTTTTGTTACTGTTACAACCCCCAGAGCCCACTTTGCCAATCACTTCCTTGTCTGTGAAACAGAAGATACTGAAGGCCAAGGATCCTTCTCACAGAGACCTGTAATGATGCTTAGCTAGTTTATGCATAGTTTTCCTGATCTGAACTGACTCCTGTTTTTTCAGTCTCTACTGTGAGTCTTCAAAAAGTAAATGTTTTTCTGTTTTCTGCCTCTATGCTAGAGGAATCCACATGCCTCAAGCCATGTATTTTCCAACTTCCCTTGAACGTTATCGCTGAGGAGTAAGTACCTTTGCGCGATGGAAACTTTAGCGTGCCATGAAACTTGGGAGGTTGCTGTTTGACTGTTTCTTTCAATCTGTTCATATGCAGTTGCTTCCTAGCCTTTGATATGCCTGATCAACATTATTTTGCAGTAATGCTGTTTAATCACTCTTTAAGGGACCAAACTGCCCACAATGGAGATGGTGTAGCTTTAAAAATATCCTACATAAACCTCCAGTTCTGTCTTGAATTGCTTGTGTTTTGTCAATCACACCTTTCGTGTTACAGGTTGGATCAGAATGGTACTGCTTAGGATGGGTGCAGCTCTCATTAGAGACTTTCCACTCCGGGTTTCTGCATTTCCATGTCAAGTTTATGAAAATATGTATTTGCTGCCTGTGGGGTGTTATAAATCCCCTCAGAGCAGAACCAGAAAGTAGTTCAGCTCTATTGTTTCATAGGAAATTACAAAGCTCACATTAAGAGCACGTACTTGTCATAAAGGGGTCAATGGCAAGTTGTGGCTGCTGACGGTATTGGAAACACAGTAAGTAAAATGCTTTTTATGTTATGAAAAAGGCAAACAGCAAGCATAATGCAAGTGAAGACAGATAGCTTTTCCTTCACCCAAATATCTATTGCCTCTGGACAAACTACTTTACTTAAGAAAACTCTAAATCTAACCTATGGTCTCATATTACTTTTAAAAGGAAAAATAAACTCTGGAAAGTAACATAAAACATTCTCTAATCAAAACTATTTCATCACAGTCAAACAACTCAAACTGGTTAACAAAAGCTTTTCATTTCACTTAATGATGACAAGCAGTAGAGCTTCAGAAAGTCAGATTTGTTCTTGGAAGGGTAGAATGTAGCTAACAAAAACCACAGGTGAGAAAGGAAGTTTGTCAAGCCCAAACTGGGAATTGTTTTATGAACTATTCCAAGCAGAACCTTAATCATTTGACTCATCAGCTAGCCCTGAGGACTCTGTTTTGCCCAAGCATATTTCCAATATATGTTTAAAGTTAGAATTTGGTTTAACTTTTAACCTCAACACAAGCAATCTACATTACAACTGTTGCAGTACATACCTGGAGAGATCTCTGGAGATTTGCTGCCCTCAGTGGGAACAGCATTCTCCATTTTCTGTCATATATAATAAGGAAAGAGAAGCAGCCAAGAAAATGCAACATTCAGCCTTTATTCCATCTCCCACATAGTCTGTCTCGTTAAGCACTTCCTCGGAAAAGAGTTTTCATGTTGCTACATGTATTATCTTCTCCCTCCTCTTTCAGGAAGCTGTCCGTCATAACAGCCTGTTGCCACATTCATCTGAGACAGCAAAATTCACTACAATACCTGTGGCCTTCTAGCCTGGTTAGCATTCTGATTGTGGTCCTTACATCTGATAGCATCAGACAACTAATCCAAAATGTTCCAAAGTCTTATTTCTCTCTGCACGCTTCCCCCCACTTATTTGTTTGTGAGTTAATTTGTTTTCCCCTCAGCTGTACTTCCACCCTTTAAAAAATCTGATGGATGCTTTGCAGGAGGCATGGTTGATGTAATGGGTGCTAGTCTTGTGATGACAGCTCGTTGTCATCACAAAGTGTTTTTTCTGGGCCTGTGATTTTGTGAGAGCCTGTCCTAATGGATTCTGGTTGCTAATCAGCTTGGGTTCTGCTGATCGTGTTTCACAGCAGTGCTCATCTCTCCATCCTACGTGTTCATGGTTAGGTTTTCTGGCTGGTGAAAGGGAATGCATTTGTAATGTCACATTAATACATAGTGATCCATCACTGCAGTGCAGTGATTTATGTATTTGCATATAGTCCTACATAATTTTCTTGGGAAAGGATCTCTAGGCTTTACTTCTGGGAAGTCTTTAGCTCATTGTCATAACCTTCTTTGGCCATGCATATTTGTCTATGTCTGTCTGATGTTTCTTCTGCCACGTTTTTGCCCTTAAAATGTGTGCAGTATGGTAAAAATGGAATGTGAAGAGAGTCCTTTCTCTGCTGAGCTGCACAAACTGTCCCCAGGTAAGAGATGTCTGCTTGGCCTCGGGTACTGGGTTGCTGAGTGTTTCCAGGCTTTTTGTCTGTGACAGCACAGGCTGTTGTCACTGCCCAGCAGTCTGAATAACTAGTCTGTGAAAAGGAGGCAGTCTGTGGTGGTAGGGGTCTTGCCAATACTCAGCCCATGCTTGTTATTGCTGTATATTTGCAGTGTCTCCTTCTCTAGCTTCAGTTGTCCTTCTCCACATTTCCCCTCACAGTTCAAAAAGGTTCATTTTTAGTCTATATAGAGAACCTACAGTTTTCTATTTTGATGTTTTTTTGTAGATGTCTGAATATCATGAGTTAAGTGGTTCCATCCAGAGTGTTATGTTTTTTCATACACAGGATGCTGCCTTATACACTGTTTCTCACCTGTAGGTGTGGTGTACTTGTGAGGCAGACAAGAAATCCTTTAGGATCTGCCCATTCCAGTAAAATGATAGAATTGTGCATTTGCAAATCTCTGCCTCATATGAGTTTGTCCTTAGATTCTTTCCAGCCCTTCATTTACCTCCTTTGTCTTTTATTCATGCATTTCCTTCTGCAGAGTTATACAGGTCCGTTCCCTTTGTGATTTCTACTCTTTCCTGTACTGTTATCCTTGCAAACTAGTTGAGTGCCAGCTTTGCTTATGCTTGGCAGTTGGGTATAAGTGATATAAACTCTGTAGTCTCATCCAGAGTTCCTTGCTGCATGAAGGGAAGACTGCTGAAGCACTATCCTTGGAGCAGCTGTATCCTTTGCTCTTTCTCGAAGAAGAGCTGGGTCCTGTGGAGTTCACTTGTTGCAGAAGTCAGTCATTTTTATGCAGTTTGTCAATGCACAGACCTATCATTTTGTCAGAAAAATTATTATAACTGTTGAAAAGTAACCTTGTGAAACCAGTATTTTTTTGTGTTAAAAATTTGTCTAGAGCTCTTCTAGGAAATAATTGATTTCTTCTAGCTGGCTGCTGCTGAACAGTGTTGCTGTAGTGTATGTGGTGGCCTGTGTACGTTATGGTTAAGATGCAAACTCTTCTTTTTTTGGATTTTGCTCTTACCCAAGCACACAGTGATTTTGCAGCTGTTTTGGTGCAACCTAAAGAACATGCAGCTGCTGAATACATTATCTTTCATGTCCAAGAGCTGGTGTGATTATTGTTTTTAATTTTGGATTTTTTTCCTTCAATGCTCTCAGTTTTCAATTTCACATACCAGCAAAAATGAACCTGTTTCAAACTCCATGTCCAGTTCTAGGTGGAGAGAGAGAGAGAGAGAGAGAGCAAACTCAGTCTATGGCACAGATTTTACTCCTTTGCCCCATGTACACTGTTCCTTCTAACCCTCAAAGCAGTGTTTCAGAATTCCTGGCCATTACCACACACCTATGTCTGTCTGTAAAATTTTAAGGTGATATCTGGCCATTACTACCCACATATGTCTGATTGTAAGATTTTAAGGTGATATCCAGCCATTTCTACACATGTATGTTTGATTGTAAGATTTTAAGGTGATGTAGTGACAACCACAAACAATCCCAACAAAATCAAGCTGAAAACAACTGTTAAAGAGGCAGTTATGGAAAATTAAGATTTTCAGGTCTCAATCAGCAGCACCAACAGTTTTTTCACAATCTGAACACAAATGGGTTTGGTTACATCACTATAGTTTCCAAGGAACAGGTGTCAGTGTCCATGCACAGTTAGCAGTAATTGGTATGTCCGAGGCAGCCCCAGGAGAGCCAGGATTAGATACACAGCCACAGAGACAGGGCTGTGCTCTTCCCCATGCAGCTGGTTCAGTCAGCTCCAGATGAAGGTCCAAGGTAGGGCCCATACTAACAGACAGGCGACATGTTTCCTGCTTTGGAAGTAGATGATTTCCAGCACTCTTAATCCGCTGTCAGCCACTACACCTAAATTCACAAGCCTGGTGAGGACTCTTTTGGCATTGTAGGGTATGCCACAAAATTTGAAGCTTCACTGCACTTCACTGTTCTTGCTGTTCACCCACAGAAGCATTAACTCTTTCCAGTGGGAAGGAGACCAAGAGGTGAAGGGGCTACAACTTGTGATGGGGACTGATCTGAATTCTGAATCCAAAAGAATGGTAAGAAAGAATGCAGCTAAACTCATTTAAAGACCAGCTGACTAGACTAAAGCATTCACATTGACCCATCAGAAAGTTATTTTGGCAACCGAGTTGCTGCCTGCTTCTGCCTCTGAAGACCTTCGCTTCTGTCACACACAATGGGCTGAATTGTCACCTATTGCCAGATTTTAACCACTTCAGGGAAAAACATGAAGCCAAATCAGTGACCTGGTTATAATTCCCTGTATTGTATTTCTCAGTAGACAATCCTGATGCTGCAGTCAGTCTCTGGCACTGCTTTGACATGTCTCAATTAAGGAGAACAGTCTACAGTATCTCCTGACCCCAATACTCCTATCTTCTCATTAGCATTAATGCAGGGACATGGCAAAGCCATACCCTCCTGAGGGGCTATCACAGAGGTTGAGAGGCTGACGCATCCTTCAGAAGCTGCTTCTCAGAACCCATTTCACCTAGAAATACACTACATACATCACATGCTAACAAATAATTCAAGAACACTTCAATGGTTTCCACCTGTGGCTTGAAGTGAGTGACTGATGGTGGAGAGGAGAACAGGGAAGAAGAAGGGGATGTGGATTTTGTAAGTGTCCTGTCAGGGATGATGGATGCTGTAAGAACATTTTGCCTTTCATTTCACATGCTTATCTGTTGGTTCTGCTTTTTGTTGCAGAGTGCGCTGAAAAGTGAAGTCTTGCGTGTAACTCTAAAAGCTGCCTTTTTTCTTAATGCTGCCTATATTTTGTCTTCAGGCAAGGCTCTACTGCCCAGCAAAAAGGAGCTGACTATTGTTTTTCTTCAGAATAAACTGCATGCAGTTTTAGTAGTTACAACAGCAGGGGGACTAATTGCATTCACTAGAGTCAAACATAAATAAACAGTGTCTAAGGACTGATTCTAGGCCCCAAAGATTATCTGTGAAAGAAATCCTCTTTCCAGCCTCGACCATGACATTGTCCCAGGTGAAGGAAAGCAAGCACCCTGGTAACCAAAAAACCCGATTTATTTTTTGTCCCAGCAGAAGTGATATTAAAAGTTGGGAGACATTTGTCTTAGACTCTGGCTTCTTTTTCAGTTATTTGTGTGCATACACTAAAAAGCCAATAATCTCTGAAGGGCAAACACCTCCATCAGAGGTAGGAGAAAAGTATATGATGCTATTATCTTGTCACAATGTTAAACGGGACAGCTTCTTGGCATTCTGGAAAAGAGTTGACAAAGAGCTATGGTGTGCCATATTGTCCTGTGGGACTGAATCTGATATTCTGAAATGTGAGGTTATGGTTTGTATGCTAATGGGAACCTGAATGAGGAAACCATTCACTCTTCAATGAGATCATATTCCCCTGTTCCTCATACACCTTACAGAGGAGACAGGTGAGCAAATAAATTGCTACTAGTAGACGTGCATTTTTGTTCAAGACTTCTGTGCTCTTGAGTTTGGACAGAGATTTTTGAGTATAATTACAATTATACATAAAACCTTGTGCAAAAAGAATTTACCACTGTTCCTGCTCCTCTGTGGTGTCTCTCACAAAGCCTATGCTCTTTACATAAAGCTACTCCTTGAAAAGTTGAGAAACAGATTTGTAATTAAAGAAGTAAAACATTGCTAGGCTATGAATAAAGTATCAGGTCTGTTGTATTTCATCTGTGGCCAGGATAAGACTCCCTTGGGATTACTCCAGTCCTCAAAATACAATTTTCTTATCCTATTCAAGACATCTTACTAGATTCCTTGTTAAATGGAGAGTTTGAATTTCATTGGGATTCTCAGTCTACCCTGACCTTTTTAAGTAAACCATAATGAAAAGCACAAGAAGAACCTGATACCATAAGGGTATGCCATATTTGAGCCAGCAGGTGATATTCTTTGATATTTGTGGTGACCATCAATCTGTCATTTCTCTGCATTGTGTATGCCAGTATCAGAGATATTAGACAAACCAGAACAATCTCAAACTCTCTGAAATCTTTGCAAAATTTCATACCCTCCTTC
>VFFE01008611.1:2678406-2765016 GCA_008921705.1 Burhinus oedicnemus
GAATAATTCTTTTCTTTCAAAGATCAAAGACTGATACCCTATGTGGGTCTGGCACAAGAACCTACATCTCCTCAAACTGTTAAATATTTATTTGCTGCTATTCAACTGCCAGACATAATCAGTTTGACATTCTTACAGACTTTGATGGCTGTGGAAGATGTTCGTAACAGTGATATCTCTTCCAGGTTATGACTAGGTTGCCATATGACATGATTTCATAGGTTTATTTTGGGTTTTGTCCTGCTTGTGCTGAATTCTGTTATAGTTTTGGCATGGATTTTAATAAAAGCAAAGCTGGTCATTCTTTGTGCTTCATGACAAGGTTAAAAAAAAAAAGCATTTCTGAAGGCAGAGACCAAAGCATTTAATGGTAAATGATAGCAGATTCATCACCAGGTTAGACACTTGAAATATGGCAGTCCACTTTGAAAAGTTACAAAACCCATTGCCTACCATCATTCTCTGCAGAGGATCTATTGCATCTGCCTGTCAGTTCGTATGTAACTTGAATCTCTTGACACAAGGAAAAGGTAAAATAAAACGCTGTGTAAAAATCACTGTGGACTTGCAATGTACCCAAATATGATACTCCAGTTCAAAGAATGGTGTTTGAACCAGACTACAGTTACTGACAAACATGTTATTAATGATCAGCCATCAAATGCTTTTGATTAAAGAGAGAAATCCTGTAGCACTAGAGAAGGCCATTTCTCTTTTTTCCCTTATGCTATAGTGGAGGTACTTAGAGAAGGGTGAACTGCTTTAAAAAGATTAATTACACCTGCACTATATTTTTATCCTCTTTGGACATAAAAAGAGAAGCTGACTTGACTTCATAGTATTTTATCTATAAATGATGCAGAAAGAAACTCCTTAGTTACAGGAGCTAAGTAAATAATATATAATGTTAGATGAAGGATTGCACTGAGGATCCCAGCTATGTTCCAGCAGTTTTTAGGATAATTGAAGGGAAAAAAGAAAAAAAAAAAAAAAGACCATTTGGCCCTATTTGTCTTAACTAGAAGCATTTTGAATGCGCTCAGGTAAGTATGTAATGGGGTAATGTTCCATAGACCCCAGACATAAGTGCCAGCTTTTCAAAGGTATTTAGACTTCTGAGGAGATAGATGCTTCTGAACTTCTCAGATACACCAAGACAAATTAGAAGCTGGAGACCTAGGATAATTTGATGCCAGACATCTATCCTGCTTAGACTTGTTTGAAAATCCCAGTGAGTCTGCAGTCACATGCTTAGATCCCTAGACACATTTATAAGACCGTTCCAGAATTGCCAACCCTGGTGCAGAGCTCATGCAGAGTTGGATGTTCACAGAGGTCTGCACCGTTCTGTTTGCCCTTGAACATGGTGTCTGCTTTTGTCCTGTGGCTGTTACATTCAGCTCAGATTTTGTGTGCCAACAATGATCTGTCCCTTTTGCATGTCACCCTATGTCCTCTGGCATTTTGGGTCCATGATACTGGATCAAGTCCTTGCTAGCTCATGTGTTCTGGGTTTCCACCTTCAGTCCTCTAGCTGGATATCTCTTCCAGCGTTTGCCTCTATGTATGAAATCCCTTGTCCTCAGCCAGCAGGCAAGGCAGAGCTTGCTAGAAGACACCAGTTATGAGGAAAAAATTAAGGGTAAAGGGTTCGACTTATGCAGACCTGTTGAAGGTAGATCTGGCATTGAACCTATTGTGCATGTGTGCTTGGTTTGTATGTGTTGGTGTGGCTGAGGTCCTCTGAGGGCTTAAGGCTGTGACACATGAGCTGATAAAATGTACATGTGCTGAAGCCTCTGGACAGAAGCTTCCATTATTGTGGCTTGGAAAGTGGCTAAATTGCTAGTGATAAGACAGATCATGGGCTGAAACTCCCCACACCACTGAGGGTTGTAAGGTAGAGATGAAGGTCAGGCCCCTGTTCTCCTTGTGCCTGTAATCAGGCAGATAAAGATCAAACTGCATCATACACAGTAAAGATGCCAGTCATGCATGAAGAGCCATAATTACAGACCTCTGTGCCTGCACAGAATTCAGTTGTACTTTTACTCTTCCAAAATGATCCTGGCAGAGGATTGGCATGTCAGAGAAGGAATGAATGTCACCTTTTCTTGTAGCTGCTGGATGTGGCGGCAGAATGCTAGAGACGAATATATTTGGTGAAATTGTTTTTTCTATATGAAGTAGAGTGTTGTTTCTTGAGTTACACTTCTTTGGCCGAGTCAAGCATTTCCTGTGAGGACTGGATGTATTCATGCTCAGGCCCTGATCCTGCAATCTGATCTAACTGAAGCAGTTACGTCTTGTGCAAAGATGAAAAGCCCTCACAGGATCTCTGCCTAGGTGAAAAGGTCTGCCAAGGTAGAACTGGTTGCAGAACTGGAACCAGCAGCTGAAAACCAAAACTGACCCAGAATAAAGTACATAGGTGGGAAAAAAAACCCCGGTTGGAGGACCTTGAAAACCTACTGTGCTCACAGGAAAATAATTTTTCAATGGTTTGTTCCAACAAACTGTTTTCAGAGCTTTCTACCTTTTCAGGCTGACTTAGTGTTTTTTATTACATTTTTTTCAGTTTTAACTTGGGCAGTATTCCCCAAACTGTAGACAAAGCTGCAATTTGAGAAGATATTTTCCCTCTGTAAAATGGTTTGCAATTTTTCATTGTGTAAGGGGTTGTAGGCAATCCTGAGGTGGCTTGTGGAGAATATGATAAATTTGCAAGGCATACTGTACTTAGAGAAAAAAGATGGAAAAGTTCCTCCACGCTTATTTTCTCCCCCATTTATAATCATTAGGCTTTAAATGCCCCATACATCTCTGTCATTTAGATAAGAGGCATTGATTGCTTAACTGCTGCATAGACATTTCATACACCTGGTTTTAGATGACATTTCAGGGGGAGAAAGAGAAGGAAGTACTGTAAAAAGTGTTCACAGTTTGCAATGTCAAACTTTATTACATGAAGTCATAAACAACCCCAATTAGTAATAAGTAGGTTCATAGCCAGGGTTTTAAGCCAACTCTGGCTTCATTAAATGTTTCCTGCAGTCGAGCAAGGCAATGGGATATACAAACTGAGCCCCGATTTATAGTAAAACACAGTAAAATTTTAGAAAAGCTTTGTTTTTCCTTCTGATTGATTTCTTGTCAAGGTCCAACAAAGCCTGAGGAAGGGGTTAAGTAGAGGTCTTGAGGGACCACTTGACATCTGCTACACTTGTGACTTTTTGATCTTGTTTTTTTTCCCTCGCTTTGAGAGATGCCCTACAGTAAAGGCCATGTGTGCCTGTGTGTGTTTCCCAGAGATGGCCAGGGCTGGGAGGGGCACAGCAGCCAGGGGAGCAAAGAAAACAGCTCCTTGATGACAGATCAAATGAAGGCAAAAAAAAGAGTAGAAGGGGGATTACATGCTCTGTAATCATGATAATGGGAAGGAAAACACTGGGGGTCTCAAGTGTGAAAGCCTTTGTCCAGAGGAATCTAAGCATCAAGGATGTTTTGATATTATAAACCAAAACTTCACCCGAGCGCCAAGGGGAGCAGCTTTTGCCTGCTCCTCCATGTGCGAGTGGCCAGCCCTAGGCCTTGTGGGGCAGTCTCCCCCTCCTGAGCACTGCAGGCAGCCAGTGGCAGGTCGGAGGCCCTGCTGTGGCCCTGGGGTCCCCACGGAGGTCTGGGCACCCTGCGAGGTGAGCTGAGAGCTTGGCGCAGGTGGTGGAAGGCCACGCGTCTCACGAAGAAAGCCACTGAGCTGGCCGGTCATTTTGGAGGGTGACAACTAACTTCTCTTGTACTTCTGACTCCCAGCCTGGTTTTTTTCCACACCCTCTCACTGGTCCCACCAACTCATGGCCTCATTAGTTAAAAAAGTGTTGTTTACAAGAAGCCAGTTCAGCTACTTTGTGGGTGGACATCACCACAGGGGCTGCCACTGGGAGCATGGAGACATTTGCCTTGGAGGGACCTGCTTTGCAGCATGGACACCAAGGTCTCTGAGGTCCATGACGAGGCTCCAGTGCATGCGACAGTCTCCTCCAGACATGGCCTCTGGGCACCATGGCAGCAGTCTTTCCCTGGGGCGTCTGTAGGTCCTGGAGTGCTGCCAAATGGCACACCAGGAAGAAAGGGATGCTTCTTTGGTCACTGAGGCTCCCACATCTTCTCAGGTCACTTTTTCATCTTGTGTACTTCCCTGGGGGAAGAGGAGTGCTAACTTGCTTCTTCAGGCAAGTTTGTTGTTTATTGTGACATTTTGTGAATGAACAGAATTTTTAACCCATAGTTTACCCATTTGTCTTAAAGGTTTTTTTCTCCTTCTTCTTTCCCTTCCACCTCCTTTAGCTGACCAACCTCCATTCCCAGACTGTACCTCAGTGATGACCTTGGGCAAGCACTGGCCTCCAGAGTCCTGCAAACATGGGTGTTTGAAATTGCACTCAGGTTTTAACCCAACAACATGGCTTTTTCTCCAAGTCTGACATTAGGATTTACAAAATAAGGGGCAATAAGACCACTTTTGTGTGAGCAGAAGGGTCAATTTCCTTCTGGTGATCCCACTTCTTTGAAACCGCTGTTTCCCAGGAATGGGTGTATCACAGTTTCTTGTAACATGGAATTCCCCCACCCCTCATTGCTGCAGCTGTGATAAATAGTTGTGCAAAAGCTGCTGGCCAACATGCCAGCATCTGGAAGTTGCACGGGGACAAGCTCAAACGAGAAGTCATCTTGCTTTCATGTGCCACGATTTCTGCAAAGCTGGGGTCTCCAGTGAGGACTTAAACTAATCTCACATAGTTTATGAGTGAAAATCCATTTACAATGGGAATGACCCCCACTGACCAAAAGTTTAAACAAATGCCCTCCGTACACATTTCCTACAGTGGGGATCAAGTTCCATACGTATGATGTAAGCAGGCCTCAAACAAGCCTCTCACCTACACACGGAACAGAAATCATTTGCAAAGAAAACTGAAATGACAGCCATATGCATGGGACATTTTATACGCTACTGCCAGGCTTGCAGACCCCAAGTAGGAGGATCTTCTGATCTGAAGATGCAATTGAAAACAGGTGCCTGACACGCTGCACATAAAAAAGTATACAGGCAATTTGGGAGCTCTCCAGAGATTCTTTCAACTGCTGAAAATATGGAGACAACTTCCCAGCCCCCGATCCTGTGCTTCCCCTCTAATTCCCCTGCTCCCCCTCCTCCCAAAAACGGAGGAAACTGCCAGGCCATGCTGATGCTGCGTCGTTTAGTAAAAGAAAATGTGAAAAAGATTAAGGAGGATCCATCAAAATGTCAGCCTGATCTTGAACTGTTGGAAAAGAAGCATTTTTTTGTTTGTCTGTCACAAAGACCTGGGTGACCTTGTTTTGCAAGTGAAAGCCTTTGATTGTGACCCAGGCATGCTTCCTGTGTCCAACTCCTATTTAGCAAATAAACTAAAAGTACTGCCCATGTTTGTGGTAAACACCTGATTAGGTTCTACTGAAAAAAAAAAAAAAATTACAGCTGGATAATACAGGACCAGATCAGGTTTCCTTTTTATTTGTTGTCACCAAATGCTCCCGATCTTTTTGAGCTCTAAGGCTCGTTAAGTGGATGTTTTAAAATGGTGCAACAGGCAAGGCAGCTGTATTTCATTTGTAGATAATTGATGCAATACATGTAATAACCCAACTAGATATGTTGACTCATGAGCTAATTTAGGCGTAGATGTTACAGCACTTGTGCAGCTGGAAATGTTGCCATCACACAAATCAGTTGCAGATTAATGGAGTCAGGTCCCTCTCTGCACTAGGAAGAGATAAAAGGCCATAGTCAAATATAAAAACAAGTTCTGAAGAGTTATTGTAAGTTTAAACAGTATTCGAAAATGTTTTCCCAACCACAATGCATGCTGTAATATGAACCTGGAATCACTTAACTGTATGGTGATTTGGCAATTTTATATATAGTGGATTTATAAAGCTGAGAACAAGGGTAAGGAGAAGGGAGCACGGCCTAATGTTTAGAAGGTGAGGCAGAGGTGAGCATTTCCACTCCTACTATTTGCTTTGATACTGAGTGATATCAGTAAAACTGTCCGGGTCTGTGTTTCCCGGTGTGGGTTCTGGGGTGATGGTACTGGGGTACTGCTCCAGGACCTGTTGTCGTTTGGTAACATAACCAAAGAGAAGGTAGTGCTGGAGCCAGAGGGCTTATGTGTTTTCTGAATCCTTTTTGTAATCTGTGGTGGAAAACAAACAACTATGCAATTCTGAAGTACTATTATGACTATTCTTACCACTAACATCATAGCAGTTTTTAAATACTGACTGTGTACAAGTGTATTCCCAACTGTTAACTGGTGAGTCACTCTGTATATGCCTCTGTATGGGTTTTGGTGAACTTGATGCTAGTGATCAGCACTCCTGATGATAATTAATGGATGGATCAATAATTAGTTCCAGGAGGGACAGCAGAAGTAGGATGGGTCTCCTGTGAATTTATGCCTCAAAGCTGGGCTGTCTGATGCCGTCTGAAGTGTAAACACTGACCGAGGCTTTTTCTCTCTTTGGGAAGTTCATGATTATCTTTCACCCATGTGGATTCCCTGAGGACAAATCGGGGTTGAGTGCAGTCTGTAGCATCTGCCTCATTGCTTTCTCCCCTCTACTTGACTGTCTCTTTCCAGAAAATGCATGAAAGTATTTTGCACTATGTCCTCTGCACATTGGTTAAAACTGACAAGCAGTAATGACAAGAGTATCAGGACTCAGAGTTATCAACAGGCAGATGAACAGATGCACATACAAGTACATTTCCTCAGGAAACAGGCTAAAACTATTTCCTTGACTTGTTTCTATTGATTCAACTGTCTTTACTTGTATTTGCTTTCTGCTTAATGCTGCTTGTTTCAGTAATCATTTGGAAGGACTAAACCGATTCAGCAATTTCAAAACAATGGATTTAATGCAATCTATCTATGGTTTTAGGGCATTCAATTTCAGTCACTCCTAAAAAATGCCATCACAAGTTTATTATGCACTTGATAATATTTTCTCTGTGAACGCAGGAAAAGGACTCTTTTAGCTGAAAAGAGGTATAGGAAGTTAGAATTAGTATTAGAATCCACAGAATTATATATATATATATATAAAAACAGGTATTTGGACTACATTGCTTACTTTGTTGATATTGGCTTGTGCTTGAGTTACTGGAATGATTGCTGATTGAATATGTGTACTTAATTGCTGGTTGCTGGTAGAATGACCAGAAAAACCTTGCTCAGGAAGAGGTAGTGGAGGTAGGACACCTTGGGGTTAAACACTTCTAAAGTCTAAATGGCATATATGAGCTATTATTTGAGGAAATGCTGCTTCTTTGACTATCACCAAATGTGGCTTTACGAGAAGCAACATGTGGAAAGGACAACAAACTACAAAAACATCCCATTCTATCCATAGGACTATTGTGGAATTGCTTCTCACACTTCATTGCTGTCTGAAGAAACCAGGCTTTTCCTTGGGTATCCCATCTTTGTTTAAGATGGATATGAGTACAGATTCTTCTTGTTTTATAACCTGCTTTTTCTTCAGTCTTGTTCCTCCTGTTTAATATAAGCAACACTTTGACTGAAGTACGTTGCTTAGTTATTGTTGTATTTATTTCTGTTTATATGGTCTGGGAAGAAAAAGCAGCATTTGTGAAAGTCCGGCAGTACTTATTGAGAATGCTTAGCTGACCAACAAGATAAAGCACAAGAATGAAGATTTGAAGGAACACTCCAGAGAGGTCAAAAGGGTGGATAAAACTGTGAGTTATAGATATGCAGCAACTGGCCTTAACCTGAAACCATGTTAGGATGAGTGGTGTGTGTAGAATCACATCAGTTCCAGAACACAGAGTTCAACTCCGTGATGCTTCAAAGCAATGGTTTCTATTTCAATGCAAATTTGACAATGATAGATGTTAATCACACTCCTTAACGAAGAACCAGAGGCATAAAAGTGAGTAGTGTGGCATATGAATCCCATAAAATAGAAAAGAACCACATGCAGTAGATACACTTAACTGCTCAGGAAACCAATCAACACCCCTAAAATGTGGCTACATGGTAGCACACAATACTGCAAAGTTTGCAGAGTTTGCAGTGAAAACAAGAAGATCTGAGTTTTACAAAAATTCCAATAGGGAATTTTACCACTGCAGGAAAAATAGAGTAGAATTAGTATCTGAACTGAGATAGCCTTACTCATAATGAAAGCATGAAGAAAAGAAAATACTCATTCTGAAAAGGAAATATTTTTTTTTCCATTCACCACTGTTGAGGGAAGAAAATGTTTGCTTTAACCCTGATTCTGAAAGGGTTTAATTTAGTTGCCCAATTTCAGACATGAGTAGTCTCACTGACTTCAGACAAAGGGTAGTCCTGCTGAGATCAATGGTGGTACTCACATATATAATGGTAAGTACACGCATGCATCCTTTCAGCACCCAGATCTCAAATGCCTACCAGAGAAATAAATACACCTGGAAATAAATATCAAAGTGCAAATAGAAATTTTTTTTCCCAGCCTGAGATGAGTCTTCAGGAAATGGACACAATAGCTCATTTGTGATACATTTTATCACTTCTGAAATGTGTAAGTGGAATCACTTGTGGAAAATGCAGGAAGATTACAGTCCAAGGTGTAGGGAAATTGCAGCTTATGAGTCTCCCTCTCTCACCAATCACACGTTAGCTGGGATCATCAAAGATTTCTCACACGTCTTTGTAAGTGGGATTGTAGGTGAAGGTGAACATTTATAGGCTCAGAAATTTGTCCAAGGTTCTCATTTTATATCAGTAAGAACTCATGTTATGTTTGTTGAAAAGTCTACTGACAGTCCCATACATGTAATTTATGACATTTCCTATCAAGATGTTTAGCTGAATTAGAAACACTTGTGAAGAAGCCCGTCTGCAGCCAGTTAAAAAGCATTTTTGTAGCAGAGGTGAGGGCTGTTGAGGCAACAAAGGCAGGCTCATCTTACTTTAATTCTGACGGCTGTTGATCAAGCAATTGCACCGTAAACTGTTTACAGCTGTGGCTTTTGTTAAGGTGACAAAGAACGTGTTTAAGGGTAGACAAAGGCTATGCTGTATGTTAGTTCACAATGACCATGCAGTTTACAGAGCAAACAGCCCAAAACGTATTTCTGCAACATCCAGGCTTCCTGCTGAAGTGGCACTGGTTTGTTCTCTCTTCTTTGTCATTTGCTTTACTGAGTTGGTTACCTGTATGTTTGTCCTATTTTTCCAGCTTAGCACCATGGAGACCATGGTGATGATATGCCTCCTAACTCACAGGCTTCGTTTTAGGCATGCGAGCTGTTCTGTTTAAATGGATGAGATAAAAATTAAGGATGGCCATAGGTTTGAAAGGCACTATTATTTACCCAGTATGGGGAATGTACTTGTTTCTTTCGTCACACCAAAGGAAAGAATTTTAATTGCTAAAATTCATCTACCTGATCCTTTTTTAAGATCAAGAAACTTATTTAGCTGTGTGGGCCAGAGTTTTAGCTCTGTTTTTTCATGGTTTCCTAATAGTTTTGTTGTGTACTTGTCTTCAGAGACAGGATAATTCCACAAGAAAACAGTGAGAACTGGTGTTTCAGTGAGAACTGGTGTTACAGTGAGAACTGGAAGGCCAAACCATTGCCTGCCTTCAAGTTGTCCTTGCTTGGGTGCAGAAGCCAGCGTGTGGACACTCATATGGAAACAGCCCTTTTTTCCCTTCTGTGTTACATGGGTGCACAACGGGACATAGTCCAAATCAATTTCGTGTTTAGCTGTCTAAAGCATAGCTATCTGTTGCAAGTCGGTAGTCCACTCTACATTCATGGTTAGTAGATTAGCAGCTCCAGAGATTGCCTGTCTTCAGATGAGATTTACTGCCCTCTTGAGGTATTTATCTTTCTCCTCCAAGAACAGAGGGAGCTTAAAAGACCCTGTGCCCTTGTGTAGGAAGTTTGTATCAACAACAGCCAGCTGACATACCTTGTCACACTAAGGAATACAGGCTGCACTCTTCGGAAAAAAAGACACTTTCTGCACAGACACCTTGGAAGCTGTAGAAAAAACGGGCAAAATTAAGCCCAAATCATCCTGGGTTCTCCTGTGATAACATGGCCATATGGCATTCCCTTACATCACGATGCACCACCTCATGGTGGGACACTCTAACCCTGTTTCCAGCAAGTGATTCAGGTTACACAAAACCCATGCTCATCCCTATCAGAACACCATTGACCTGTACGGCCTCTACAGACTGCAGGAGCCAGGTCTTCTGCAAAAGACAGTCAAAACCAATGAGCTGGAATAAATGGGGTCCTGCCCAAATTTGCTTGCAATGTTACTAATTTCAGTGTTCCTGGAGCTGGTAAGACTTGCTTCAGCAGGGCTTTTGTCTCATGCTCTGAGGATGTTACTTTGATTACCTGCTGGTTGGTGTTGCCTGAGTTCATTCCACCGGCCTTATAAAGCCAGCAGTCAGGCTGGATGATGCTTTTCCAGAACTCAGCTCTTTGAAGGCCAACAACATTACAGCCCAAAGTCTCAAAAGTGTTTTGAAAATATTATGACCACCAGGATGGTAGTAACCTATTTGCAGGTGAAATAAGCTGTTACATCATTCTGCAGAAGACTCTTTTGTCTCTGAGACTTCTCTTGATTTTCTCCTGTTTTCAGGGTTCATTTCGAAGTTCATTTCCAGATTAAAAGCTTCATACATTGACTCATAAAAGCCCTTTTTTTTCAGAGGGGCAGCTTAGTTTACACTGTTTAGATACAGTCATATGTGCCTGATCTTTGATATCAGACAAGTTACACTCTATGCAGGAGAGACACTTGCTGCTTATGTATTTTTTCTATATTAGATATTAACATATTAAACTGGAGAGAGGAGATATGTTTTTGGTGAACCAAAAGAAGCAGTAACTGGCTAAAAAAATCCTATTAGGATCCCTAATTAGTACTGCTTTGATAAAAAAAAAAATGCCTGCAAAAAAATGTAGAGGAAAGATATTATGAGATAAAGATATCATGGGAACCTTACACTAATCAAAATCTTCTGTGACTGCCTTATTAAGATACTTGCTTTAAGAACAAAACATATGGTAGAAGCCTCAAGGAGATAGGCCCTTTAGCTCACCACCAACAGAAGTGTAAAATGCTCCCAATTCCTTCAAGGATTTAAGTAATGCTTGCTTAGGGTGTTTCATTCACTAGCAAACATGGTGATTTGTGAAGCACAGCTAATGTGTCCCTGGAAAGTTCCAGCATGAAATAAGACTAGGTGTGAAAGTCTGTCAGGGTCCAAAGAAGTATGATTTAAGGGGATGCACTCCCTGAAAATGTGAGGATGAGTGTTACTAACTTAATCCATATGATATCTTCTCCTCCCTAAATGTATGGTAGAATGTAGGGCAGAAATGCATGAAGCAGACATTAGTCATTGTCTACAGGTGATATTTCTTCCATGAATTTATCAGCAAGGGTTGCCATGCTGTGTTTAAACATTTGTACAATCAATTAGTGTGCAAAGATGAAAAGTGAAGGAGCTATCCTATGTTTACTTGCGGATGCACAGAAGCTTGGAAAATTTTAAAAAGGCACTTGTTATATTACAAGTGTAGCTCTGCAGCCTTACACAGTAATAGAAATAACTGAGAGAGAGATGTCTGGGCAGATATAGAGGGGCAGGAAGGTAGTGTTCTGCCACTGACATTATTAGAAGAATGAGTAGATGCCTGACAGGATTTTCTGTTGTTTTTCACTTTCTTTTGAAGTCTGAGGATTGCCAGAAGCAGCATGCAGTCTGTTCCGGTTTTGCTTGGATGATCCTAGATTTTCTACTATCACCAGAAAAAAACCCAACATATGAAACCCTTAAAATTTAATCTAATATTAAGCTGTGCAAGATGTATCTGTACAAGTATAGAAAAAAAAGATATCTTCCATTCAGTGTGCAGTTTTGGGAGACAGCTAGAACCAGGAAGAGCTTTGAAATCATCCAGATAATTCTTCTAACATGGCACAAGATCACCCTGAAGGTAAACTGCAAGGCCTACTTCTGGTAGTGAAAGGCATGTTAGTTCATGGGACAACTGAAAGAATAAGTCCTGTTTTTCTGGGTATGATAGGGGATGCACTAGGGAAGCTTCTGGCTTGTAAGGTTGCCACTACACCTTGGACAGAAGTGTATGGAAAAGGGATAGAGAAGAGCAAGAGCAAGTCTTAACTTTGCCGCCTAAGTCCTTGTCTGGTCCCTGCTACACTTTGTCCATCTGACAGGAAAAGAGATGACTGCGGAGCAAGTCTGACATAGTTCTGCAAAGGTGGGTACAGTCAGAGGAAGTGTGCAAGGAACAGCCTTTTACTGCACTGTCCCAGTGTTGCTGTGATGAGACACATGAAGTGCTACTACTGTGCAGGTGAAGGAAATGTGCTTCTGTCAGCTGTTACTCCAGCCAATGTGGCTTACCCAAGGCAAAGGCACAAATCAGTTCCTCTCAAGAAACACAGGTAGGTACCGGAAAATCTTTATGGAAAGCGTGAAGTGATTTGTTCATGTGTTCTAGCTAATACAAAAGGCTTCAATCCCCAAGAAAGCCTCTAAATAAATCACAAATGCAATAGACAAATGGCTCCTGGTTATAACAAGCCAATGCTTTACAGATTTTAGAGCTAAAGCAAGTTTGGAGTAGATGAACTTGCTTAAAGAACAAACTGCAAGGATTTCAAAGGAAGTCTAACATCTTTCTGTCACTACTCTTCCTCTTACAATCAGCAAAAATCAAACTCATTGCAGAGTTCTTAAAAATAGCAAAATCAAACTCAAGTACCTACAGCATGTCAAATCCTAGAACTTGCTGGTGGCTCCCAGCCTGGAACTGGATATCTTTTTAATCCAAGAGTGTAGAGACCTTCCTGGGGATAGTGGAAGAGGGAATAGCACCTTGGCAGACCTGTTTTCATCTGTCCTCTGTGTGCTGTTTTCTTTGGTATTGTCATTTTATTTGTTGTAAAGTAAAGAAAAACTGAAACAAGCTATGCAGCACTGTCTCAGCAGTTTGCAGCCTCACAGATCTCAGTGTAAAGGACAGTGGCTGTATGGAATCAGCTATATTTAGGAATATGCCATGCTGATAATATTTTCTTGCTGTCTCTACAGTGAAACAGGAACAGATATAACATCTGCTTCCTCATCCACTGCTGTTTCCTTGTTTTATGTAACCAGACTAATTTCACCTAAAATAATGAATTGAGCTGCTACGTTGAGTCAAGCTGTAAGTATGTCACATTTTACAATTTTGTGATTCAGTCTGGGCACATGGATCCTGGTATAATGTGAGAGAAAAGATGTAGTATTTTTATTGTAGAAAACAAAACTTTGGGGCTTAAGAGAATATTCATAATATATTGAAAAGAGAGAATGAAGGGTACATGTTGTCAGGTTATCTTGACATCTGATTTCCCTTGAAAGTAACATATCTTGAAGTTTTCTTCTGGATTAAAGAGCTGTAACAGTAAACACACTGTTTCTCTCAAGCAATAACAGGTTGTTTACCTTCCAGTGTGATATGGCAAACACACAGAAAATAATGGAAAATACTTTATAAAAACAAGAAGTTGTAATGACCTGCTCGTGAAATGGGACTATAATGGCCATGATATTTTGGAAATGCTAAGTACAGCAGAAACATGTCCCAGGGATTTGAAAGCAAGATTTTTCCATGTGAGTCATACTTGAACTGATGCCTCTGCAACTTGTTAAGAAGCACTGCACAGGCAAAGGTGTCAGCTGTAAGCTTTGAGATTTATTCTTTGTGACCATGATGACCTGACAGCATTTCCCCAAATGAAAAGGGCTGCCACTGGTCCACTGAAGTATGAATGGACAGGCACGTTGCTAATGCAACCTTCTTCTGCTTTTTGAATGCACTTCCATTCCTCACCTTTACCATATCTGGTGACAGTGAGTCCTACAGGGTAATTATGTGATGGCTGAAAAAGTACTTTACTTTGTTTGCTTTAAACTCCGTAGCTTGTTCCTGTGCTATGCAAAAGTCCAGTGAATAATTATTCCCCAATCATTTCTTCAAACCATTCATGATATTTATTATCGAACTTGGGCCATCTCCTCCCTTCAGCATCCCCTCCTTTCCACCAAGGAGTCTGAGCATATTTAGTTTTTCCTCATGTGGAAGCTGTCCCATGTCTTTGATCATACGTGCTGGTGTTTTCAGGCTCTACATCTTGAGGCACGAACAGCCATTTAAACAAAAGGACATCTTCCGTGAGGGGCTTCTCTTCTCTCCCGCAGCAGGTGAATAACGTCAAGTCACAACAAACTGCTAATAGGTTCCACCTTGGCTCTGACCGAGCACTGATGGGTTTCGATTTCCTCCCATCTACATGCTGGACCAAACGAACAGTGTTTCTTGTGTGTGGTTAGTGTTTAAGGCTTCATTGTGTACATGGCCTTGAAAGATATATTTTTATAGGTAAGCACCTCATAAAATATTTTTCTGAAGACATTTATCAAAAGAGACTTTGAAAAACCATAAGAAGACGGGAAGGAGAAGGCGGGGGAAGCACAACATGTGCTTTTCAGCTGCCACAAAGCCCTGCAGCAGCAGCCTTCATGTGAGAGGCGACACTTTGCACATTACAACAGGGAATCAAAAGATTTATACTCAACACTCCATATATATGACTCTCTACGGCATCATTTTGAAAGGGTGATTATTGGTTTGACATGAGGGAATATTTTACAATAAATGCTGAAAGTTCTCTATGTACATAGCAATAATCACCTAGTGCTGCTTTTTCTTACTGCATGGCTTTTAATAATAAATAATCATAATAATGATAGTTAGGTTCTCCAAAATTATCCCATTTGTTTTCTAAGAACCCCCAGGGGCTGGTATTTATCACTTGATGTGAATGCTCCCTGCTCTTCTCCCTCCACTTCCACATGCATATAAAAGAAGTGCAGACATATGGGAAGTACCTCGCTTAATTTGATGGCAGCTCTGTTTATTATTATCTCCCTGAGCTGTGGTAATTGTAGTTCTGTTGTTGAGCAATTATAAAACCAGAAGCTGTAGGTCCCCTGTTAGGGTTCTCCCTGGGATCTCCTGAGACCTCCCCAGGACCCCCAAAGGTCCAATGTGTTCAAAAACAATGCCCTGACTAGGGAAAAGATGACAGGCAGCACCCTCTTAAATTCTTGTATAAGTCAATAGTTGGAGCACCCACTGAGTTTAGACAGGATCAGTTTCTATATATGTTCTTATACTTGTGTTTACATGACATCTTGGACTAATTAGGACCTTTCAGCACATGCAATGTGTGAGAAAGAGGAAAAGGATGTCCACAAAAAGACTAGACAAGGACCTAGTACAATGAAAGAGAAAGGTCTGATTTTGGGAGTTATTGCTGTATGGCACCTGCAAAGTGTAGTCTTTGTTTATGTCTGTTTTCTGCAGAAAAGTTGCCTTATTCTGCTAATTTGAGGTACACACAATAGAATAGTTTCTCCTCTCACCCTCCTTTCCCTATACAATTAACCTTATGGATGAACGAGCTGATTTGGGATAAAAAAACTAGGCTCAACTAGAGATATTTTGTGAATTAATGGCTTCAGTAGTCATTTCTCCTAAACTTTTACACTTTCTGCTTTTTTTTTCTTTTGTCTTATTGTTCAAAAGAAAAGAAGTTAGCAGTTCTGAAATGTGACCTGAAAGATGAAGTACAGTACTACACGTAAGCAAGGATCTAAGTTTGATGGAAACTGACAATAGTAGATGAAAACCTGTCCAGTTTCTGCAGCTGCTTCCATAAAAGACCTGGCTGGGAAAGCCCAGACTTACAGAAGAAATGACATGTGCCCTAGCTGCGCCCAGATTTTCACTGACTGAAGTTCTGGTTGTGCATGACTCCTGCTGCTGTAGTTGCTATGCCCTCCGCCATCTATGCAGCCTGCAGTACGTGCTATTTCATGACTCCAGCACACAGAGAGCAATGGGAAGTCTTTTGACTTGCTTTCTCCCCATTTCATTCTCTGCTTATTCTAAGAAGACTGGCCTCACCTGATGGCTGTTGTCAAAGCATTTTTCTTCTCTCTGCTTTCTTCAGCAAAAATAATCCAAACTGTAAATCACCATCTCCTCTTGTTCAAAACTCAGAGACAGCTTTTCTGGAAGCTCACTGGGACAAGCATGAAGTCCAAGGGAGTTATGACCTGTTACTAGGGATTTCCTCAGGTCAACAATCAATATTAGGAAAGGAAATAATGATAGCACCAAATCTGAAGTGTCATTTACTGTATGCCAGGTACAAATACAATTAAAGACAAGATCTTCTTTCCCACCTCCTTTTCCTTCAATGTACCTTGGATGTTTTTCCACTATATATATTTCCTTTCTTCTTTTTCTTCCTTTTCCTCTTGCATCTGTATTTTTTTTCCATGCCTTTTGCAGTTTTCTCTATACCTGTGCCTTTCTCATAAAGTTACTCTGCTCTCCTCTTTTACAATCCCTTCAATCTTTTTTCCTCCATTTGAGACTTCCCACCACTAACGTAGTCATCTTGTTCACTTGCTTCCTGCCAGGTGTCCTGTGCCTCCTGGGACGAGAAGTCTTCTGGTGCAGCTATTCTTAATTTTGCTCTGCCAAATCAGCTGAGTGGTGTTGGCACCAGTCTATAATTTGGTTTCAGGATGTTTATTCTGCCTGCTGGATTTGAGGAGGGAGCTAATGAGCCAAGCAGTATTGACAACTCTAGTACAGGTCGCAGTAGTCCTGTAGTCCTCCAGGTTTTGTTAATTATCCCGTGATCCCACAGGTAAAACTGACCCTGAGGGTAGAGGCCAGCGGCATTTGTCACATAAGCCATTATGCATTTGACTGGCTGGCTAGCGTGTGAATTATGAGCAGTGCTGGCCACAGCAAGCGCTTTTCAGGGCAAGATGCTGAACGCAGCAGTCTCAGCAGATCTTTTTGGATATATGCTGACATAGTTGAGTTCAGATGATCCAGGAGTCAGTGCTGTACGAGCCTTTTTACACAAAACTGTAACCCAACAGCACATGCTTGGAAGCAAATTTGAATGAAAGCGTTGAGCCTTGCTGTGTTCCCCTGCTGACTAATTTATGTAGCAGCTTGCAGGTAACAGAGAAACAGTTTCTTTTTTCCAGCTGGATCAGAGGTAACCACGCTCAGAAAGGGCAATGAATCTCTCCAGCCACATGCACGTCCTTCCAGACTACTGAGCTGGTTCAATATTTTGTTCCCTGAAAGAACAAAGCAGCTGGAACAGAAACCTTTCACTGACACCGACGCGCCTTGACTCACAGACAGCTTCACTTTGTCCTCAAGATGACAACAATGAGTGTGTTCCTAAACCCATTGCCTCACTCCTGTAACACTGACTCTCCCGCACTTAGGAAAATTTACTGTGTTATGCAAACAAACAAACTTTACAGACAAGCATTCTTTTTGCCTTAAATTCTGGGCAATTCACAAAAGTTATGAAGCAGAGCCTTCTGTGAATGCAGGTGCCTCTGAATATAAAGTCTCATTTTCATTCCTCTTTACTAAAGTAGTGCTGTTCCTTTTGATGCCATCACCAACAGTACAGACACAGTTTTCCAAGACTGTTTTCCAAGAAGAGGATCGTAATAGAAAAGGCCTTTCAGCTGCTGATTTGTAGGTGATGGTACTTTGTTTCTGCTTCCATCTGATAACTATGTTAAGGCCAGGTGAGAAGGAAGTCATCTATAGGAAAGGAGGTACTTTTACCTCTGCAGTCGGATCGCTTTCAGTTACTCTATCATGACAACAGCTTTTGCAATGATTATGAAAATAGCTGTTTGCAATGAAAAACCACCTATTTTGGCCTGTCTGACAGAGGTGAAATGTGTGCCCTTGGTGAGGACTGATCTGCGATGGCCCTGAACTTTGCAAAATGCCCCCACTGAATTTGAAACTCGCAGATTTGTTGATGTGATTCTCTAGGAAGGGATGAATGCTGCTGTGACTTGCATTGCCACCAGCTGTATTAATTTTACTTGCGCTGAGACATGCCCAAATAAAGAATGGACACGGGGCTAAAATTATAATTGCCTATTTAAGAGAAGTTTCACATTGAAAGTCATCTGAAAGCATTTCCTGAGTAGACCCAAGTGCAGCCACTCAACATCCCACGCTCCTGCTCCAACAGAAGACACCACAAGCACTCCTTACACTTGAGTACATGTGACTGAAATTGCCAACAGTAAGTGGCAAAGACTGAATTCAAGTCTTAACTAGTAAAGAAAAGGAAGAGGGAATTCCCAATGGTTTGCTATATTTTCTGAATTGAGGTATTCTCTGACAACCAAACAGTTTCAGACCATCTTTTAAGACCAAAGTTTTTGCTTCCGCTGGAGAAAGACCACTCGAACCTCACATGATCTGTTGCTAGGCTGGAATCTACCACAAAACAGCTCCTTCATTTTAACCAGATCATGTGCAGAGGAAGGGTGCACTTGAATGTATTTGAATGCTTTTTTCTACTGTTAAACAGAGCTCTGGGTGTAACACAGTAGCCCCATTTACTTTATATGTATTCTGGCTCATTTCTACTTATGTAATACCCTAAGTAAAGTTTTTCCTTTTGCAAATTAGAGACTCAGATTAATGTATTTCATAAGCTTTTTTTGTGTCCCTGAAGTTTTATCTTTTTTCTTAAAAAACCTCATATTTTGGCATTTGACTAAATTTCTTTTGTAAACAGTTAGGGCAGCAGCTGTGCTTACTATCAGCATGACATGACACAAAAACATATTGTTCCTTACAAAAAAGAGAGAAAGATTGAAAAAGGATGAGAAGGAAAGAAAGAGGCCAGGACCTCTTTTCTCTGGTCAGGCGCAGACCATCCTAGGACTCCTTCTGAGCCCTGCAGGGGGCTGGCAGGAAAGAATTTGTAGCCACAGGGACATGTTATCCAGAACCAAGGGTTGAACCTAATTGTAAGCAGATTTTGCCCGCCTTTTGTGGATGAATGATGGCCCACTGGCATGTGACCTGGCTTGGCAATTTCCCTACAGTGTCCAGCCTGCCATAAGGAGATACGTAATGTCTAGAGTGATAGGAAACTCTTTAGTGCAGATGGTACAGAGCTGCCTCATAAAATGACTCACTGTGAATCCTCACAGAAATCTCAGCTATAAAACTGATAATGGAAAAAGCACAAGAAAATACAAAATGTCTTAAGAACAATTTGTTCCATTTCATGTCTTCCATTTTAGATACCAAAAGATGTATTCTACAACCAAAACAACTGCTTCCCCTTCATTGTTTTTAACTGGCCAGGCAAAATCAACCAGGCAAGGTACTGGAATTGTCGGGGTGGAGGGAGCTATAGGAGAAGGCAAAATGACAGCTTGCAGTGCTCTGGCCACTCCTTAGGGAAGAGAACTGACTTCAAAAAATGCAAAATTCTGTATGCACACAAGCTCTTCTCTCTCTTTTCCACTCCCCTTGTCCCTCCAATAATAGAAGGAAACACTTCGTAAAATTGGTACCTGTGGTTTTCCCACGAGAACCACTGAGTTTTGGTTCAGAAATAGATTCTGAACCCCTGTGGGTGGAATTTTTCCTGTAATCCCCGAAGTGACTAAGACCATGTATTTTAGAATATAGTGTGCCATCAAAGTCACGTTTTCAATTCTTTCCTTCTTTCCTTTGAATTCTCACACATTTTCACTTGTTTTTCAGTCTAATTTATTGAGCTTTTTGCAGTGTTTATCCCCTATTTCATGCAACATTTCTGCAGCATTCCAGGTTGCCTGTGACTTTTGCTCAATTTGCTGTGTTCAGTACGGACAGACAGTAACACAAGACCACAAGTAGCACAAGAGTCTGAGAAGAAGGGAGCGTTGAATGTGGTTTTACCCTTTCTCCTTTCCACCATAGGAGATGATATCAGAACACTAAGTAAGAACATACAAAACATTCTGAAAGACAAAGTGCTATCTGCTTGCAGGTTACATGTGCTATTGTGAGGGTGATACAGGGCATCTTGTATTCTTGCTCCATAGTTATTATGTCAGAATTTTAATGTGGTTTAGCAGCAAATCCTCTAATTTCCCCCACTTACCTCACTTAGGTAGATTTGCAGAGCAGTTCCTATGAGAACAAACCAGAAATCAATCCCAAAGTTCAGCTCCATGAACTCAACAAGTTCTCTCCAATCCCTTGTAGGGGAAGAAGGGTCAGACCAAACGTCTGGTCCTCTGGGCAGCTGCAAACCATACAAGTATTTGGGATACTTAATCTAGGAATCACGACAAATCTAGTCCAAACCAGAACTGAATAGAGCACGGGTGGAGGGGCTTCCACACAAATTATTCTCTTAACAGGTATGCACACCTGCTGCACTGCTTCCCTTGCTCAGGCTTACCTCACTTACCCTCTCTCTTTTGGCTGTCTCTATGCAAGACTGTGTAGCACCACAGAGGTATAATTCAACTGTCTTTCAAGGACCACTGAACAACTCTCCTCTCCCCCACAGCAAACTCACACTGTAAACATTGTGGATGCTAAGCCCACCACAAGTTATCTCCTCAAAGCAAAGAATCATTCTGAAGATCCTTTAACTAATCCATCTCCGTCTGTACTCTCTGTGACTTCCTAACTGTGCACACATCCTCCTAAGCCAACCAGATGTTCCCAGCCACTTCTTTCTGGGTTTCTAATGCCAGAGACTCTGTGAAGAGCTTCCTGTAGAGCTGTCTCCAGCTGGCCATTTGGTAAGGCACTGCCCTCACTCCACACAGACAGACAGAAATGGAGAGGAGTAACCAATACCTGGGACTTTTCTTGACTGTTGATGGCACTGAGCTATCTGCTTGCCATCTGATGCATACATTGAATCTGTGCCAGCTCAAGCATCATTTTGGCCACAGGATCCTGTTGGGATGAGACTGTAAAAATGCTGAGATATATCCAAAGAGTTAATGATTCCTTTTGCTCAGTGAGAATCCTATTGTGGCACACAGTGACAGGTTTCAAACTGAGTCCTGCCTGCCTGCAGTGAAGCAAATGAGGCAGAGGCAGGTCCTTTTTGGGAGAGGGAACACAAACATAGTAACCTGTGGGAAAACAGGGTGATGTATGCAAAGGGTTCAGACGCAAAGGGTTCAGCTGTAACAGCAGGAATTCAAACAAAATTATCTCTCAGTGGTAATACTATGTTCACTTTTTGAACCCTCTGCAGCAATACTTGTCTGATACATCCAGATTTTGACTTTACATTGACTTTCAAAGCTGTGATCTGTGCAGGATAGGGTGGTCCTCCTAACAGAGCAGTTGCAGAGGAGCACGCGGGGACAGCAAAGAGTTTCTGTTTTGAAGATGCAGATTTTTTTGACACCACAGCACTGATTTGTAAGCATGTCCAGGACTTACCATTCAACATTTTCCCCTGAAATTCAGATGAGGTTCCTCCCAAATTTCAGACTGAGACTCATAGTAGTCATAAGATCCACACTATACAAGACATTATTTATTCATAAAAAGTAAATGAATTCTGTGCTTCTATGTGATATGCAATGCATGTGTTGCTCTACATTTGCACTGCACTGCATAACACTTTATATACAGGCTGTAAAATGTTTACTCAGTGTGGTTATGGGGAGAAAAGTCAGAAACACAATCCTGAATCTTTCTCTGACATGTTATAAAATCAACTATTTTTTGACCGTATAAACAATTTCATTTTAGAACCAAGCCTCAGGAATGTAGACCTGTGATGAAAATATATAATTCAATTTGAAGCTGAACATTTGGTGATAAAAGTATTCCCAGGAATAATATTTAAAGAAGGATTACATTCTTCGATACTTTAGTTGCTTGCTTTCTTCTGGCAAAGTAAACAAATGCACTTGTACATTTAACTCATTACATCACAAATGATGACTAATAAGGTTTCCTAAGTATTTCTTTATACACACACTTATACTCACACAATTTAACATGGCCACAAGGTTATTTGCAATTTGTTAAACTCCAAGTTTACTAACTTGCAGTGTGAAAAAATCACAGGAGATGTGAGATCTTCATTAGATTTTTTAATTAGCTGACTGTTTTGCAGAATCCTGGTCAGCATTCAAAACTAATTTATATATATGTCTTCATATGATATTAGAATACCTTGGCAATAACAAGTTTGTAATTGAATTATGCAATAGTGTCTTTATACCGTGTCCTGTAAATGTTTTCATTTTTTTGAATACTCTGCATACCAATGAACACTCTGTGTTCCATACTTCTCCTGACACTGCTTAAAACTGTGATTTTAAAAGGATTTAGTGGAAGAAAAGCTCCTTTTTTTCCCTCTTCAGCCAATCAGTGTATCCAAAAAAAGAAGCTAATATTTTTTCTACAGAAATAGCTCATAAGCTGCATTTTGCTGGGTGGACAAAAATCACTGAACAAATTACAGTGAATTTCCTGCATTGCAATCCTACAAACCATCTGAGGAAACCAGTGTGGGTAATGGTGCAGTGCTGTGCTCTTTAATGTGCTTCATTTCAAGCCCAGACTTTGTCTCATTAGACATGGATGCAAGCTGCAAAGTTTGGATTCAGGTTTTTTAATGAGCATTTTGAAAATTCAGAAGTGTGTATAAGTAAGTTGTTGGGTTTTTTCCCCAGACTGTTACATAGAAAGGCTCCTGATGTGAGGTTTGGATCAAATCTGGAGTTTTGGTTCAGTTCTATTTTTGTTTCTAATGTACTCAAGTTCACAGCGTTCACAGCCTGCCATAGCCCCCCTCTGTTAAACACGCACATTGTTAAAACATGCAGAAGACTTGGCTCAAATCGAGCGTCGCCTAATGGAAGCCAGCAGAACTGTGGGCTGGAACAAACCCCTAGCTGCAGTATATGACCACAACGAACACCTGGACTTGCTGGAAATAGCAAAATAAATGGCATTTTCAAAGGAACCATGTCTGAGAATTACCTAAACACTCGGCACCCTAGCTCAGGTAAGAACAGTTCCTCTGAAATGCTTCTAGTGCTCCAGGAGGGCTGTCTCAAGGCACTGCTCAGTTTTTGAAAGAAATCGTGTTTCTGGCCATGTTTCTTATGAAGCAACAGTACTTTTATAGCTGAAATCAAGGCTTGCTCTTGAATCATCAATAAAATATGGCTAGCTTTTCCAACTGCTTTGTGTCCACTGGCACTACGACTGGAGTCAGGAGGGGTTGTTTACCACAGCTGCTCCCCAGCACAGCTGAAGAAGTGCCTTTTCCAACTGCTCACACACTGAGCCCCAAACTCCTTGGCTCCCAACAGCCCACTCCACACAAGCATTTGAGCCCCATTTTGCAAGCAGCTTCTTTCCATTTATCCCCTCTAACACCTTCATTCCACCACCCTCCTTTTGCACATGAGGAGGTGAGAACAAGGAGAGATAAATGAGATAGGAAACATTGTGAGGAAGTTTGTGGCCCAGCTGGAAGTCGTCTTTCTCATGTGTTGCTGGTTTTTTTGGAAGCTGCGATGCCTTTAATGACGATGGCATAACTGGTGTATGTCCCAAGCAGACCATGACTAGTTAATTTTGATTCCTTGGGAGAAGCTGTGCTGTACACCATGCCTGCCAGGACTGGTTTCCTTATTTGTGTTGTGCTGATAAGGCATTGCATGGGCTACCCTTAATGCACCACACCGAGAAGGGATTTATGTGCCAGCTATGGGAGGCTGTGTTAGGGGACATTGTGTTGAGAAAAGTCAGAAACAAAATGTCAATTTTTTTTCCCTGCCATAAAATCAACTATTTTTTGACTGTATAAACAATTTCATTTTAGAACCAAGCCCCAGGAATGTGGACCTGTGATGAAAATATATAATTCAATTTGAAGCTGAACATTTGGTGATAAAAGTATTCCCAGGAATAATATTTAAAGAAGGATTACATTCTTCTATACCTTAGTTGCTTTCTTCCTCTGGCATAATAAATTAAGACTCTCTGTACATTTCACCCCAAACACCTCAGCTGATACTTGATGAAGTTTGCTTGAGATTTTTGTACATGCTTCTAAAATGGCTACCACATTATTTGCCTTTACATAAAATAAATGCAAAGCTTTAAGATTTGTAGCCTCCTCTGTCACGCGGGATCCAGAAAATTGTGGGCTTTGACAGAGTGGTAGGTCTAAACTAATTCATGAGACAGCTGTTGACAACTGTGAAGTCTATTTTGTCTGAATAGCAATGCTTAGAAATATCTTTGATTTCCTTTGTGGAAATAAGAAAAGAATCTCACCCATGCCATAAATATTTTTAAACCACTAAGATTCATGTGAACGACAGTTGGAGATGATTATGTCTGAACCATGCGTAGTTAAGGCAACTACTGAGGGTATCAGTAACCTGTGCATTATGCAGGTCATGTGGTGGGAGGAATGGAAAGGACTCTGCATTTGGCCCTGACATAAGTCAGTGACCCTCTGGGATGGTGGTAGACATAGAAAAGGGAGCTTGATCACGCGCCTTCGTGCTCCCAGTGTCAGCCTGCACTCACCAGCACCCAAGTAGGAGAAAGGTGTCTCAGAGCTGTGGCAGGCCCAGCAAACCAGAGCAGCCCTGAGCTCCTCCAGTCTCTGTGGAGGAGTTGGCCTGGAGCCCCAGTGCCTCCAGTATGGGGGGAGCCTGGGGACAGACTTGCATCCCCACCTCTCCTGAACTGCACACAGGGCATCTTGGCAGTGGCTGAAAAGCTGGGCAAACATACTCAGCAAAATCCCTCCATGAAGTAACCTTACACATGATTATAAAGGTATCAAGGGCTCATGGAAAAGTCATTCTGTTTCTTCTGCTCCTTATTGTGATGACTGAGAAAAATAGCTCTAAGAACTCGATATGCTCACTTTTAGTAAAAGGCACTTTTTTACAGTACTACCAGAATGTTGAACTGGGACTCTTCTGATATTTGGAGCTTCCTGGCATGGAGTCTTTTTACCATAAAATATACTCATCCCAAAGCTTAAGTGAACCTCTGAGATTTTGAAGTTGTAACCATAGCAAACATAACTTAAGAGAGGATAAAAAGTGTTTTGTCAGTGTCGTTTCAGCTCTAAATGGTGCAATCTCTATTTCTCTGAGATATACTGTTCTTTTTGGTCTCAAAACAGACTTGTTAATATCAAAGAATTCCAGTGGACTATTTCAGTTACAAAAGAAAATTAAGTTTGATACATGACTACTCAAAGGGCTTTTGAAAACATCATGGCAGAATGACCTTCAAAGAAAGTGACAGTCTCAATAAACACTCAGCACAGCTGCGATATCAACTCCCTTTCCTGGGATCCCGAGGTACTGCAAAAGCTTTCAGGAGTAGGAGGTATTTGCTTTTCAGCCCAGCTTGAATTATTTCTATATTAGGTTTTATTGAATCTATATGTGGCTATTTTATGGCTCTTTAATGTTTATGATGTATTTATTATCATTCCTACATTTTCCCTGCAGCTCTACTGAAAAGGGACTATCTAAAGATCATGAAGCTATTTGTTATTGTACCTTTAATTTATAGCCGCTCCATATTTTTCATTTGAAGAGTTTGGCAGTGTGAATGACATTAATTAAGTCTCACTATGTCCATCTGAATTCATAGTCCTGTATGAAATGCATTTTAAGTAGGGGTAAACTGAGTCCAGGAGCAGTCTGGACAGCAAAGCAAGTTTATAACAGGGCCCGGGAAGGAACCTGCAGATGGGAGATCCCTGTTGCAAATACCAAACAGTAAATTACGTCACTAAGCAGATCAAAAGCCTTGCTCCATTGCTCAATTGCCACTCAAAATTAAAGGAGTAATAGTAAAACCCAGCCTGTTTCCTCATGATGAGTGTTGGCTGGCAGCAAAGGGAGATGGAGTCTGGTTTGGTCCCATCCAGGCCCAGCCTGAGTAACAAGGCAATGTTGGGGTCATGCGAGGGAGGAGTGTGCACATTGTACCCAGCAGCTCTAGTATTCCCTTGGCTGCACCATATATCTCAGCATAGGCTTGACATCCATACTTGCTCGTGTGAAGATACTCATATCATGAGTCCTGCCCTGGAGACTTCCCATGGCCAGAGTCCTCCACATGGTTGTCACTTGCCATCTTCCTTTCTGTTTGCCAGCTCTGACCCCCTCTGAGAATCCTGTTAACCTCTAATTTCAGTTCAAACCTTTTTGTTGCTGAATCAGATACCAACAACTGTTTGCTCTTTTCCTTCTGTCCCACTAAGTCTCCATCTCATTTTAATAGAAGTAACTTATACTAAGACCACAGGATCACAGGAAAACCCAGATGGGGAGGGATCTCAGGAGGTCAACCACTTCAGCCTCTGCTTATGGTCTTCTCGTCTCTTGTGTTCAATTAATAATGGTAAACCACAACTCAGTTTGCAGATGCTAAAATAACAGAGTACTAAAAAGCACAGAAGAAGCAAAGGTGACTTAAAGTCACCCTCAGCTTGCTTCCTCACCAAAACAGTTTGCTTAGATTCATGTTTAAATGATTGATTGATTGATTGATTGATTGGTTTTTTTGCCAGTGTTTGGTGAGAAGTTTGGTCAGAACCTGTCTATGCCATCTTGTGAAACTTCTGCACCAACATACTCTCAGCCTTTATGACCCTCCATGAACTGGATCTCAAACTCACAAAAGACTTGCTTCCTTTTGTGGCAGTTGTGTGGACACTATGCTTGATTGTAACATGGGGATTTGCTGGCTTTCAGTGACCCATCCATAGAAAGTGGGAAAATTGGCAGAGGCCCTGAATGCTATGTGAAGCCTGAACCTGACATGATGAAGGAAGAAGACTTTTCCTAGCATAGCTATACTGCTTGCAGTGTGGCAGCTTTCTCAGGTGACTCTGGATGCTCCAGTGTGCGGAGTAGAGGGACTCTTATTCCTCTTCCTTTCCTGTCCTGGATTTTTCTAGGGTGATTTCTCATACATTAAAGAGCTGTT
Organism: Burhinus oedicnemus; assembly: GCA_008921705.1. Taxonomy (NCBI): domain Eukaryota; kingdom Metazoa; phylum Chordata; class Aves; order Charadriiformes; family Burhinidae; genus Burhinus; species Burhinus oedicnemus. Next base: position 2,705,459 of record VFFE01008611.1, read on the forward strand.
TATTTCATGCAGTGGTTATGCTACACAGATGAGTGGTTCTCTGTTGCATCTGTAGGTCACAATGTCACATATCTGGTGCTTGGATGCTGTTTTCATATCTGAGGGAGAATTTGCCTCCTTGTTTGATAAACCAAACTGGAATGCTTTATGATTAAAGATAATATACAAAGGACATTATGGTTTTATGCTGATTATAGTATTTCTTTGTGGAACTCATAACTGTATTTGAACTATATTCTTTCTACTTCTTCCCTTCTCTTCCAACCTCTCCCAAATCATACTAACACACCGGTCCTAAACTAAGCTGTGTTACAAGTTCAGACTCATCCGGTTTGCTGGTTTTCAGCCTGTCAGTAGTTTGTAGGCTAAGGCACTGTAAACATAGCTGTTCTTAGAAAGAATGGCTTGATAAAAACATATAGTTTCAAAACTACTGCACAAAATATTCATCAGGAGGGTTCTCATGCTATTGCTCCCCACATGTAGTCAATATATCACTTTAACTACGGTGCATTTACCCTCTGTTTATCATCCCTTCTGAAGCCATGTGGAATACTCATCTTCTCTAATCCTTGTCTACAGTATTTCCAAAGTACTTTACAAGCTTGGAGTAATGGACTTTAATGCCTTGCAGCAGCTGAGCTGGTAGCATATATGATACCTTAAATGTAACAATCAAAGGAGCATGCAAGATTTTGGTATTTCCGCTGGCTTGCAGATGTGCAGTATCCAAGTCCAAAAACCGTAATGTCAAGTTTAGACTAAAAGTGTTTAAAACAAAATAATGTCTCACTGCTCTGTGTCAACACCCCTATAATGTGAGAGGCTATTCTCTGATAGAGAGAACACCAGTATTAAATATCAGTTATCCGAACCCTACAGTAATTTCTTTTTTGTATGTGTGTCCACGAATAACCTTGCTCAAGATTTATGTAACAGAGTGTATTTTTTTATTAATCCAGAGCATGTGGTATTCTCCAGGTGCTAAGCTTTGATCTCCTTGCCCTTCTATGTATTAAGTTTTCTGGTTCTCATTGACACTGATGCTCTTGATTTAAGGTAATCCTCTTATTGTTGGGGACAGGAAAAAATGCAAGTGAACTCTGCAGTGAACCTGGAATCTTTTTCCTTTGTTTCGTCTCAGTTCTGATTGAATCTCCACTAAATTCAGTTCAACAGAATCCAGCCACTGCTTTTAGGAGTAAAAGTATATCTTTCTGCAACATTTTATGGCATGGAATGTCGTTTATGGCACGTTATATTACATTTTGAAATGCTAGCGTTCACTAACTAGAGGAACTGTGGGTTTATATTAAAACAACTGAGCGGTGAAAAAAAATGCCAAGAAGGCAAGTTTCCATGTCCCTTGGCTAGTAACAAAGGGAAGGTGTAAGAATGTGAGTACGGGTGGAGTGGAAGGCATGGGGCAGGGGAAAGGAGAATGGGACAGTGAAAAAAACCGCTGGAGCAAGGCTCCTTCCAAATGGGTCAGCCTGCACATAGGCTGCAGACGAGAGAACAGGCTCAAGGTGCCACTCGGTTAAATTCTGAAGTACCACTTGATGAGCAGCTGCTTCTTCTCATGGTTTCTGTTGCAGCTGGCACTGTATCCCCATCTCTCGCCTCTGCTCCAGCATTTTTCTCACCTACTTTGACAATTTATTTCACAGGCGCATGCTGACTTGAGGCAGCTTGGTTCTGGGAATGGGAACTGCTGGGCTGGGGTTGGTGGGATGGGATGGCGCAGGTCAGAGCAGGTGTGGAGCCAGCTCCCCACTCCCACTCAGCCCACAGCATGCCTGATGTGATCCAGGGAGGTCCGCAGCACTCTGCAAGCACAGGTTTGCCTTCAGGGCCAGCGGGGTGTTCAGGGAGGAATACTCTGTGCTCTGAAATCAGGGATTGTGGGGTGTGGGGGGACATCCAGTGAAACATCCACATCACTTGAGCTGTCACTGGGAATGGGACATTGATTCCATGCAGGACAGCAGAGCTCAAAGGGATTATCTAGTCCATTCCCATGCCCCACCCCACAATTATCTGTGCCAGCACCTTGCTTTGGCACATAGGTGTCTAGTCTGTCCTTAGCAAGCTCCCCTGTGGGAGATAACACATTCTCCCCAGGCAAGACTTCCCACCATTTCTCTGCCATTGACATTAAAAAGGTTTTTCTAAAATCTAATCTCACTCTTTCTTACTGATAAGTAGGTTCATTTACTTTTTTTCTTATCTTCAGTGGACATGGGGAAGAGCTTATTTCCTCCCTTTTTGTCGGTACCCTCAATGTAGCTAAAGACTTGTTACTACTGTCTCTCCTTGATCTTCCCTTCTCCAATCTAAATAATAAAATACTTCAGTCTTTCCCTGAAAATCATGTTTTTCTAGTCATTCTCAGGACTCCTTGAAGCAGGTCCAAACCGTTCGTGAGTTGGAGATTTACCAGAGGCAAGTGGAATAGAAGAATTAATTTATGTTTCCAGTAGATTACATTCTTATTTAGCCATTATGGTAGGGCAAATGGATATTTTTTTTTGCAGCATCTAGCTCTTTTTGACTTCTGTGCAGCTTGTGTGCTGGTACAGCCTTCGGATCTTTTTCTGCAGTACTGTGTCTCTGCCAGGGCCTCCCCATCACCTTTTGATGCAGATGATTATTCTTCCCTGAGAGCCTCTCATTAGTTGAACTGTAACTTATTTATTTCAGACCTGTCCTCAACTCCTCAAGATCACTTGGAATTCTCATCTTGTCCTTTGATGAGCTGTCTTGCTGAACTTTTCGTTGTTTAGGAATTTAATGAGGATGCTATCTGCTCCAAATACTTAGTGAAAATATTGAGTGCTGCCAGACCTGACACAGTTGCTATGGGTGTGTTACAGCTGAGAGGAGAACCACTGATACCTCACTCATTCAGTGAAAATGTTTTTAACCAGTCAGGCATCTTTTTCACGTTGATCTCTGTATTGAGAAGGTTTGGTTAGTCTTTTATTCTCCATGTAGAATAGAAAACACCAAAATTTGAGGAAAAAAAGACTAATTTCTTTATGCTGCACTCCAAACTTTCAAATAATGATTGCCCTGAACAATACAGATCTTGTAAACTCCTGATTTTGATTTCCTGAAATATAACAGGAATCGACAAAATACCAGAGAGCAGGTCAGACATCTGTAAATTTACCTGAATTTGCCTTCTGAAATACTTGATGTTTATGGATCTGTAATAGAGATTGATGAACCTTAAAATGGCCCCTGTACGGACCACTGAAGTGCTTGGGGGCTGTTGCATAGCTTCCTCGCTCAATATACACTGGTCTGATACACTTGCTAAGAAAAATCAGGTCTTGCAGAAAAATTCATTGGCGAGGCAAATGTCAGAGCAAATAATGGAGAAGAGAGTGAAATACTACTTGTGGATGTTGTTTTCAAAAGAAGTGTACTAAAAACGAGGAAAAGGTTATGTTGCTTTTTTATTTGCTTGGTTTTTTATACTGAAAGAACAGGATTTTCTCCACCCAAATTACTTTTTCAACTTTTTCTATTTTTTTCACTTTAAAAAGCATGATGAAGTTGACATTTTTGTTTGCATTTTTGTTGAAAAGAAATTTTTCTTGCTTACTTCTTACTAGAGGTGTTTGAAAATGAAGTTTTAAGGGTGACAGTGACTCAGGAAAACCTCTGACACACGGACAAGAGTGACTCTTCTGTCTCACAGTGAAATACCTGATGCTGGCTGCCTCCAGAGAGAGGACATGGGGATTCACGGCCAGTGGATTTGAGCCAGTTGGGCAGTTCTTTATTACCAGCCTAGTATCAAGAAGAATTTGGAGGGGTATTTATTACAGGTATTGCTCTGAAAGGGACAGTCAAGTTTAGTAGTATCTAGTTTTGATTTGCTCCAGTGCTTTTAACATAATACTTACTATTCTCTGGGCCTGTGCCTTTTTTGTGGGCTGTACCATCTAAATAGCGGTTTTCTTCTGCTGATGCAAAACTACTAAGGGGTTGTAAACAGTCACATGCACGGATGACCTGCTTGCCACAGTAGCCGAGAAGGTCACAGTCTGCAGGGTGTTAATGATGGCAGCATTTGTTTAAACCTGGGACGAAGGGGGACTTTGTCCCCATGCTGCATCCAAGGACCATGGGTAGGGGATAGGGGGGACTTGGCTAGTCCTTGCTAGGGCATCTGCTACTGTCACTGGTTTGAAGCAGGCACCCCTGGCTTGATTCACTACCTTCCAAAACAGGCACTGGAAGCACTTGGGGTAATTTGTCCTGCAGAGGTGTCTCTTTTTTCCATTGACTACCGAAGGAGCTCAGGTGACTGGACCAGAGCGTTGAGACACTTGTTGATCTGTTAGCTCAAACACGCCTTGCATGCCTTCCTGAATTGATAAAAGTTTCTGTGGCAGGGCTGGCAACTGCACAGAGGTGCCTGCTGTCCCAGGCCAAATCTCGTGCCCTGACGCTTCACCAGCTATCAGCTCCGTGCTGTAAAAGTACAACCTAAAATCAGTGGGAGCAGAAAGCTCTGAGCACTTCCCAGTGCTCATGAAAGTCAGTTTCTTTGTATCTCCCATGTCCTGACACTTTTGTTCATGCGGTGAGTGCTGGCCTAAGCAGAGAGGTTTTAGCTACACTCTGAAATGTACATCCTGCCAGAGGGAGATGGGAGTAAAGAATTTAATCTGAGAAATCTGGAGGCAGCTGAGATAATTTATGGACGTAGCAGACAGGAGGATACATAGCTTCAAAAATGTTGTTAGATTGTGTAATATGCAAGGAGGACAGTGTAATGGAGTGTGTATACATGGAAATAGTACAAATATTTTGCCAGCTTCCTTAGGGTATTGGGCAAAGATTTCCGTTCTACTGGTTGAATTGTCATGAGGGATTTTCAAGGGTCAAGTTCCATATTGCAAGGAGGATATGAAACTTTTAGGCCACTTATTGCATGGACATGTGAAGCAAAGATTGTGCATGCTTGGAGGTTGTAAAAACAATTGACTCTTTTATGTTTGAAAAGAGGCTTTGTGTCATGGGCTGTATTGCATCACTGAATCTTAATCTCTTGAAAGGCATGATTGAGAAGACAGTGCTGTGCATGCTGAAGTAGTATGGCAGGCTCATTAGAGGGTCTACAATGAACCCTCACAACAAGTGGCATAGTAGAAGCTGCACATCATGTGATTCGTGCAGATTGCAAAATATGAAACTCAGCAGTGAATATGATATACCTTTTTAAAGGGGCCCAGTAAACTAAAAAAAATAAAAATTAAAATCCTGGGGAGCCTTCCCTCATGCTATGACCACAGAGAGTTTTGAATAGAAAATGTTTTGTCTCCATGGCATATTCTTGCAATACTTTTCCATTATTCTCTAAAATTTGAGTCACTTAAGCTTTGTTGTGGGGAAGTAGAACAGCACATGATCTTCCCCTGCTTCAGGTACAGGTTGGGAGGGATCCCCTGGAGACTTAGGAGCACCTAGGCAGGCGTTTAGACACTGGAAAACTTTAAGCATTTATTGGGTGTGGGGTGTTGGTCCCGACATTTGAACAGGACATCGACACACAGAGAAATGAGAAAAAAGAGAGTAAAAGCAGCGATGGGTCATTGAAGTGTTTTATAGTTCTTCTGGTATTACTGACATGCAGAAAATCACAACCTAGATTTTTTGTGCTTTTTAACAGGTCCAGCTTTCAATAAGCTGCTACAAAGATTCTTTTTTTTATCACTATTTTATCACTAAATCCTTGTGGATATCTCAAAAGAGATTTAATTTTAGAATTTTTTGTAGTTCATCTTTAAGTAGAAGTCTCAAGTGCAGTTTTGCTGTTCTCTCTGTCTAGGTTATTGCTATATTTTCTACCTGTTACAGCTTAGTAATATAATACAGTAAATGACCTAAAGCTTCCTTGCACTCATAAACCAGCAAATTATTATTTTATTTTACAGCCACCCCAACTGCATACTAAAACAATCTGGGAAAGTGTTTTGTAGTGGTTGATATGATAGACAAAAATAAATTGCATTGTATTTTATACTTAATAGAAAGACATACGTATAAGAAAAACAGTAGCAATCAGCAATTTGTATGTACATGATTAAAAAAATACGAACTAATAGTATCCAGATGAGAAACCACATACAATACTTCAACGTTTTCCTCTAATTTTCTGTTCTACAGCAACAATGAAGGAAACTTTATATTTTCTTTCATTCTTTTCGTGGCAGATCCTAGTATTTCTTTAAAACTGCATATGCCACAGGGCAAACCAACAAGTAATAATGCTTTGTGAAGCAGGTGTCCTGTCTGTTGTTCTGCTCAATGGTTGCCAGTGCATTTTTCAGTTAAGAAAGGAGCTGTTTCATTGAGCAATTTCAGAGACATATAGTGAGATTGCTCAGGCTGATAAAGAGTGTTAATGGAATGAGGGGAAAGGTGTCTAAATACAAATGTTTAACTTGTCTGCCTTGTCCCTCTGTTAGTGGATAGTGTACTATTAGTTTTCTTGGATTTCCTTCATTACTCAATCTGCAGCTTAAGATACACTGATATCTCTTGTTTTCTGCTGCAACAAAACCTTTTCCAGTGTTTATACTTTTCTTGTCCTCGTCTGTGAATGAGCTGCCCTGTATCAAAGATTCGGTTAATCCAGGTGCATTTTATTTTGTGAAGCATTTTACTGCTTCTTCTTTCCAGACCATAGCAGAGACTGAGATGCTTTATTGCAATCAGTAATAACTTGAATTGTTGAGCAAGTTCCTAGAGTTTGTAAGAAGGGGAAATCATGTGGTGAAGAGGAAAAATAGCAAATCGTACTTTTGGCCAGCTTGACTTGGTATAGCATGTTTCTTTACGCCCTGGACAGTTAATTTGCATTATGTACAATGTTCAGTGCTACAAGGTCCTTTATTAGATCCTTAGGTGTTCCCCAAAGGCTGACACAGTAAAGAAGAAAGATCAAACAACCAACAACTTAGAATAATTTCATGTGTGGTTCTGCTCAGAAAAAGGGGCTGTAAAACTAACACCTTTTAACTCAACAGCCTGTACTCATATTAAGTTGTATGAACTTCTTTTATTGACAAAAATAAGCTTATACTTTTTTTTAAACAACTGGTCAGCACAGTGATGCTTGAGTGAATTGAATTGTATTCAGTCTTGGAGTTCCTCAGCAGAGTCATGTACATTTTAACCTCTGCATAATTATGTGGAGCAATGAAACTTCACTGGTTTTACCCCAGGGATATTTGATTCTAAGGTGTTATTGCTTTGGTAGCTGACGACCTTACAAGGTCTACAACACACTCAGAAACTGCTGGATGAGCCTGAAGTAGAAAGGACATAGTTTAACTCCCAAAGCCCAGGATAAAAGTGTGGATTAGTGAAAACTCGGCCTGAAAATTAAGAGTGTTTGGAACAGAAATCAACAATAAGAAATGACAGTACTGGAGTTTTGACCTTCAGAAAGTCACCAAAGCAGCAAAATCGTAGTCAATACCTAATACAAACCTGGCCTGTGCTTTGGTAAAGGACTCTTCAGGCTACTTGCAGGTTTCAATATTGCAAATTTCAACACGAACAGTCATATAATTTCCAATAGACCTATTTGAAGCAGTCCTCTAGGAAATTCAGACCTTCTGAAAACCTTTCTAGTCTGACCTAAGATGAAAACGTTGTTTTGAAATTTCCCTTTGGAAGGAAACAAAAAAAAAAAAAAAGGAATATCCAGGACCAAAGAGAGCAGTTGATTTCAGAGTCTCCTCAATCATCCTGAAACAGAGGAACCACCCACTCTAGATAGGATACGGACAAACTCTGGAGCACGTAATATTTGCTGCTGCTTCTTGGCTTGCTATTTGCTTAGTGGACACAGACTGCAGCTCTTCCAGGCTTCCTTATCTGGCATTATGATCTAAGTGCTGGGTGTTCCCATTAGAATTGGGTTGCTGTAGTCTTTCATCCTGCTGGGTTGGTGCAGAAGGTTTGGGAACCCCAAGCCTGCTGGTTGAAGGAGGGTAGGATGGTGAGGAGGTCCCAATCAGTGGCTCACAGGAGCCCTAGCATCACTGCACTCAATGCTTGTCAGATACCTAGGTACCATCTCCTGCATACCTCCTCCCTTACTCAAGAGCTGAGTTGCTCCTCCCCACTGCTATCCAGGTGGTTCTGCTAATAAAAGGGATTTCTGTTCAGCCCTTCCTCTCTTTTCTGAGGTGGGGAATGAAGGCATCAGTTGCTTCACAGTTCTCTGTGGTGAATCTATGTACAGCAAGCTAACAGTCTGGACACTGTGCCATGGGATAAAAAAACCACTTCCACATGAAAGAATAAGTAATGGCTTCCACCACCAAATGAGACTGAGCTGACAACTGCATGATCTCCTTCATCAGTGCTCTGGATTGTCTTCTCTTCTCGAGCATCAAGTATTTCTGTCCTAATTTACTTCAGTGCATCAGTAGAAATGGAAGAAACAAGGGTCAGTGCTTTCCTGGCGCTGAGACCCTTGCTATGGTCTCTGCCACATCTGGGCTTTGTGTTTCTTCACCTTTTGTTTTGCATAAGGAAAGGAGAGTCACATTCCTACCCTGCTGTAAACTAACTCTGCCGTAAAGTAACCAAGTAGATGTCAGCCACTGGCATCTGCTTTTGTCTCTAAATTGAACGCTGACCTCTGCAGCAGGGTAAGTCCTTTCGCAAGAGGCCAGAGGGGTGGGAAAATAAGAAACTCCTACAGGTTTGTCCACTTTATTAAAATAAATGGATCACCATACGAATAGACAGTTCACAATTCATCAGGGAAAAATCAATACAGAGGAGGTTTTTTCACTGCAGTTTATTGGACAGAAAGCCTTATATGCTTAAATATCGTGAGGACATGGGAAGCCAGGTACACCTCCAAATATTTCAAATAAAAGCAGAATTTTCTAAACACTGGCAGTGATTTTCTTTGTAAATAGGTTTAACCTTGGACCTTCTGTCATCTTGTATTTTTACACAGGAAATTAATTTTCTACATCCTCTGTGTGCATAGAGAAGACAGAAAGTCAAAAAACTCCAAGGGATTTCCAAAAAAGCCTCCATATAAATTTTAAAATTAAACAGATGTTATATGATTACCATTAAATCTGAGCCATGGGTTCCTAGGTTATAAACTATACATGATGTTCTGAAGCAAGAGATGAAATAGATTTTTTTCAATTACTGAAGGTTTTCCAGATCAAAAAGATCAGGATTTAGATGAATCCATATAGGCCTTGTGTTCCAACAAGAGTTTATAAACATCCAAAATAAGTAAATACTTTCACAATAGCTAGTAAACGGCCATGGGTGGAGATGCTCTGTGACTGTCCAGTTCTGCTGGGAACGCAGTTATGCACTGCCAAGAGCCTGTACATTGAGAACGCTGTCCTCAGTGGGCATTGGAGTGGAACCCAAGTGAGCTAAGGGTAAACCCATCTGCTTGCCTGGTTGCTAGTTGCAATTCTTGTTCCATGTCTGTAATTCCAGAAGAAAACCCCACATCTTGTATTTTCTAGTTCAAAATTGCTACATTACAAAATTTTGTGCTGGAGAAACAAAGTCCTTAAGGAAGGAGAACTGCTCCTGCCTGCTAGTGCCATGGGACTGGCTTCCTGCCTTGTTCTCATTGGCCGCTGCCACCATCCAGCACTGCAGAGCCACCCTAAGCATACAGGATGGAGTTTTGAAGGAGCTGAGAAGCCCATTCCCTCTCCTGCCATCCCAGCCTGCCCTCAACAGCACTTAATCACTCCCTGCCAGAGTGGTCCTTTCCCACACCCAGCTGTGGTTGCACAGTCAGCATCTTGCCCTCCTTGCTTTTAATCATTGTACTGGCCTCTTCTTCGCTTGGACTGGTTTGAAGTTTTTAAAAAGCTGGCATATTCAGACACTATTATTGTGGTTATGTTTGTTTTCTTCAGCTCTTGCCTGGTGTCTAGGTGTTGAGGAGGTTTCCAGAATCTAAGACAGAGCAATTACCCATTATCATCCCCCAAATATTTTATGTGAATATCATTATGATTTCTGTGATGACTTTTCCTAAAGGCTGGTGTCTGCCCTGGAATGTAGATTCACATCATATAGTATTGATCATATAAAAGCTAGACATCTAGTATAAACTGGTCGCCAACACCCTTTTACGCTGTGTAGAGAACAAGAGAGGATCTTTCATCACAACCTAAGATAGGCTTCTTATGCTAGCGTAGACCAGATGGCTAACAGTAGATGAGACAAAACCAGTATAGCCCACACATGCAAGCTGTAAGTTAAATGTTCTTCTACTACATAACTAACTTTACCTCACATACGGATCTGGCTGTGGAATTACCCTAGCAATTAATATTAAATGTTGGGTGTAATTCTCCTTTCAGTAACCCTAGGGAGTCAGTCATGAAATCATGGGAGTTATCTGACAGTGAACATCATGTTCCACAGAGACAGGAATTGTGTCGAGGAGCAGGGTGCTGGGGATGGTGCTTTTGCAGAAGAACGTGGTTTGGAGCCTGAGAATAGATGGGAAGCATCACATGCCTTCCGTGTTGCACTCCACCTCGATTTCACTCTTGGAGACACATTACTGGTCTAGAGGCATGATTGGGAAATAGCCTAAGAGAGATGGAAAGAGAAAGCCCAAAGACAGGAAGAAAAATACTTACAGCGTGCAACAAGGAGAAGTGGCAGACTTGACCGTGTCTGGAAAAGGAATTGGAGTGGTGATGAGAGACGTTGCCCTGTAGGAGAAGACCTCCAATGTGCAAGGGAAAGAAGAGACAAAAGCCAGTTCACACCAGTTGTTCCTTGCAATTGAAAAATGAAGCAATGCTGAGTTTATTAGTGAACCACCTAAGCATCACAGAAATAACAAGAGCTTTCACAATAACTCCTAATTTTCTATGCCAGATGCATATTTCTGTTCACTGCAGAGGCATCCCAAAGTGTTGACTCCCCTCTGCTTCATGGAGCAAAGGCTCAGTGGATGTAAAAATTTATCCTTTTCATCCTGTTGGCATTAGATCGTATCTCCAAGTCATGTAGTATTTTGTCACTTCAGTGCTGTAGACTTTCTGTACCCCAATGGAGGGTGACTTTCCATGCTACCTTTTATCTTTCCAAATATGTCCCTGATCAGCCTTATTTTCCTCTTGATTTCCCCCATCTGGTTTTCATCTGACCCTGAGCAGCTGTCCAAGGTGTGTACACATATCCTTTTGCTTGTTTCATCTTTGCTGAGATGCCTTTCTGCTGAATATCTGCTTAACATGATTTTTATTTGGATCCATTTCATTTTTATTCTGATTTCTGGCCTTCATGACAAAGCTCCTCTGTCAACTTCCTGTTGTTTAGGAGCTTCAAGTGTGCACAGAGCAATTCAGTCACTCTTAAAAATTAAAAAAAAAGTGACACCATATAGTGTACAGTATTGAGTAATCAATCCTATTACTGTTACAGTTTTCCCTCCCAAATGCTGTTTGGCTAAAGAACTTGCCTAACCCAGTGTGGGGATGCCTGGGAAAGTAGGAGGGCTATTTCTTTTGTATATTTCTTTTCCCTTGGAAACATCAGGTGATGCACTGTGGGACTTCTGCTTTTTGGCCTGGAAAGGGAAAATACCAGGAACTTTTAAGGGGCTATGAAATTATGCCACATGGCTCAAAAGCTCAGATGAAAAAATACAAGATTCCTCAGAAACCTATAAGGATACCCTCTGAATGCTCTAAAAACCATGAATTGTTTCCCTTTCTGGAGGGACTGCAGAAGCACTAATGAGAGAGCCAAATCTGGCCTCCAAGCCAGGCTCATGGCACCCATGGATTGTTGCATGGACTCTGTTTGCACTCCCTAACTCCGCCTCATGTCTTCCCTGACCTGTCTTCTTGATCTCTACCATATCAGCACATAGGAATCAAATCTGCATTATTTGTTTTGATCACTATATTTTTTTTCCTGGAAAACGAATGTTTTCTAAGGATTCATCTGCGTAATTGTGTGGAAAAGAGAAGTCCATAATGTTGTTTCGAAATATCCTGCATACAGTTTGTGTTTTCTGGCTTTTTACCCCAAAACTATTAATTTACTGCTGTTTTCCTCACCCACAGAGCACTAGCTTTCAGGATAAATCGCAGCACTTGGCATATAGTTGATTGTGACTTGCTAGACTGACTACTGCATTGGACATGGTACAGATGGATATCAAGAGCATCTTTGGGCAGGTCCATCACAGAAAAAATCAATGGTTTAAGGATCAAATTGTCTCTGCAGAGGTGCTGAGACATTAGGAATATATTGCTGTAATATGATTGGATTTTTTTTAAAGAACAATAAAATACATGGGTAAGAAAGAGGCAGAACAGAAGCACAAGCTTGCATAGTTAGTGGGATAGAAAAATGAAAACGCCATAGACAAAGAAGAAACGAATACCGGGAAAGGATTCTCTGTACTTAGTTAGACATCTAGAGGTATCTTTTATAGTGGTTTTGAGCTTATACATATACTTTGATGTGTACTGTACATACTTTTATCTGATTAGTCTTTCAAAAAGATAAATCAGATACATTCTGGACACATCTGAATTTTTTTTTTAAGAGCTTCAGAGCTTCAGGAGAATTTATCTTCATTTGAAAGGATATAAGTTTAACTTTTTTCCCTATTTTTTAAAAAAATCACCTGATACCAATTAGAATTCCTTTACGGCTAGGCTGATTTATAGTATTGTAATACAGCACTGAAAATATGAAAGCAGAGAAGCAATATTTCAAAATGCAGCATAAAATCAACAATAAAAATGTATATTTATAACCTGAAAAGTATGATTTCATCTTGGAGAATTACCAAGCTAATAGCAGTAATAAGCATGATTTTAGTTGTACCATATTGTACTTATTAAACACTTCAGGGGACTTGTGAATAAATCAAATCACAAGATCATTTCTGGATATTTGAACATATTTTTAGATATTATAAAAATGTGGAAAACTATCACAACTGGTTATCATTTGTTCATGTTTTCCAAAAAAGGTTTTAATCATAAACCTTATTGTTACATCTTTCAAGATACTGGGCTGATGCCTGCAGGCTGGAAAAATAACTCCATTTAATAAATGTAGGTTTAATATCTTTTGGAGATAAAATTAAAGCAGAAAAAGTATGTGCAATAATGTGAATTATACTCACTATCCCAGGAAATCTTGTTTGGTGTAGAGAGGATGTTTCAGAGGAAGGCAGAGAAATGTTTTAGTAATAAAGATGGGCCATAACCAAAACCCTGGAGCCAAGCTCGTGAGATACAATATGGAAAGTTTGGATTCAAACTCATACTTTGTGGATTTATTGTGGGCAGAACTCCAGCCTTGAGGGATGAGATTTTTCTCATGGAAGTTAATGAGTGAAGGAATGGAGCTTTTTATCATTGGTTACTACTATTACTACCTGTCATACAGCGAAGTCCAGAGGACTCAGGTAAAACTGACACTCCATTGTGCTAGGTGCTGTACAAACAGTAAAAGAATGGTACAAGATGGACAACTAAGCTGAATAGTTGGAAGGGAAGCAGATACAGGAAAGTAAGAACACACTATTAAGTTGCAAAGAAGCTAATAGAAAGTGAAGTTTGCAGACGACAAGAGTTTAGACATACAGTCAAACAGCATTTCCCAGTGCTCCAGCTGTACTCCGCAAGACAACAAATGGAAGGCTGATTCCTTTAGGAGCTAGACTCCTTAAATAATCTGGTGTTGGTTTAGCTCCATGGAAGCTATTTTTTATACCAGTTTACAATTAGCGATTCACACCACCTAAGAACTTGGCCCCGTGTCTTCTGCTTTGCTATTTGTAGGACAGCATGGCCAATTGGAAATTCACAGATGCAGAAGACGTAAGTCTGAAGTCCAGCAGGCAGGAAGGATTTTTCCACGTTGACCTGTGGTGGGATGGGGATTTTACTTTGTAACAGTCATTTTGAAAGCTATGGTAGTTCCTTCACATTTTTCCTCATCTTCGCTTAAAAACAAAAGAAAATGTTCCTTTGATTTTGTTTGCAATAGATCAAACAATAGGATTGTAGGAAACCACTGCTTTCCACCAGCCTTCTTTCCAGCTTCAAAATAGCTTGTGCTATTATTTTTCAGAGTTTATGGTGAAACAAATTCCTTCATGGTGTGAACACCATGAAATGACAACTTTCAGCCCACAGTGAATTGTTCTGGCTGAGTTAAAAACCCTTGAAAATAAAGATTGTAATAGAAATACGGGTGGAAGCCTTTATGATAGTAGCATGAACAAAGCTCTGCTGTAATGTTTTCTGGAAACAGAGCCATAATGATTTGTTCAGGAATCTGCTCTGATCTCATCATAAAGGGAAAAGTGTTCCTGTCAAGTTTAATCCCAGATCTCCTATAACCCCATGCATATTTCCAACAGGCACTGTCAATAGACATGCAGCATTTAGAAAATATTTTTTGTTCTGCAGTACCCAGAGTGAGGAATAAAAAACCAGGGATCTTAATGACATTTTTCAGAAATAGCAGGACAAGTAAAATACAATCAATTGCTGCACTGTGAATTGCAGAAGGAAATAAAGCCATTATTGTTACTACTGCTAGAGCCTGCAGTGTACTGACAGTATGCTGTGAGATGTTCTTCTTGGGTAAAAGAACTGAATGGCCTGGTGGACTCCCAGTATGTTTTCGCTAAAGGTGCAGATATATTTATATATGTTGCTGTGTAGAATATATGAGCTTGCACTCCTCAGCTACCTGTCATGGACAACAACTAGTCTGGGAAACAACAGACCGAAATCAACTAACCTAAGAATTAAGTACATTGCACAACAGTCTGTGGTGCAGAAACATGACAGATAGCTCTGGATCTCAAAAGGAGTGAAAGGGACGCACTGTAAAGTGTGAAAATAACAACTTAATTGGAATTAACTTCTGCATCTATCTCTTCACAGTCTGAACTACAGACAGTGCAGATGGTGTCCTGACAGACCAAGTTAAGATAGTATGAACCAAAGAGGATCTCATGAGGCCCCTCATAGGAGGGTGAGTTTAAAACCAAAAGTAAATTTTTAATCCATACCTGAAAATATGGGTGTGTGAGAGTGTTTTCTTGACAAGAGAGCCTGCAAACCTTGTGTCTCCCTGCCAAGTTTGGGAAAATGAAAGGGAAGTCCTCAGGGCATCTCAACCCCCATCACACTCCATGACAGAAAAGGGGCATACAAAGACCACAGGCTATGAATGCATGGAAAACAGTATGCTGTAACCTTATGCAGGGACGGAGGTTATAAAATAAATGTAAAAATTTATCTCAGTTCCATGAGTGTCACCTTTCTTAATGCCATTACTTCTCTCCCTCTTTCTCTCTACCTATCTACCTGTATCCAATTTTAAAATGTGTTTTGATTGCAGCCATTGATGTACTACAGAGGAGCTCTACTCCAAGAGGGTGAACCATTAACGATCTTTTAACCTGGGACTGGCCAGGACTGCTACCGTACATGTGCAACATAAGTTGGAGAGGTGTCCATTTTCTTCCTCTGTGATCTGAGAGCTCATTAACTGAGTTCGGTATGTCTCTGCAGCCTTTCCCTGCTGGCAGGAGCAACATGTGAAGACAACGAGGGCAAAATTGCCACCTTTTGTTTGTCTCTTGAATATTCACCTTTATGACTCATGTTAAAGCAGGCTTACAAAAGGAGTTATGTGTATTATCTTGCCATAAAAAAGTTCTGAAATATATATATATATTTTTATAATGGACTTGAGCGAAAACAAACGTTGAAACATGCTGGCCAATAAAAATGGGAACACTATTTTTTGGAAGAACACATAATACAGTATTCTGATACAGTCCACAACGTATCACGTGAAGAGGTTAGGCTCTTCTGGGAAGCCTTAGCTGAGCAGTTAGCTGGACCAAACCAAAATGGGTAGAAACTTAAACCACATATTTCCACAGCCACTGCAGGATTGTACAAGGATCATCTCAATTAGTTTTTTAAAATGCAAATTACTTTCAGTTTTATGGCAGTGATAGCATTTAATTGAACATTATTTGGTTTCTTTCATTTTTCCCTCCAAGAAATTAAACGAAAATGAAGCCCTGGGGTCCACCCCTGAGGGAAGGTACAGTGCATTTATCCCAGAAGCCTCTTCTGTAGTGCACTGTTCTGGCCAAGAAATAAGAAAGAAACCCTAAAAAGGTGCATCTGTGCTGAGGAATGTGTGCCTACCTCAGCTCCTGATTTTGTTTAGTATTAATCTGGAGACAAACATCTCTTTCCTGAGAAGTCCTTAGGGATGGTGAATTGCCTGTGTGTACATGTTTGTGCTTGCCTTTTTGGAAAGCCTAAGTTGAAAACACAAAGCCTGAAGATTAACAAATGTAGGCTTCTTTTGGACAAAGAGAATTCCTCATCTGCTCCCCCAAAAAGCTCTTATTATTTTCTTATTCAAGTGGATAGGACCTTAAAATATTCACTAAACCTGACTGAGGTGTTCAAACTCTCAAAAATGTCAGTTCTACCTTTTATACCTTTATTGATGTTGATGTGGCAAAGAGAGGAGGAAGAAGAAAAGAGAGAAATCAACATCCAGGTAATATGACTCACAATATGGCTTATGCTCAAAGGAGAGACCAGCAGTGAACCAAGGGTAGTACTTGCTCATGTGAAATATTTTCCTCCTCTTCCTCCTACATAGCTAAGTGACTACTGACTAACTACAGTGCCTCTTCACATGTCTCTAAGTTTGCCATCATAAAGTTCCCAAGTGCTTTTAGAAACAGACTAAGGAGGAGTAAGACTAGCCAGGAAAGGAGAAGGAAGAGAAGACCTCACCTGCCATCAGGAGAGAATATTAAACCTGTTAGAGGAAGAAAGAGAGGTCACAAGCAAGCCAGTATATTGACGTTCCTCAGAAAGACACAAAAAGAAGAAATGGTGAAGTTCTGAGGTAGATCAGAACCAAGTTTGGTGGCTGGACAGGAGTTGTGCAAGAAGAAATACATTGGATATTACTGTTTACTCCTCTGACAGAGATTGGGTGTTATAATAAGATGTTACTATTCCTGTGGGATTTACCAAATAGGGAACTATGAATAGTGGGTACCCTAAGGGAAAAGGTAAATGAGTTGGGCCTTAAAATTATGCCTCTTGCTTTTTCTTTGTCCCTCTGAATTGCTGTACTGTGTTGGAAGAATTGTAAAAACCTGGTTTTTAGGCAACAATGTGAAAAGTAACTCCATTTCGAGGAGGCTTTGTGTAGGTTCTGGGACTTGGCTATCATCACTTTTTTTTGATATCTCAAGTTTTCTACCTACCTGGCTGTTCCCCATTGTGATCAAAACTGTTCACTATCTGCCATCAGCATGGAAGGTTTTGCAAAGGAAAGTATTAAAAACACAAGCCTACACCTGCCTGTCTCGAAGACAGGCACTGAAATTTACTGGCTTGACATGCCAGAAATCTCTCTTCCACAGCTTGCTTTTCCGTTGCACTTTTTTTGAAAACTGTAACCACTCCTACACTCCTGTGTTCTCTCCTAACACTGACGTCAACTGTTAGAAACACTTTGCAAAGACTCCTCTACACAACTGAGGAATACTAGTTTGTTGACTTTATAATAGCAGTACTCTGATTTCTTCCCTTGGCATCACTTTTTGATGCTATTATTCCAGAAAATAATATGGTTCATTATTATATTATATAGTATTTTAAGCTAGCACCCACCTCTCTAAACTCTAAACGCTTTCCTGCTCACTGCGCTAGTATACAACAACCTGTGCAGACACATCCCTATACTTACAGTGGGAGTTATTTAAAAATAAATATTTACTTCTTTAGCTGGAAAACTGAGGGACAGCTTGATAACGTGACTTGACTGAGGTTATGTGAAAATTTCAAGAACAAGACAGGTACAACAGGATAGGAATTTTTGGGTTTCCTATGGGGAGCTGAAGTTGGCCATGCCGCTACCTGTCCAGAGTGCAGCATTGTCTAGCCCCGGGAACTGAATGCAAACCTCCCAAGTCATAGTCTAGTATTCTTCTCTCTAAGGGTTTTATTGTCAGTCATGTAGCACTGTACATTTTTCTTAAAGCCTCAGTCCTTGGATCTGTCTGATTATGGTAGTCTCAGAGCTTTCCTATAAAGCAGTAAGTTCCTAGCTCTTGTGGGTGCTGAGGGAAGTACGAAACCCCCAATTATGTTAGTTTAAGAAAACACATACACAAAATAGATTCCTTTTTGTAAGCTGGTCTCATCACTTCTGGGGCCCCAATGCACGCCTTCAGGGTGTTTAGGCTTGGCAGTACCATGAACTTCAAGACCATCCATTCCCTGACGTGCTTCTACATCACACCTGGGGATATAATTTTTGGTTTCCAGGAGTTTAAAGACGGAAAAGAAACAGTATGTATTCTCAGATGTCTTCTTGTGTCATCCCTTTTTGGAAGTATTCCCCTTACACCATTTCCATGAAGGTCTTTCCTTGGAAAGGACATCCACAGCATGTTTATGCCTCCTGTTTTTTGCCCTAGCTACTACTACCTCTCTTTAGATATTTTCTGGTATGGACTGAAACATAATGGGGTTTATACCATAAACAGCATGAAGTGTTTGCTCTGTTTATGCTGGGAGGCTCCTGTTAACCTTTAATCCTTCCAAATCTTTCTCAAAACAATGTGAAACAATCTTTTACATTCTTCCTTGTTGTTTGATGCTGGTTAATATCATAAACAAATTTGCACAACTCGAGAAGCAATTAGAGCCTCTTGGGTCAGAGAGTGCATTAAGGGCGCTGTCTCCACTTGCCTGTACCTTCTCCAGCATCTAAAAAGGGTGAATCTGAGTGGGGTGGGTGACTTCTGGGTGGAGCAGGCACGTCTCATGTTGGTAAGAGCCACAGGTTTCCCCAGATGCCGTCTGGGGTGATGTGCCCCTCCAGCCTGGGAGCATTTCAGGAGGTGAAGGGATGCAAACCTTCCAAGTGCCCCTCCCCTGCGGACCCTGACCCCATTAGGGGCTGACAGCTGTGAAAGGCATAGGAAGCAATTAAAGCACACTGTATTAGTCACAAAGGCCGATGGGCCCTGCTCTCCGAAAGGCACAGGTCTGCAAAAGAGATAAACCCAGGAACCTCGAGTGCTGTAACATGCTGCTCCGAGGCTTTGTGCAAGTCTATCCTCCTGGATCCACTTGGGGTTATTTATTTACTTAAAGTTCGTTTGAAAACTGGAAGCTTCAGGCTACTCACCCAATTAACCTTAGCACCTGTTTGGCTGGAAACACTTGGGAGCAGCGTGAACAAGCTGTAAGTGAAGCGAGCAGACAAAATATATTCCTGACACAAATGTTATTCCAGCCTGCTCTCAGGTCTGTGGTGCTGGGGTTTGTTCCTGATAATGATTTAAGTGGAAGCTCCTGCTAACATCCACAACTGCTATAGCAGGGGCAATCATGATATCTAAATCAATCGATTGTAGTGAATGGCTGTTGTTTTAACTTTTGCCTGCTTCTGTTTTATTGCCCGATGGATTTTGGCTCTCAGTTTTCCTCTTCAGAGGCCTACAATCCGCACCAAATGTTTCACATTACTCAGTGTGAAAAACCTCCTATTCTTTCAGATTTTTTACAAGTTCATACATCCGTGGAAACCTGATATTTCATATTTCATTCTGCTTTGTGAATGTCATTGTGAGGGATGCTGGTTCACATGCAACAGGCCTCTTCTGTCTTTGATCAGCTTGACCGCAACTAATTGTAAATGGAGAACAAATGAAAGAAATATTTATAAATTTCATGGGAATTCAGGCAAGGCCTAAGCCTTTCCTAATGCCTCCATTCACAGTAAATGTTTATTGAATACTTTTAGTCTACTGTGTAGTTCAGTATTTATATAGTGTTAGGTTTTAGCTTGCTCTGAATAGATTCAGTAAAAGACCTCTCCTGTGTCTGTCTGTCTTTCTTTTTCTTCCTTCCTTCCTTCCTTCCTTCCTTCCTTCCTTCCTTCCTTCCTTCCTTCCTTCCTTCCTTCCTTCCTTCCTTCCTTCCTTCCTTCCTTCCTTCCTTCCTTCCTTCCTTCCTTCCTTGTCTTACTTTCCCTCCCAAATGCCCTCCTTTCTTTTGTCTTTACCTTGTAAAACAGGCTATTGGCAGCAAAGAGGAACACCACAGTTGCTGGGTTCCAGAGCCTACAGCTGTAAGAAGGGTAAGAAAGAGGAAAAAAATGACCGTAAAATGTAAAACAAATTTTGAGGCACAAAGCTGAGTTGGGAAAAATCAAATGAAAATGTTAAAGATTTGTCCAAAATAAAGTCATAAATGCCCTGAGCCAAGTGAAACAGCTGCTAGGTCATGCAGGCTAAATCTGAAAAAGCAACATAACAAAAAGTTTAATATTATGAAGCTAATCAGAAGTTGCCAGGATAAAAACCCCAAGCATTCCTGTTTTTAATTCTCAGTCTCTTGTTCTTCTTACAGACTTGTGCTCTTACAACTTTTCCTGGCTTTAGCACGGGTTGCTTCTACAACTGGAAACTTAGAGCATCCCAAATCTTTTGGGCAGTTCCCCCCCCGCCCAATCCTATGGATATTTGACTCTACCAAGCATATTGGAGGGTAGAAGCAGTCTCCTTTCTCTGGGCACTGGGAAATGTACAGCTCGCAGAGCCTCACGTGTTATTTGTCACAGATGCCACGCATGTTGCTGGTCCCACTTGCGTGTGCTGCTGGCAGGCACGCAGGGCGGCTGCAGACACGGAAGGGGACAGGTGCTGTGCTGGTGCGAACCAGCGCTGCTCCACCGAGGATAATGGAAGCTCTGGACTGAAACGCGAGATGTGCTGAGCAAAAATGAGAGCAAAGCTACTCATTTCAGCCTCTCAGGAAAGCCCGTGTCTCCTACTTGTCTATCAACACCTTTTTTTAACTGCTTCATGCATATGGAAAGTAAGGAAGGAGCGTAAAGCCCTTAAAGGACTGGGCAAGAGAATGGATGTGCAAGTGTGAAGTTTGACACTGGTGTGAGGCAAGGAGGTCTGGCTTTTGTGGGGAGTGTAGGAAGGTAAGGATGTAATTTGTCCCTTTTAAATACAACAAGAAAAAAAAGAAAAAAAACCTCAGGCCAACTGTGAGGCTCAGAATTCATTACCACCACCTCACTTCGCTCCTGGAGTGCATTCCTTCTCCTCTCCCACAGTTTTTTAATATTTATTCTTTTTGTTTATATTTCTCATCTGTAAGCTCACTGGGGCCAGGAAAATGCCTCTTTTGTCTTTGGAGAGAGCCTAACACTTGTGGGGAGATGGTGAAGAGGCTTGGAGCTTGTACAATGGTAAAATCTTGAACCTAAAATAATCAAAGAGGCAATGGACTTCTGAGAAAAAAATTCTCTAAGGTTGTTCCTTTCCAGTACCCCTATGTTTGAGAAGGAAAATAGGGTGAGAACTTAGGAGGGGATAAAACCCAGATAATGTGATACTGAATTTTCCCTGAATTTAAAGCCTTCCAACAATTTTTTTTCCTCTTTGAGAAGTCAGTAACAACTTAAAAGCAGCTTTATGCTGTGACATGCAACACAGTATGCTAGGTTTGCCTAATTCCTGAGTCCCTAGCAATGAATACACATTTCTGGCAGCCAAACACGACATGAATTGTTAAAAATAAAACACTTGATAATCAGTATTAAATTAAATCACAGAGCAGAGATGGATGATGATTATGATCAGGGCTTTAAGTATTATTTACCTTCCTACAAAGAGCTTGTCTGGTCTTTCAGAAACAGGGTATATAAAACACCTACTTAGCATGTAACTTGAGCTATGAAAATTGTATTACAGTTAAGTGTTCTTAAAGCCACAGGCTTTTTATCACAATTAAGAGAGCAGGGAAGAAGGTGGGGGAGGCAAATGGAAATAGCTTAGGGAGCACTCTGCCTTCAGGTCGCTGGCTGCATTAACGGCATTGCAATGCAGAGGCGTGCAGAGGCTCCACCAACACAGAGCGGGCGGAGCCATGTCGGGCAATGCTCAGCAGGCATCCTGCTGGGGCACGGCCACCAAGTCGGTCACCGGTCTGCTGCAACAGGCACCCCTGCTCTGCTCACCCAGAGCTCCAGGTTACACAAATTTAACAGCTCTGTTGCTTATCTGATTGAGAGGTGATACGCAGATGTACAGTAGGGGAAAGGAAAGAGTGTCTTTTACAAGACAGGCACTTTTGTCTTTCTCACATTATTATCATGAATTTTCGTGAACCGCTTCATTAAGTGGCATAGAGAAACAGACACGCATAAGTAGGATTGTTGCTGTACATTTCACTTGACAGTGCATTCCCCACCTTGTCTTCTGGATGTGAAGGCTGGGAAAAAAGCTCTCAGTAGTGATACAAAGGCAGGGAAGAAACACGGACTCAAGAGAAACTGAATTAAGTACTTGAAAGATACCCATGCTCCTTCGCGTACTCATGCTAGTCTAAGTAAACTAATTTTACATGTGTTTTAAATAGGTTAGAAGTGTGTGCATGTACGATGAGCACGCATCTCATCAGAGAGCTGGTAGACCCCACTTACAGAGAGGGAACTGCTTAAGCCATCCTCGCTTGATGGCTTGAGATTGTCCACATCCTTCAGGGCTGCACAATTTTTCCTGAGCACACTCTTCCTATTCCAAAGTTCTTGGACTTAAAAAGCTTTAGAATAGCTTATGCAAGAAAAAAATAACATTTCTAACATTTCTGCAAAGCAAAACCCAGCTAACTTCAAAGTTGTCTAAAGGGGATCGCGCAGCAGGCAGCATCTGAAATGGGCTGATCCTCAGGTGACACATTTTTGGTGGATAATTTTTGTTTAGAATTGATCCATACTGAGGGATGTTTAAACTTCTGGAGCACTTGGGAGACAACTCACTTCTTTCTTCTCATGTGTGTTTTAAATAGTTTACATTTTTCTAACCTGCTGCAAAACTGGATAGTAGTAATACAATGCAACTATTGTAACTTCTCAAGGGTATGTGATGACTTGATTAGGAATGAAAAATATTTAAGACTTGTTATTTAGCAGTGGATAAAACAGTAATCTTATTCCCTTCCCAGCTATGAAGTTATGTTCTGCATATTCTTTATCCCTCTCCAGATCTGATGCTCATTTTTCCAACAAAACCTTATCTGTCTTTTGGTGCAGTGAAAATCTTTCTTCGTATTAAACAGCACAGGGTGAACCGGACCTCATTCAGCAACACATCATCTGTAAGTGACGGAAATAGCTGTATTAAGCCGAAATCTAGCAACTGACAACTGACAGACTGGCATGAACAAGATCAGCACCCGGATATCTTACCAGACAGGCAGCTTACTGACTTCTCTCAGCCTGCTTGACCACGAGTTTCTATAACAAACAAAATAGCTGGCATGCACTTGATATTGAGCAAGTGCCATTTTCTGTTGATATTCTCATTTAATTTCCATATGTTGGCAGAAACAGATGGAACTGGATTTTCTTGCAATTACTATGAGACTAGGATAGCAACTCTTAAATCTGCTGCAGAGTGGAAAGGTACCATACAAATATGCAAACACAGGGTGACAGCCTGGATACTGAAATACAGAAATATGACTTAATGTACAGCAGAACTTAAACTAGTTCATGATTTATTGATTTTATTGATTAGGCTGCATCACATGAAGGGATCTTGGGAAGCTTAAAATAATTTGTATAGAATGTGAAATTAGATAGGGGTAGAGCTGCAGTGCCCTAACGTCTCACTGCTAAGACTTTTAAATGAAAACTATCAGTTAAGTAAAATCTGTGGGGCTTTAAGGTTAAAAAAAAGTTATTTTGTTATCCAAGAAAGCTCTTTTATGGAAATTGCAACATCTGCTCCTATCTCTTTGGTTCTAACCCCAACATGTTCTTTTGAGATCACAACATTGAAAACATCCACAAAGTAGAAAATGTGTTTTGAGTGGTGGTTTTTTTTTTTTTTAGATTCTTGACTCTCTGGCTCAGACTTTCAAAAGAGACTTATGCAGACTTAAGCCTAAAAGCCTTATTTATTGGAATGGGAATTTAAAGAGAAAATAAAGGGTTTTGTATCCAATTGATCAGCCAAAATGTTACTAAACTGAAGCTTAAGGGACTAGAAAACCCAGCAAGGGAACCTGGAATGATTATCAGTTTTAGCTACAAAAGGGTTAGCACAGAAACTGGAAAACTATATTATTTTCAGAATACGTGAAAACAGATAGAGAACACATGTCAAGTCTTTAAGGCCCTGATCCAGCAAATTCTTTTGTACCTGCTTAAGAACCACAAAAAATATCAATTTAATGCATTAAGGGGATAAAGAGATGTGCTTTCAGGTCTAGCTGGAGCAGTGTAAGAAGTTCCTGCCTTTCCTCTTATTGTTGTCTATTGCTCACCCTTAACAGCTAACTGCCCACACAGTTCACCCGCGTGAGCAGGCAGCAGACCTGTTTCTAAATTGTGTCAGCACTAAGCCAGCCAGCTTAACTCAAGTCACCTTCAGTGTTCCCAGAAGAGTTGCTTAAGAGCTAACCATAAGGAATAGGGAAGGACTTTGGAAAGACTAAACAGAGCCTCTGCTCATACCAGCTGTATTTCCTCAGAAGAAACATTAATTTTCATGACAGAAGAATTATTAGTTCCTAAAATAAGTAACAGTTTGAAAGATTTATTTACTATCTGGTTTAAAAAAACAGACTAAAAAAAGAGATGTAAATAACAAAGCACATGTACAAGACTTTTTACCTATACTTGTTGAATTTTTCCTAGTTGCCGTGGTCATTTCCAAAAGTGGATTCTTTGTTTAAATAGAGAATTATTCAAACATAAAATATAATACTTTTTCATTAAATAAATTGATGTAAGATTGTAGCTGAGGTTTTGCCATCCTTTATGATTTAAAGAAGTGAAAAACAAAGACGTTTCTTGCATGTAGAGGAATTTTATATATGGTAAGTAAGACATTGTGGTGATTTATTAAACAGAAAAAAAAGAGAAGGAAGGCAGCAGGGATTTGGCACAAACATTTGCAGCTACATTTCAGTAATGATAGACCAAAGCTGCAAAATTCAGAACTAGAATTAAGAGAAAAGTCTTTAGATGGGGTGTTGTTTCAGTCTGCCAAAGCAGTGATGGCCAGGAACATAATTTGGGTCTGGATGGCTATATACGGGATCCTAAACTTCTGATAGTTTTGAGGCTATTCTTAGCCAGGATCTTGGATATAAGCTCTTCACTAAGTATAACAGCTGTACGTTTCTTTGCTGCAGTTTCCCTTACAATGTGGTAAAGAGTTTGGTTTGAATTTGAGCGATTTTTTCTGTAAAGAAAACTGAAACTTCTTGAAAGAAGCAGTCAAAACTGGGAACGACCAGATTTCACCAGCTGTTCGGGCTTGGCATATATGTATTGGATCTGCTCTTCCTGTGACTCCAGGTGGGTTGGTTTATTTGGTTGCTGCCAGGTAACTGTATTTTTTTTCTCCTAGTCTCTCTCTAATCACAACCCTGTTCTTATCCGTTATTTTTTTTTATTTATTACCGTTTTGGTTGCTCAGTAGCTGGCAGATGTACTGTTGACTATATGATATGTGGTTCTTGAAAGAATATAAGCCAGTGTACATACCCTACCAATCAGAGGCACTGAGATGTAATGAAATTTATAGTACATTAAACAAGCTTTTAGACTAATACTGAAAGACACATAATACTGTAATCAAAGGCTCTCCCAATACTTTGCAGGTGAAGAAAATAGCTCAGCCTTATTCCTGTAAATAAAGAAAGAATCAATAACCTTTACAAAGTCAAAGTTTCTTATTTCCAACCTTGTCCAACGTTAAAAATCCTAATCACCCATAATATTGTTGCATCCCTTTTTAGCATTTTGCAGTGCTTCATTTTTGTAAGAGCATAATGTGCCCTCTCCACTAGTGGAAAGTCTGCTGGGAGAAACAGCTCCTGCTCTTTGTGAAGCTCTGTCATGCAAATGCCTTCACATTAACAGAGTGCACTACATGCGCGAGAGTGGACTTGAATGAAGATCAGGGAAGCAAGAAATTTTACTTAACGGGAAGAATAATCATTATGAATACCTTGTATTGGATTCCACAGTCGGGGAAAAGCAAAATTGCAGTCAGGCACTTCATGGTTTCACTCAAGCAGTCCTCTCTGCTTCTGAACATGATTATTTTCAGGACAAATTTCTTCCAGTGTGAGATCTCTGTTTCAGAAAGCGTTCTGATTCAAGGAATATTCCTATTCAATAGTATTGCAGTTTGGGCTTTCACATTTATGCTTCTGCTTAAATTCTGTTCAAGCCAATGGGATTAGGGTACATGCTTAAAGTTGAGAAGCCTTTTTTGATTTTTTTTTTTTAAAAACAGTTCTGAAAAAGAAAATCCTACCTCTCCAGCAACAACTTAGATGTATTCTCCCTAGGAGAATTGCATGTCAGTATGAAAGCAGATCGATCAGGATTTTATGAATGCATGGCTAGTGCTACGATCCTTAAATTAATATTATTTCTAAGTAATTTTGCTTTCAGAAATGTTGCAAACCTAAATGGTTCAATTTTTTAAATGATTAACTTTAAAGCTAATGTTAAAAAATGTTACATTTAATGGAAAGTTGTTGAATTTTCCAATAATTATTGCTTTTTAAATTCTTAAATCAAGGTTGTATAAAAGATAATAATATGATTGTAAATAATTGAAGATTGACTCATCAGGCTCCTGTACACTTCCACATTTTCACACAGCAAAAGAACAAAGAAGGATAAAGACAATGAAACATAAGAGCTAAAAACAATTTCAAGGGAGTTGAGACTATCAGTTTTCATCTAAAATTCTTAGTGATGTTTCACTTCTACAGTGTGCAAGGAAAGTTGTATTTGAATGCACATAGGTTACCTTGAAAGTTTGTGTTTTCAATTTCTCCTTGTATTCATCCACACGTTTGCACCAAATTCAGTAAGTGCATGCTTAAAAACACACCTCTGTATTCATGAGCCAGTGGATCACTTGCTCTTGTGGATGCAGGTAGAAGAGTGAACAAAAATCGGTTTTTAAAACTCGAAATGAAATCTAGAGATGCTGCTAAGTGTTTTATCTCACTATTTAAGAAACCACAATGTTTCTTTAGGAGACAGTAATAGCATAAAGGTCCCAGCTGTTTCTGTAAGCATGCAAATCTATCTAAAAGCCATCAGAGTTTTACCAACTTCATTGATAATATATTTTGGTTACCCTTCTGAAGAGAAACAATTCATAAATTGGCGACTAAGTGAAAAACAGTAAATACAGAAAAGAGTGGCTATTATTGCAATAGTCTGCTGTAAAGTCTGGTAGTAGAATATTCTATTACAGCACAGTTTATGCAACTAAGTGTAAATGTGTTCCTGCAGTATACAAAACATTTTATGCATTATTTTTCTTGAAAATTACAGTAACTTTATTGCTTTTGCATCAAGGGAAAATCACTGGTGTTTTTTTAGCTCACAGCCCATGGCCTTCATTTAGCAGTTTATTCTTGTTTCCTTTTTAGCAGTTGTTAGAATGAGAGAGGGAAGATAGAGGAATTTCCAGCCTCCCAAATTCTCTCTTGCTCTTGACTTTTGGACTCTGAAGACCTGAAATCCTGGCTGCCTGGGTCTCCCAATTAGACCAGTTGGTCTCATAGAGGACATTAACCCTTGGAACATCTTCCCCTGCAACAACAGCTACAGCGACGCTCCTGCTAGAATCGTAACACACGTCACATGCGTGGCTGGCCTGAATCCCCCTTCAGGAGGCTTCCTCCCTATTACTGCCACCCGTACTTATCCCCTGTACTTCCTGCTTTTGCTGTTTGATCCCTAAGAAGAAAAACAGCCACTCTGCCAGCTACTTAGCAAAGATCCCTAGTGTGTCTGAGCCAGCAGTGCCAATTTCACGAGCAACATACACAAAATGCAAAGGCAGACAGTACATTCCAGCATCAGGGATGTGCCGAATTTTGTCCCTTGTATGACAAGATTATGGGGGTTTTAGTTACTGATGCACAGGGTGGTGCTGGTATGTAAGGTGCACCCATGCAGTCGCAGTCAGTTCCAGTATACAGCTGCTTGGAGCTGGGGTGTTAAGCTCAGGCTCCAGCCGCTCAGCTGTCCTCACCCTTTCTGTGACGGTTTGGCCAGAGCTATGGAAAGCCCATGGGGCTCAGTGTTTTCCCGAATAAGAAGAGGATAAAATGGTACCACTTAAAGCTCTGGCTACCAGTGCTCTCTCTAATGCAGCTCCATCTACATCTTGCTCAGGCATTCTGTGTAATACCTATATGTATTAACATTACAGATAAAGAAGCCTGCTGTGTGTACCCTTTTTACAGCACTTTGACTAAGGTTTAAAAATACCTGTGCTTCAGAAAGTGAACTGAAACTGCAAAATGATAATTAATTGTCTTAAGAATTTAATCTTGAAGTAGGCAACATTTATTCAGATTTGTGAACAGATTTAGATGTTTATAGATTGTAGGCCCGGAGACAAAGCCTGGATTTTGCTTTTATTCAAAAGTGTTTGTACTGGAGGTATTAGAAAGTTCCTTTTGAAAGCAGCTCTGCCAGTGTACTTGCAATGTAGGTACATGTCAAAGTCATTATGTGGTCAGAAACTGTAGTCAAGTGTAACTACGACAATCAAGAACGTGCTTTACTCACAGGACAAATCATATATATATATATACATCTCCTGCGATCTTTGACTTCCACCTGGAAGCACCCTACTTCCCTTGGGAGCTTGTTCCTGTGCTCGACCACCCTCTCAGTGAAGATCTTTTTCAAATATCTGATCTGAACTTCTCCTGACAGTGCTTTAAGCCATTCCTTCGTGTCCTATCACCGAACACTGAAAAGAAGAGATCAACACCTCCCTCTCTTCATGAGGAAGATGTAGACAGCCATGAGGTCACCCCTCAGTCTCCTCTTTTCTAAGCTGAACAAACCAAGTATCCTCAGCCACTCCTCATAAGTCATGCCCTCTAGTCATTTCGCCCTCTTTGTTGCTCTGCTTTGGACATATTCCAATATTTTTATATCCTCCTTATATTGTGGAGCCTGAAACTGCACACATTACTTGAGGTGAGGCCGCACAAACACTTTCAAACAGTTAGCTATAGTGTGCTTAATGCACCCCAGGATACAGCTGGCTCTTTTGGCTGCCAGGGCATGTTGTTGACTCATACGGGGCCTGCCATCAACAAAAGCCCCCAGATCCTTTTCTACAGGGGACATTCCAGCCTCTTGTTCCCCAATCTATACGTACAACCAGGTGTAGAATCTGGCATTTGTTCTTGTTAAATTTCATACGGTTAATGATTGCGCAGTGCTCTAACCCATCAAGATCTTTCTGCGGGTCTTATTATCATTGGCACACTTACTTTGTGTGCACTGAATTTCTGTGTCCAGGTGATTGATAAAAACATTGACAAGAACTGGCCCTAAAATTGATCCCTGGGGAGCACAACTAGTGAGTGGACACCAGCCAGATGTCACCCCGTTTACTATGACTCTTTGAGCCCAATCCATCAGCCAATTGTTCACCCATCGTGTTGCACAGATGGATGCAGAACTGTGCTGATAATGCTTTTATTCAGAAGCAAAAGCTCTTCTCTCACTGGGTAATCAAACAAGAGGAGAAAAGGAAATTAAAGAGGAGTCACTATTCACCCTGGATTTTGGCTAATCTCTGAAACGTTTATGGGGACTGCCATTTTCAGCAAATGAACTGCCTACTAATTCTGCTTACGCTAATGAAGGAATTTCCTTATCCTGTGTCAGCTGCAACTTGCACAGGGGATATTATGAAAATGAAAGTTTGATCACAGCGATGAGAATTTTGTTCCTTAGTGCTTCCAAGGACACAGCATGAAGTCAAACTGTTAGCGAGTTACCCTGGCAGCGGATCAGCCTAAGTTTTGTGTGCCTACTGGGTTTATCTTCATGGATCAGAACAGCTACTACTAAGTAACTGTTGGACTACATCTCCTCCAAATAACTCCTTGTGTGGACATTAAGATCCAAAACAGAGTGATTTTCCTGTCCGTTTGAACTTACATGGCCCAGCAGACCACTGTTGTTAAGGCATGCCAATTTCTGAAGCAAGTATCACACATGGGAGTGATGTGGCCATATTCAAATCTTTGATTTTTTTAGGCCAAATAATCCAGCAGTGCTTTACACATGAGTCAGTTGTGCTTAGCCTTTGACACAGGACAAGAGCAACCACAACACCGTGCTTCTGGATCTGTAGTGAGGAGCTTACCCACTCCACCATTCTGCCCTCCCTGTCTTCTCCAGAATGAGTTAATTCCAGGATAATTACCCTGCTCAGAAAGAGGGGTCATTATTCCAGGGTATCCACATCGGGGAAATATTCCAGAAGAGTGCAATTAGACTGGAGTAGTTGCAGTGAAACAAATACTCCACAGTAGGCTTGGTTGGATACTCTCACAGGAAAGGTTATAGAAATATATTTATTATTTAAAAGAACTTTCCTAACATAATATTTAATGATGACATGCTTTTACATGTAAGTGTTGTCCTGTTATTGAATGGGCTGAATGTTTCTGGTGGACTTGTTTTATATTTAAATGATGAACCATGAAGGAAGTAAATGTGTATTCTACGTGCTCATACCTACCTTTCGTTTCTGCTCATGACATATACAATAGTTTTACAAATTCTGGATTATGCTTTCATCAGGTATTGCCAATGATCTAAACCATGAGATGTCATAGATTATGATTTCAAAAAAGCTGAATTGAGTAAATACATTCTGGGACCTCCTGCTGTTCCTAGCTAGGCTATTCTTTATCCTGCTGCATTGTTAAATGCCAGGTAAATAAATCCCCCTCTTTCACAAAGGAATAATAATGGAATAATTTATAATAGCCTTATATGTTAGCATTAGACAGGAACAAGGAAGACAGTTGTCTGCAGAATGACTTGACCTGGAAGCATTATCCTTCAGTCAAACAGGTTAACCCGAAGACGCGGACCATTTACTTAGACTGGCAGAGAAAAAGTTGTGTTTAATCCATGTTGCACTTTTCACATTGATTCGACTGACTGGACATGCCTCCTAAATGCTCTCTAGCACTGTAGCCCATGACATACCACACTTAACAAGGCTCTAACAGAATTTCCACTGTAACAGAACTAAAACACATGGCTTGTAACGTAACTTTGACACTTATAGCACTCGTGAGCTTGGACATGGTGCAATGGGTAAGCAACATGTGGTAACCACTCATCATGAGCAAATGAGCAGAAAAGCCCCATCTTGACATGGCTTATTAAGTCTAGAACCTGTAAATGCAATTGTTAGGCAAAGTTCAATCAATTATTATTATGTACATTTTTTAACATAAGGTTATATATACATATATATATACCATGTGCTTCTCCCACTTTTTCTCTCAGGGTTACTCAGAGCAATGTCAGGTGATTTGGTAATGTATTAGCATTCAACAGTAGTTCTATAGGTGGTAGCGGAATCATGAAAAATGGGATAGAAAATGTGTAACTAATGCAGCAGGTATTCAAGTGGATGCAGAGTTATAACTGTGTTACAAAACAACTTGATTACTGTGAAAAGTAGCACACTTTTTTGGCCAGGATTAATGATTTAGTAATTAGTTGTCCTAATTTTAGTCATTTCTCGCTGACTGTTTCCTCTCATTTATAGTACTTCTAGTACTGTAGTGTGCATGAGGTTTTACTCACAGAAAGGTTAACTGAGCTGGGACCTGATCCTTCTCCAGCTAAAACTACTGGAAAGAAGAAAACCCCAAAACCTGCCCTAACCCTGGGAACACTGGGAACATAAGAGTCCAAGTACCTGCTTCTCACTACCTGTAAAAATTCCCTGGTGGGAATGAACATTCCTATCCAAAAGGCTAACATGTAGAGGTATTTAGCGCTCATAAAATCACCCACTCTAATACCCACTTTAATAAGTAGCTGTGATTTACATATGAAATGTATCTGTAATAAATTTCCACATAAATTTTTTCCAGCAGCATGCAAAACTTTTTAGTTCCACACTGTGCGCTCCTATCCTGATCCTCCACCTGGCTGTGGTCCTTTTTATGTGGGAACATTAAACTAATTTTACTTGGAATGTACGAT
This sequence comes from Burhinus oedicnemus, assembly GCA_008921705.1. NCBI lineage: Eukaryota > Metazoa > Chordata > Aves > Charadriiformes > Burhinidae > Burhinus > Burhinus oedicnemus. The sequence continues at coordinate 2,737,667 of VFFE01008611.1, forward strand.
GGTTTCTCAAGATGATGCACCTGATACTAAAAAGCAGTTCACAAGACTTCTTAGGAAGACTGATTGTTCCCCAGAGGCCCCTTCTGCTTTGTATTACAGCTCATAGTCTTGCTTTTAGCCCCAGCTCATCTTTGACAGCCTTCTGCTTCACATTTGGCATCCTTGTGACATCTACAAAATGACTTGGGGGTCAAGAAGTCAACTGGCTTCCTCATATGCTTCTGCCATTAATAGTGGCTGTGCTCAGACCATAAGGGAGGGGAGCTGAGAGACACGGGTCTGTGTGTTTGTGTGTGTGAGAGAGAGAGAGAGAAGGAGAGAGAGAGGGAGAGAGAGGGAGGTGTGATTATGGCACAGGCAAAGACTGGTTTGAACTTTTCTTTCTACCCAGGTTTGTGATGATTTCCACCCAGACATAGCCCTCCTTTGTTTGAGCACAGCTTAGCATTGCTGCAGGTTGCTTGTTAGCCCATTCAATGCTTGTAACTTGATGATGTTCCCCACACTGGAAATGTGTTGTTTCTTGGCACCAGTAGGTTGAAGCCTCATTCAGATACATAATGCTATTGTGCAGCAGTGCAAGGCCAGTTCCTGGGGTGCAGCTACAGATGAAGTGCATTAAGGTATTTCATTTGTTAGCCACTGAGTACCTTTCTGTACAGAAGCTTGAAATGGGATGTCTGAAATGTGAGCCTGGAGGAAGCTTGGCATGAAACATTTTACTTAATGAAAAGGATTTAAAGAAATATGAAAGTATTATGTTTGCTATTAAAATATAGGTAAAATACTGCTTTGCAATGTTCTGCATGTAAGCTGTAACTCCAGCTGGGTCCTGAACATTTAGGAACCACACTGAATCTAAACCTCCAGCTTATGCTGTGCTGAGTATCTCAGATTAATGTAAATCCACGTTATCCTGCTTGCTATGGTCACGATGAGTTGGGTTATGAATGCAGTCATGCAAAAAGGGTTTGAAAGAGATTTAAAACAAGCTGATGAATAGAATAATCAGAAGGCCATGTTATCAGATACAATCTGATTAGAAATTTATACACTGCTGACATACAGAAAACAGGGCGTACTCTATGGCATAACAGCCAACAAGTGCTGAGGTTCTTTCGGATGCAGCAAATCAAACATCATGTAAAGCTAAAAGTTGTACAAGTTAGGGTGGGCTCCTGACAAATTCACGCCATAAATGTTTGCCCTAACACATCATACTATTTTTTGCTTGGTTTGTAGAAGTCCTGTTGCTCAGCCTGCACACTCAAGGGGTGATTCTGCTGTGGGTGTAAGGTAACACAGGCATTGCACTGTAATTTAGTATGAATTAATGTTCTGTTGCAGAGCATGAAATTAAAGCAAAGCGTTTTCTTATCTTATGTGACGGAAACAACTGCGGTGAACAAATGTGTTTATTGAACAATTTAATTTGGGGGGTTTCTTTGCTTTTTCCTTCAGGCAGGCTTGACTTGGATCCTATGCAAACTGGAAATTCAACAAAACTTGTATTACCCATCAGTGTCTCTGTTGCACCAGTACTAGATATTTAATCAAAACAGAGGTTAAATTGTACTTCATGCAGTAAAGATCAGCATAAAGGCGTGGATCCTGCAACCAGGAACTTTTAAACTTCTGCAGGCTCTATTATTCAGTGATTGGGAGGTTTTTCCATGGCTGTGAAGATTTACAAATAAAATATTTATACAAGCCCTGCCTGTGTTTCAGACCAAAATTTAGTATAAGCATGCAAATGAAAAAATGGCAGTCATCTAAAAAAGGACACAGTGATTGAGAAGTCAGCATAGATTTACCAAGGGGAGAATTGTGCCTAATCAACCAGATTGCCTTCTAGGATAAACTGGCTGGATTTGTGGACAAAAAAAGAGCAATGAATGTCATTTACTTTCCTTACTTTAATAACGCTTACAACACTGTCTTCCACAATGTCCTTGTGTCCAAATTGGGATATTACAACCTGAATGGGAGGACAACTAAAAACTGGCTGGATAGTCGGGCTCTCAGGGTTTTGGTTAATGGGTTGTGCTCTACCTGGAGGTAGGTAACAAGTGGGGTACCACAAGATCTATTCTGGGACAAGTCCTGTTCAACATTGCTATCAGTGATGCTAAGGAGAGGATGAAGGGCATGCATGTCAAGTTTGCAGAGGATACCAAACTGAGTGTGGCAGGGAGGAAGACAGCTGGGAGGAAGGGCCTGATAGGACCCTGTGAAATCCACCTTGGAAGCCAGAGCCCTGCAGGGATGCAGGCTAGGGATGGCAGGGCCAGGAAGCACCTCAGGGGGATGGGCTTGGGTGCTGGCAGGCAGTGAGCTGAGCTGTGGCCAGCTGTGCCCTGAACAGCAATGAGGACCAGCAGCACCTGAGGTGGTGTGAGCAGGACATGGCCCCCAAGAGGCAAGGGAGGGCAGAGACTGTCCCTTCTGCTCAGCACATCAGACCTCATCTGGGGTTTGGTTTTGGGCCTGCACCAGAGGAAGAATGCCAAGTTCAGCAAGCAGCCAGCAAGACAGTCCTAGGCTGGAGCCCTTGACCTTGAGGATCGGCTGCAGAGGGCTGGTTCAGCTGGAAGGAGGAATGACTTCAGGGGTACCCAAGAGCATCCCCGGCACTGATGGGAGGGGATGGAGAAGATGCAGTTGGGCTTTTTACAGTAGTGCGTGGTGGGAGGGTGGGAGGCAGTAGCACAAGCTGAAACATGAGAGCCTCAGGCTGGAGACAGGGAGAAGCCTTTTCCCCATGAGGCCAGCCCAGCAGTGGAGCAAGAGACCAGGGAGTTTGGACTGTCTCCAACCTTGGAGGTTTCAAATCCCAACTGGGTGAAACCCTGAGCAGCCTGGTCTGAGCCCAGAAGTGGCTCTGCTCTGGCTGGCTATTAGACCTACCAGCATGCTCAAAGGCCTCCACTTGAAAAGACTCCCTTCCCCTAAGTCCGATAGGTCACCCTTAATGAGGAGGAGGAAGAGTCAGCCTCCTTGACTGGAGCAAGGAGTTGTTGGTTATTGCTTTTGCTGCAGCCATTGGAAATCTCAAAATCCTTACAATTTCTTAAGAGGCCACTTGATGTTTCCTGGGTCATGTCCTGTAGTAGAAAGCATCCTGAGCTCATATGGCCCGCCTTCTCTCATAAAATGACCCAGCATCAAGAGAGAGTTAAAGGCCTGGTGCAACATTTCTCCAATCACACAGGCTTGTACTACTGTGCTACTGTTCTTCATGAAGCCAACAGAAGCACAAGAACTGAGGAACATGAAAAAGGGACAGGGATAGAGATCTAGTGACTTCCTCTGCCTACCACAGCAAAGGTGAACTGTGGATACTGGCAATTAGTTTATTATCAATGTAGATTTTGGGTGCCATCAAGGACAAATGGTCTTCTGTGCTGCTTTAAGTATGTTTGACACTGGACAACAGCACGACCATGAATGGTCTGAGTTATGAGTTATTCTTCCTAGTAGAATAGTAATCTGTGCATTAATGTTTATGTCACAACAGTATAGATTGACTTGTTGGCTGAGTTCATGACATTGCTTACACCCACAGGGAAATATTTAAACTAAAACTGAGGCCATCAGGAGACTAAAGTATGATATAAGCCAAGAGCACTTACTTGACCAGGACTGTTACCAGTGAGTTAGCAAAGGATGGACACAGCGAAGCAGGTATTTCCAGACATTGACGGTCCAGTTAAAATACAAAACCTATAAAGGGAAATTATTTCTCCAGGTGTGGATAGAAGCTAAGGGTGCTTGTGTCCAGAGTCTAGATTTTGTTGAAAATTAGTCCAAACCTGGTAGATCTGTATTTCAAGTTACATACAATGCTTTGCTACTTTACAGTGTTAAAAACATAGCAAGAATATTATTCTGGGACAGAAAGAGAAATATAAGTAAAACCAAAATATATGAAAAATGATTGTGGAGAGAATGAATGATAACTGCATATTTCACAGAAAAATGCAAGGAAATGTCTCAGTTGGGGTTTGACTTTGTGGTTTACAGGCATAAGTTTCTTTTTTTTTTTTTTTTTTAATTTAAGGCAGTAGGGTTTTTTTTTGTGTTTTGTTTTGTTTTGGTTTTTTCCTGGTAAGGAGACTCAGACTTTTATTGGAACAGATGCTGTTTAAAGTCCAGTGCAGCTCTCACCGAAGTAAGCAGAAATGGTTCCACTGTATTAAATCAGATCAAGAAAGGGCCGGAAAGTTGCTCCATTCAGGTGTAACAGAAGTCTCCTGATCCTCAGAAAAAGAACTAGAGACTCAAGCACATTCTATATAAATAGTAAAAAGTAAGACTTTTTTTTTTTTTAAATGACAACACAGTGATATTCATAGACATTTGAGTGGATAATACTGACAATTCTTAAAACACAATGGCTTTGTTCTTTCATTAGGAAGGGGGATTTACTGATCTTGGGCGTTAAACCCATAACTAGAAGTTTAATAGGATAAGACAGACTTCAAAAATAAAAGGGCAGTTCTTGTTGGTGAGTCACTTGCATAACTGGTAGGAATTCTGTTTCTGGTAATGAATTTGTTGGTTGCCACCTGATGAGAGACCTGACCACCATGTATAGATAATTTCAGAAGGAAAGCAGCAAGCTGCAGCACTTCTGTAGTCTCACAACTTGTGTGTGAGTTGAGGAAGGAAAATAAAAAAATAGCTGAATGTTGGAGCTCAGTGTAAACATCCCAATGTTGTAGAAATCAGAACTACTTTGTAAGAAAAAGTTCTCATTGCAAAAGTTGAATTTGTACAGTTATGACTGAAATGGCTGTGGGAAACATTTTACATAAAATCCATGCTGTTTGAGAATACAAACTTTACAAAAACATTTTACACATCCAACCAAATGAGTTTTTAGCGGGTAAGTTCTGTGTAATGTAAATTGTATGTCAACAGGCAGATGTCTGAAGTAATGAAAACACTCTGGATACATGTGTGTTGTAACTGTAATAAATAAGAGTGATAAAGTTTTGTTATTACATGCCAACCCCCTTTTCTAGTATAAGTTTCCAACAAAAAGTGTGTGGAAATAATCAAACCATAAGAACATTTAATTTTTACAATAACTTTAGTTCAATAAAACGGCTTACAAGTGCTCTCCAGAAGAACAGATATTTACTATATATTGGTGCTGAATAAATATTTAATACAGATCTCATTCATGAAAATGGCTTCCATCCTTACTTAATCCTTTTGCCATTATTTAATTAATACATGTTGCCTTGCAATCTTTACAGGAAAACTCCTTTGTGACATTTTTTAAGTTTGTATTGGAGCAGGTGGGTGGGACTGAGATTTAGATCTCAGTTCCAGTAAGTTTTCCATTAGTTTTTATTAGAATTACAGACACATGCAGTTTTGATGGGAAAAACTGGAATCCTGTTATCTGGCCCTTGCTGTGCATGAGCACAAAGTGCAATCCATACCTCAGCACTGAAGAAGAGGAGACAGAGGACTGCCCAAGCCTTTGCTTCCTCCAAGAGATTGAGCACACGGGCTATGGCCAGATCATCCTAGATCCTGTATTGTACAATTTTTGCCTTTTACCTCTCTACCTAGTTGTAGAGGTTGGAGAATGATGTCAGAGTCTCTCATCCTCTTGGGGATGGGCTTATCCCTCCAGTTGTGATGCAGCTGGGTCTGATTTCAATTCTGAGAGAGCGTACAGCAATGACTCTTCACTGGAGATTCACCCCAGCAGTGGCATCATCCCCTTGGTCTGCAAGTATCACCTAGGCTTATAACTTCATCAGAATAAGATCATAAAGCTGTTTCTTTCCATGTGGAGTGACAGACTTCTTCCAAGATTTAGAATCGTTAAAAAGAAATTATGACCAATATCTTCATGTCAAAGCATGTATAATGACAGCACTTTATGACACACTTCAAATCTTAAGCTCAGTTGAATGTTCATCTCTATTGCAGTAATTTCTGTGAGCAGGCATCTCAGTCACAACAATTATTCACTACACAATGGGTGGTATCTAAAAGGGAGGTAAAGCATGGGGCAGAAAAACTGTTCTGGGAGGGAAACACAAGTGTCACAAGCAGTCCTCATCATAAAAACGATGCACGAGGGTTGTATTCTTGCAAAGGATGCTGAAACTTTGTAATGCTGCTAAAGTCTCTTCTATATTTTGTAGAAAAGGAGACAGAGCCATGTTACAGAAAAAATAGATGGTGGACTTCCTTTTGAAAACTGTTCTGGAAATGCCTTTCCCCAGTTCATGTGCAGCATTGCCATCTCATCCATCGCCTCTCCTGGAAGGGCTGAAGAGATTGCAGCCAGTCCTCTCTTCTGAGGGTCAGCTGGTAAATAATGAAGTCAGATTTTGGCTTGCTAACTAAGTGAATCACCCCAAGGGAAAAGGTTTAGTTACATTTTAAAAAGAAAGCAAATATTTCTTTGGTGAGGCAGGTTTGGATCTCCTGACTCTTTAAAATTGCTTCCTCCCTGGACTACCACATTTGTAACTCACTGTATCCCCTTCCATTCTTAATCTAAACATAATAACCCGTCTTTCAGCCACAAATAATAATCCAAAAAACACACCAGCGTCCCCTCACCCCTCAGCCTAGGATGGGAAGCAGCAAGTTAGTGCAACAAATAGTGACTTTCTCTTCTACCCCTCCCATACAAGTAAATTCTGACTATAATTATAAACTTCACATAATTCAAACCTTAGAGCTGTCAGATAAACCCCCAAAATTAATAATCCTCTGAAGTGTGTTCACACTCCAAATCTTAGGCACAACCCAGTCTTCTTACTGGACTTAGTGCAAGACTTTAACCTACTCCCTGGGATATCATTTGATTGCCATTGTTGGGGGCTATAATTTCACAAGAGTGTCTCAAAATTTCATCACAGTAACCCAAAACTCTTCACCTCAATTCAGCCTTGAACCTGATCCCCAACCTAAACCTAATCCAGAGCAGCTATTCAGCATAACCTCTTTGACCTACCACTGATACAGGCATTTCTGATGGGAGTCTCTCTGCTCTCTCTCCCCCTCTTTAACACATCCACAGGGCACTCTCACTCCCTCTCCCACCCTTTACCACTAACAAAACAGTTAAAGGCAGTTGGGGAAGGGATTCAACTCTCTCAAAGTTCTCCTGAACTGGGATTAAAGAAAGGGATTTTATTTTTACTCTGGAAAGAGAGCATGTTACAGGGAAAAACATGTTGCAAGGCAAGAGTATGTTATAGAGGAAAAAATAACGTTGGACTTCATTAGGTTCCTTCTAGTCTTTAGAGTACTTTAAACTGCTGGTTTTGGAGTGTCTTTGAACTGCGCTTTTCCTGAATACTTGTAGAAACATCCCTTATCTTATATACATCCCTGACTTTATCCTTCTGTATGTTAACAAGATTGGGATAACACCCTGAAAACAAATCAATAAATGAGGTCTTTTTCTTTTACGGTATTCCCAGAGGCTGCCAATGGGAGCTTGATGTATCAGACAACTTCTGAACTTGACTGTAAATTATTTGTCAATTTAGATCTGGATCCTGAGAGGTACTTTGTACCTCAGTCCTGCTGAAGTTTAGAGTGCATATAATAGTTTTGGAACCACATCCCAAAATGTGAGGTAAAATTTAGGGAGGAAATGAAAGTAGAAAGTACTCATTCTCTCTGTCTATCCTGTACTATTGTTGAAAAATATCTGGATCCAGTGAGCTGCTTTCTTAATTCAAAGTCTTAATATCTAATTTCTCAAAAAAAATCTTAATTTAAACTCTTAATATCTAATTTCTGGAAAAAATATTAATTTAAAAAACATGTCTTAAGAAAAATTACATTCATATGTAAATATAGACTGGTTTACTGTTTGAAGAATTGCAATGATAATGCAAAGAAGGAAAATACATTGAAAATACAGTAAAATGATGCACCAGAAAGAAAAATTTGCAAACCTGAAGGTATTAGATGCTTATCTAAGACTGATACAGTCAGTATAGTAATACATACATTGGCACATCAGCATGCAGCATTGCCTTGGCAGTTGGTGTTAGCTTACATAACTTGCCTCAAGGAAGATCAAAGTGGTTTCTTTATTGAATGTTTCCATAAAAAAAAAATCAGACAAACTCCTTCAGCCCCTGCTACAGGTATGAGAGGTAAATCATGTAGGAAAGCAGGGAATCATCTATCCACACCCTTTTCTGAATAAGCCATCCTGAATTCTGGGTAGGGAAGCTGCCTGCCTGGTAGGGCACACAGTCGTCAGCCTGCAGACCTGACTTCCTCGGATTTGCTGTGGGTGGAGGCAATTCATATGATCTAGTTTTCAAAGATCAATGCTCCTGACCCCTTTCTAAAATCACACACACCTCTGTTTTAATCAAATAGAAATTAGCACTCCTGCATCCTAATTTCTGAATGAATAAGCTTCCCCTATTCAATAAGTCCTAGCTCTTTATGAAGTGCTGCATTTGGCTCCTCACTGCTGCTGTAAAGATACCTTGAGCTGATGTTTAATTTAGTGCACAACGACTCTCGCTAAAGGAAGCTGGCTCACACTTCACATTGCTACAGTACAAGAACTCAAACACAAGTGCCAGTTGTACCTTGCAAGCCATGTTTTCTGTGTATCCCTGTTGGGGTATTAAGTGCAGGGAGCAGAATTTAGGGTTTCTTTTACATTAAGAATGTTTAAAAATTAACTATTAGAAACCAAGCTTAACTATTAGAAACTACTTTAAAAACTATGTTAAACATTTGGACACCGAATAGTCATCAGACCAAGCAGTAGGAGAGCTATGTGGCCACATGCTGACCATATGATAAAATCTGGAATCTGGGCTACTGTATTTTGAATGAGTAACTCTCATAGTTAAAATGATATCTGGTAGCATCCACTGTGATGCAGAGAACTCTCCACTAGGAATTGGTGGAGAAGTCCAGTCCGGTCAGGTTGCTAAAGAGTTATCAGATGGTAACAAACTCTCAGCTTCACTAACTCAAAAACCTCATGGAAATCTACCAGGTTTGGTGGATTCACCCAGAATCATGGTGAAGATGATGAGGAATGTAGTATTTCAGCTGTCCCAAGAAAAAAAGTTCATTCAGTCTGGACTCAGGTGGATTCAAACCATGTGAAGCCGATGCAAAGCATTGCCTCAGCTGGTCCTACTTTCCAAGCAGTTTAGCCCTGGGATCTAAGCCCAGCTGCACTGTGGGGAGTGAGCACAGGATCCCTGGCCCTTCGATAGCTGTTACGTTCCCTCTGGCTTGCTCTCCCCCTATCTCCAGCCTCCTGCCTTTCTCTTCCCAGAGCTGCTGGACTCCCCAAGGGAAAAGGTCCGGCACAGGGATCCTGCAACCCTCCACATCCTTCAAGGAGATCCAGCTCAGCCACAGCACACCTATTCCCAAAGCATGTGCTCTGAAGATTGGGCCAGCAGCTACCGCCACAGCTATATCTTGTTAAGGAAGACGAGTGTGACTTGGTCACTGTGCTACCAGTGAGCTTTAGAGGTGCTCTGAGCCTGCCTGCCAGGTCAGGTCTCCCCTAAAGATAGTGGTCAGTTGCTACTCTGGCTCGCCTAGGACACAGAGCGGGCAAACAGGTGCTGAGCACACACTGGCCCAGGGGGAGCTGGTTTGCAGAGGCTAGTCTTCATTTTTCCGGAGGCTTTGCAGCCCAGAATGAAGACACTGAAGCATCCTGCAGCTGAAGGAGCAGGTGTGTTCTGTGTTGGTGTTTTGAACTCTAGCAGTTAATGCAACTTAATTACCATTTTTAGCACACCAGCTTGTTCTCTGTGTATGTCAGCCTGATGGACATTTTGACATTTCTTCTTCTTTCTTGTTTTTTTTTTCTGCTTTGCTAGTGCATTTATACATTTTCCCCCTTCCTTTTTTATTTAAAAGGTGTACAATTTGGGTAAAAATTAAGCTTGGTGTTTACTCCCACTGCAGTAAGAGCACACAGAAGCCCTGAGAGTCATACAACTCAAGGCACAATAAAAAAATAAAGTAAAATAAAAACACACAAGTGATGTTAAAAAAACCCAAGCTATTTCTGGACCTGGTGAGTTCTTGTGTTAAAGCAGACCCATCAGAGCACAGGTGCACACCACATGACCAGGTGATAATAAAACAACCCTAGAACGCGATCTTGAGGAGCCTGATGATGGTTTGTCTCTGTAATACATCTATCCCAAGGTGCACTTGTACATCTGTTTTGTATTTAGGGTTCTTTTTTTTTTTTTTATTTTTACTAGTAGCTTTAAAGAAAGTCAAGCAGATGAATATCTACATTTAGAAGACCATATGTTAACAAGGGGCTGTGAAGTGACATGACAAGGTTGGTGGAGCACAGTTACCATATGCAAAAGTGCTGAGCAGTGTAAGAGGTTTATAAATGGATGGGGACCCTTGAGACGTTGCAAGAAGAAAAGCTCTCTTGCAGATTACCCTATGGCCAGTCCTGAGGGTTTGGCAGACTGATTTGTGAGGTAACAGTCATGGAAGTACCTGAGTTAGGTAAACTCACTGCAACACTAGTAAAAACCAGCAACATATTTTTCACTGTGGAGGAGAGCACTGAGCAAGAGACACACCTGTTTACCGCTGTCTTACCGCTCCCACTCGACAGAAGTCATGCTGGAAGGAAGAGGAGTCAGGAGTGCAATAATTTCCCTTGCTAGGGAATATTTTTTGTATGCAAAGTAAAAAGACAAGTACTGGAGAAGAACCAAGCAGTTGTGCAGCCTCAGTTGTCAAATAAGTCAAAGATAGGAATGTCTGATTTCTCACGGAAACGAAATCTCTCCTGGGAGCATTGGTTTGAACTCAACTCTACAGTCTAATACATGGTAGACTATCTGAAGTGTGAAAACCCAAGCTATTTCCATAAGCTTTCCAGAATCCATGTGTTCCAAAAAGCAACTTTTGTCCTTGCTCTGAACAACAAAAACGTGTGTAACATCTTTCATTTTGCAGACCGTCTCAATTTGATGTCAATTGCTTCTCCATCAAGTTGATATGCACCCTGTTTCGTGTATGTCTTGCTTGACTCATTGCAGGGTCACCCCAAATGCAAAACCCTAACTTTTCTTAACGTTACACTGCAGATTAGGTTGTGCGCAGCCCATCACAGAATATTCCTGGTAGTGTGACCTACTGCATGAAGAAGACAGTGGAGACATTTCTAAAACAATGACTAGTTAAATGCATAACTTCCCTGACTAAGATGTTAGTCTGTTTAAGGGGGTTTGTTTCTATTTTTTTTTTTTCTGTATTTTTTGTAGGTGGTGTGAAACAGTTTCAAAGACAGCTCTGGTGTTATCTTAGATGTTTGGCTGGGAAAATACTTATTCCTTTTGCATAATTGTCAGATGAGGTATTTCTACAAATGAATCTCAGGTCTTCTGAAAGGTATGCAAGAGTTTCATACTGACCATTCATGAATCTCCCAGTGGGACTCAGGAATTCCCAACCCTTCATCTCTTGCTCTGCATTAAGGAAAGCTGGGCTGCTGAGTTACAAGTTCCTTCAAGTTACAACAAAAATAATCCAGTTTGAAAATTTGGCTATAATCTGGTGCCAAAGAAAAATTTCAAGCATATTACAATAATAATAAAGTCACATTTTTGATGGCACTAGAAATAAACAAGGGACTAACAAAGAACTGACTGCTTATAGATGGTTGAAGGAAGTAATTATGATTTGAGTCCTTTATAAAGAACATTAGAATTATCAAAATTATATCAGCTTTTTGAAAAAGAAAACCTCACAAACATCTGTGTAGATGGTAAGACATGTTCACTTCTTGCATTCTCTTTTCAGAAGGAAATAAAAATACCAAGCACAGAGGAAAATATATGAAATCTGTGTTAATTACATGCCCAACTGTGAAATAGTTTCACCTACCTATTGTGAAAAATGGATCAGTCTCACAACTCTGACTCAAATACTTTGCAATCAATGTCTACCTCTGCACACCCAGGTTCTGAACCATTTCTCCAGTAAAGTTTGACTGAACAAATCCTGCTTTACATCTAAGCCTCTTACTGCGACTATGCAGTAGCAGACCACACAACGGTGATTCTGTAAGTAATTTTATAGGGAAAACATGAGAAGGGATTGGGAATTCTGCAGCAAAACAATTTCAAATATTTTATGGTAAAAAACTGTAACTTTGAGCTGAGAATTTTCACTGGAATTTATCAGTTTTTAATAAAGCTTTTGTGATAAAGTGTTTCTCAGGCTCGGGAAAGAATCTCTAATGAAGAACCCCAAAGAAGAATGATCCGTCCTACAGTCTTGTAAGAGTATCACAAGAGTAATTTTCCCTCCTGTCCATGGACTGTGCTTACCACCAGGCTATTGGTTAATTTAGGATGAATATAAGGATGTTGATATGGAACAGACCAACTATAACATCAGATGCAGTTCTCCACAGTGATGCACAAATGCGCACTACAAGTCAAGTTTAGAAAATCCAAGGTCTCATTCACAATGCTGTTACCTACCATGATCCATAACACTTCTTAGTACATAGCAATAAAATGAAAAGTTGTACTAGCTGATGAAAGCCACAACTGCAATGATCCACAGAAAGAAAGCAGGAAAGATCGCAAACTGATGACATAATTCTCTTGTTGGATCTGTTCCATTTTTCATAAATAAGTAAATATTCCTTGGGTCAAAGAAAGCTTGGCCTCAGTTTTACATAAATTTAGCATTCAGATCTAGATATTTTGCACCCTTTCTCAGGGTTCAGAGGGACCAGAATATCAAATCCAGTCTCAGATATATTTAACATGGTTCTGCAACACTATTAAGAAATAATTCATTTGTTGCTATGGGATGTGGTGCAAACATGGTCCGGGTGACTTGGCATTTTCAAGCGTGCCCACACCCTGATTTATTTCTCTTTTCTATACTGTACCAAAAAGGTGTCAATTTTTATGCTTTTTATCTGGGTGTGTCTCTAATGTCTATCTCAAAGAAGTGGATTTATTTTGAAAATAACTGAACTATTACTTTTCAATGCAAAGAGCAAAATTTCCAGTTGGTGATAACGCCTTGTCTGAAAAACTTATGTGACAGCAGCACCATACAATCAAGCCAAATTTCACTATTTCTTTAGCCTTGGAGCTCAATGCCAAACTCTGGGGCAAAATTTACAGAAGTGGTTAAGCTGGTCTTGGTACTGTGGCTTCTAAGTCACTGTGGAGCATCTAAAAAATGCCACCTTAGCTCCAGCTCATTTTGATGCACCTTTTTTTTCTCAAATGCCTGTTTCAATATGAGACCATAAATCTGCCAAGTTAAGTCCTAAGTGCACCCAGGTTATTTCAAAGACTTTGAGAACCTTAGCAAACCTTTAGAAAAAATTGGGCTGAGTTTTGATTTTGTAATGAAACTCAAAACCAGCCGAGTTTCTCTTGGTTTTGTGTTTCATTGCAAGAAACTCTAATTCTTAGATGAGTATAGCCCAGAATGCGTACATTCATGATCAGCAGTAAATGTGCAGAGAAAGAAACGGTAGAACAGACATCGGATTTTTCTCTGCAGTCGGTAATGTCTGGAAAGCCGCCCTGCTTCATTGCAATGCAGATTTGCAGACTTTGGCCCAAAAAAGACCTGTTGGCGAAGTTTGATACTGAAAAGTAATCTTCTTCAGGAAATGAGTACCAAAGAATTGTTATACCATGTAATAAGAAAGAAACAATAAAGATCCCTGGCGGGAAAGTAGTTCTGGGTTGATGGACAACAGTCATTATAAACTGAGCTTTCAAATAAAAATACCTTCAACCTTTTAAAAGGGTTTCTGTATTTTAAATATGGACGTTCGCATTTCAGACTGGAGAGCTTCCAAGTGACCTCCTGACTTAAAAGGTTAAGCACTATGAGAGAACAATTGCAGACACTCAGAATGAGAAGGAAAATATGATTTTATAGCTGGAACAGACTATAGAGTATCTCTTCTAACATTTCAAATTTGAATTAAAGAGGGAACTATTGGGAATGGTTCAAAAACAGCTGAGGCTGAAGAAATGAATGAATTTACTCTTTCTATTGCTCCACAGACACTACTGCCCTAGTCACTCCATTTAAAGGCAATGAGTAAGAGCTTGTCTGTACTAAGGGCCTGAAGTCACCTGATGTTGGTGACAAAACTGCAAATATATAAACAACTGTGACAATAGCTCTGGTGGTGAAGTAGTCAGCTACCCAGGCAGCTACGACAAGACAGGTGTGAAAATTAATCAAACAGAAAGGTAAGAATCCCAAGAAAAATAACCCATGCAGTCACTACTTCTCCCTTGTTGAGCCACTGAATCATGTCCCTGATTTAAACTTTGTTAAGTCTTTGGCTTCTCCATTGCTGTTGCATTCGCTTAAAGTAGGAAAGTGCACTCAGTCCCCAGGTTTGTGGTTGTCACATTTGCAAGACATGTGGGGAAGAATCATAGAAGTTTGTACTGTGCTGCAAAGAGTCTGAACAGAGCTGGAAATTATGATCTCTTATGGTCCATCAAAATTCAACAAAACACAGGAAAGGAGAATGTTACTGTGTGGTCCCTTCTTATCTCACAAAAGCATCAAAACATACTCCTTTTCAAATTCTGCTGATATTACTAGGGGGTCATCTGTGTGTGTGTGAAAAAGGTCAGCCTTTTTTCCTGATGGGCCCATCTGCCTGAAACTTTATGCACCTTTTTGGGTGGAGAGGTATTTTTCAGAAAGGTCTGCTGATGGGAACTGATATGGAAAGGTAATGTTAGAAATCCATGACTACAGATAACTACAGTAATCAAAATATGAATGACTATATTCTTTTTCACCAGTTTACAGATTGTGTTAAAATAATCAGTGTTACTAAATAAAAAAAAAAATGGTCTGGGCTTAAAATTCACGGTGGAAATCCTTCTTGGCACCACAGCTTCAGAAAAGGAAATAAACTGATCTCATTTGAAGTTCGTGATGGAAGACTCTACCAATAACATAGGTGGACCAAAAGCAAAGTATGAAGTCCCACCATCCTAGCTGAGGCAGTTTTGAGCATGTGGCAATTGTTGTCAATCTGATTTTAAAACCCAAACTGAAGTAACAAAGGTGGGTTGCTTTACCCTAGGGAGTTTATGGTATAAACACACACTGGGTAGCTTTGCCCTCTCAAAGACAGTTGACAGACTGTGTGCCTGCGTGCGTGTGTGCAATCAGTTTAGGGGTAAAAAGTAGTGCAGCCTTCCCCACATGCTGAGGCACACCAGCTGGGGGGGAGTTCAGTCCCTCACCTTGCAGAAAGCTGGAGGTGGCTGGTCTGGATGTAGGGCTGCTGGTTCCCTCAATGGCTGGTCTTGCACTCCCAGTGGAAGACCATGCCAGCTTCCTGCCTTGCACTCTTCAGGGGTGCCAAGGGGAGAAAGACCCACCAGCAATATGCCCTGCTTGGGTAGATACACATGGATCAGAACACTTTCTGGAAATACCTGAGAAATTAGCTCTATTTACCTTATATTGACACATGCTTCAGTGCTGAAGATGTATTATAGGTTTAGAGGATATCTGGAGGTCTTGGTCCTTGCTTCTCTAAGAGGAACAGACCTTCAAGGCAGGCGGGTCGTGCTACAACATGTGGAAAAATGACATGGGTGAAGATCAGTGAAAGGGAACAAGTTTGTTAGAGGCTGTCTCGTCTCTAAGCAGCTGAAATGCACTGTCCTGTTGCTCTTTCGATCTGCGTCATGAGTTGGCTTCAGCTTTCTCTAGCCTTTCTTAAAAAACAGAAATAGTGTCATGACTTCAAACTGGTATTTCTTCCTGATGTCACAGTTCTTCACTTAGCATGTATGGTTATTCCACATGCATTTTCCTGTACAGAGAAAGGTCTTTCTACGGAATAAATATCTCATCAGTCAAACTCCTCTGTGCAAGTACTGCAAATAAAAAATTTACATCTCGTGGATGGCTGAGGAAAGAATGAAATAGAATCCTGTTGCCTTGACATGGAAATACAGGAGACACAACCTCTTGCTCCTGTGCAGGCTTTTAGGCTTCAGATGAAGTACTTTTATTTGGAGCTGTGATTACATTTATATTACATTTTCTATTTCAATGCTTTTCATAAAACTTGTGCTTGAAAAGGTACTATATTCTAGGTTAATTTGAAATTTATTTGGAATTTACTTTAATCAGTAAAGAGATGGTGAGTATCTCCTACAAGGCAATGCACTACACTAAACTCCCATTGAAGAACCACAGTCTGAATTTGCTAAAATTTGTTCTGCATTACAAAACGAACCTTATTATCACTGCTACTTGTATGAAAAACACAAGCAGCGAAGATACTAGACGTCAAGGGGGAATGAATACATCAGATCCTCACGGCGTGAAGCAGTGGTGGAGGTTCATAAGTCAGAAGTTGGGATTCTCAGGCAAGACTCACAGTAACAGTCCCAGTTTTCCTTGCTTTTCCAGTATATTTTTCTTTAAAGTGAAATTCAAACCAATCAACTGATGGCTCTGTGAGTCAAAGCAGCATAGAAACTAATCTTATAATGGCCACTGATAGCTAGAAAAAGAAATGACTGGACACAATTACATAAAAATAATAGAAAAGACAATATCATTTTATAGCACAAATACACACATTTTCCGCTGTATTTGCTAGATCTTTTTTTTGTCGTTTGAGAAACATCGTCCTAAGTGGTCATCCTTGCCATAGCATAATTAGGGTGTTTATAAAACTCATACAATTTGTTGGTAAGTATTAATCATCATGTAACTAGAGCTGAAATCTATCCAGATATATTACTGATTACTTAAGTTTTGCAAGCGTTTTTCAAATAAAGGCTCCACATTTTGTTCATTGTGGCATGGAAGGAATGGAAAGGATCCATAGCACATAAAGATTAGAAACATAATGTACGGTTTATAGAAATGGGCACTAATACTGTAACTCAGAAAATATGTTAGTAAGTGCCCTTTTATATAAAAATGGATCTGTCACCAAAATAGCCAAACCACACCTGGGGTATGAGATTATCCAGTGAATAACAAACATTTGAAGAGAAATATTTAGACCTGCCACGTGCTGTTTTAGGAGAGTTGAACATACTACAAAGGACACAATCTAAGTGTCTGTCCCAGAGAGCCCAACCTCCCTCTTGAGTGTCTGTGCTCCTGTGGATAACAGAATTCTGTAAGGTCTGATAGAGAAGTACACAGAAGTAGGGATGTATTAGTCATATAATACACTCACAGTTTCTGTCTTTCCATTGCCTGATCCATCTGAAATGACCAAGGGATATAAACCAGTTTAGTGAGCGTAATTTGAACTCAAGTCTCCAAAAAAGGCAAAAGGCTTTCATTTGGATATGTTCAGATGTTATCTACACCTCTTACATGTCTTACACCTCTGCTGAACATTTTTAGTTTCTGTGGTTAGTGCAAGAGAAGTAAAGAAAGCTATTTTCTGTAAAGCATCAATCAGTTGGGACTGACTTTAACTGATTAGAGAAACTGACATTATAAAAATGTGATCCTTGGAAACATTTCATTATTCATTAATTCTCGGTAATATGAGAGCAACTATTCAGCACAAAATGGAGTGGAAGGACAGCAGTTTCAGAAACAGTCCCATTGCAGTGTGGGCAGACTGGCATCAGTGATGAGCGGTTTGGTTAGTACCGTTGGCAATGCTCTCAACCCTGGCTCGAGTAAAGGGCTCAAGTGAAGGTCGTGCATACCGTGTGCAAGCAGCACACAGTGTGTGAAGCAGCACTGACAAGAAAGTCAAAGCAAGAAGCAGAGCACTTTGAACAAGACCACAATATCTGTAAAAGCTGTTCTCAAGAGCAAATAACTTGCAATACATCCTCATTTTCCCCACCCACCTAAATTGTGTGTGTAACTGACAGGCGTTACGGACACAGATCTGGTAGCTTGCATAAAGCTGAACATGTCAGTGACCAAGAACACACTAAAAGGACGTTCTTTCAGTTCACACCCAGCTAAGCAGGACCTCACAAACACTGCCGCTCACACGTTATTTCTGCTCATTGGCAGAATTCTTAAGCAATGACTGCGAATCACAGTGCACTCTGAGGGCAAGCAGAAGAAAACTTCAGCCCTGAACTCTGATGTGTGAAAACCATTGCCTCCTGAATATTGTGTCCACCATACTTCAAATACAGCCAGCAAAACATTACCTACACATCTGCCAAAGGTACGAATGAAGCTTGCTAAAACCCCTGAGATGACAGATTTCAATTACCCAGTCTTGGTACTGATCTCCCATCAG
Source organism: Burhinus oedicnemus (assembly GCA_008921705.1). Taxonomy (NCBI): domain Eukaryota; kingdom Metazoa; phylum Chordata; class Aves; order Charadriiformes; family Burhinidae; genus Burhinus; species Burhinus oedicnemus. The sequence goes on from VFFE01008611.1 coordinate 2,755,962, forward strand.
ACCAGCTTGTATCTCAGTGCAAACTGTAAAAATTACAGAGAGGCCTGGGCTGGCTGGTCTATTTTCAACGTTGTCGTAACAACACTGACTCGAGCTAATTTAAAAACATCCCTGAGCTAGCTCTGGTTGCCATGCCTTTGACAGCAAGTAGGTAAGCAGAAGGACAGCAGGTCTTACTGCATCACTCGCATGAAAAAATGAAAAATTTTATGAGAAACAGAAAGGTTTTCTCAGTTCTGTTAGCTGAACCCTACTTTCCACCTGGTGCGGTGGGGGATGGCAGAGGACTGTCAGAGGAAACGTGCAGATGGCGTAAGAAATGGTATTTAAAATTCTGTCCAGCTGCACCGTATTGTCTGGTTATCAAGGGAATTGGGAAGAAATAAGAGAATATGGGGGAATTCTGAGTGTAGCTTGTTCTTGATTGCAAAGCGTGAACTGCTGCAAACATCCAAACGTAAATAAACCACAACCTTAAGGCATAGATAAGAAATTAAGTATTTCTGGAGGTGTAAAGAAGTGGCTCAGCATGTTCCAAGGCCTGCTGCTGGACAGCTGCAGTGCAATTAGCTGCAAAATCATCCAAAGTTTGAGCTGGGTCTTATGGGTTTTGTTGTTTCTCCTCCATCTGCCAAGTAATTCTTCAGTAAGCTGACATCACACGTATCATCTTTCCTTGCAAGAACACATTGTATGTTCTGTGTCTTGCAGATTTTTTCTCAACTCTTCTGTTAAAATAAGAAACATGGTCCTTTACAGGTAGTTTTCTGATTAAGCTGGTATTTTTGAGAAAAGAGTGTGACATTAGGCTCTGTAACAAGGTTTCTGGATGTGACATCATGACCTAAAATACACAGTAAGATGTAAAAACCTGTTATTTATACAACTTCATGAAGTCTCTGATTATAAAATACAACTTGACTACCCCTGCTATTTGCCAAATTCTCTGTGATACTGTTATCAGTGAGAGTTTTACCATTTATATGATCTACACTAGGATTTATACTCCTATACTTCTAACTTTGTATTCAATTATTATGATTGCATTCAGTAAAGTACCTCTTGTGCATCCCACTGCACCAAGGCAGAAGAAAAAGGCATCTTAGAAGTCTAAAAAGAGGCAGGGCAAAGACACTCACTTTGCTTTTCAGGCTGTGACTCCTTTCATAAAGTGTACCCCTTAAAATAAGTGAAGTATACATTGATGTTTCAAGCTGAAAAAAAGCAAACCTCATGTCCTTCACTTAGCAGCCGCTTGCTTCATATAAACTCAGAGAAGATATAGATAAGATATAGACATTAGATTTTTTTTTTTTCCTATAAGAGACATTCTGACACTGATTGAAGCTAACATTTTAAATGCTGGAGAAGAATTATAGTGAGAATTGGATAGGCTGTGGCACAACCGAAAATGTTTGTGATTATTTCAGCCTCATAAAAGTTGCCAAAGTCTATGAAAACAGCCTTTGTTGTCCTGGGATGGTGTGGTGGAGAGGTCCCAGATTTCCTATGAATCTGAGTGATTGGAGCAGTGCAGCTGACTGTGTTAGGTGACACATACCAGGACTTTGAACTGGTTATAAAAAATACATCTCATTTAGCATGCAGTATCAGGCATTTGACATGCAAATATACAAGGCTTCCCCATGCCTTCAGCCGGTCGTCAGGAACAGGCAGACCCCTCCTGCACCGAGGGGAGGGCTGGGGTGCAGGCGAGCTGCGGGCTGGAGGGAAGGCTGGGAAGGAGGCACCAAAACGCTGGAGGGAGAGCTGCAGCCCGTTTAAACCTCTGTCATAAACCTGTTGTGAGAGGGGGGATCTAACAGTGCAGCACGAACAAACTTGTGGTATAATGATTATAGACTTGGGAGCCCGAGGCTCAGCCTCAAGACCTTACCCTCTGAAGAGAGAAAATTTTTCTTTTCCCCACAGGGCAGGTTCTTTCTGGAGATTGTCCCTAGTCTCATGTTTTAATGGTTCCTAGAATTTAGCCATCTTTGGACAGTGCCCTCCAGGACCATCCCAACACAAGATTTGTGGCCTTAAGGAATCCATGCTGGGCCACTGTCCTGTAACTAATATGCAATGTGCCCTTGTGTCCCTTTTTAACATATTGTACCATTGCAAGGCATTCATGCTTTTGTTTTCAGCCTTCTAGAGCTCTTCTGACACTTCTCAAAGTAGCTTTTGGGACCAATCACTGATTTTACTTCAAAACACCTCTGAAATATATGTTTCTTAATTGTAATTGAAGAACAGCAGAAAGGAAAAGGCCAAATCCTTTTCCGTGTAAATGAACTTTATTCCATTTGCGAGCATTTCATTTATGCATGGTTTTTGGCCTAGATTCCTCCTTCTTAGCCCTTCACTGACAGGTTATATGGGATAAAGAGGCTTGAGAAAGGCTTTCAGTAACCGTCCTTCCTTTGATAACTTTGAAGTGAAAAAATGAGTGCCAGCCCTTCAGAAATGTTTAAAACATTTTGCGTGCAGACACAGATTCTCCATATTGTACGTGGCTTTTTGGCTCTCTTTTTGTCATAAACTAACAGCTGAGTGTTAGCTAGGATACCAGCCTGAAAATATGTTCATCAACATTCCCTGTGTGAAGCTGTGGCCTAATTCCACCTTGCTGATGGTCCTCAATCCGTAGTCACTTCAAGAACATGAAAAGGCTCATACTGAAGTTTTTCTCCCCTCCCTCAGTGTCATAAAGTCTCTTCCCCACTGCAGATATGTTGGCAAAAGGGGTCTCAAATCTTTTTACTTTTTTCCAAAACAGTGACCCAGGAAACGCTGTTAAGTTTTCTCGCAAAAGCACAGGTTAACCTTTTTCACTTTTCTTGGAGGCTTTTAGATACAGGAAGAATGTAACAGCTTTCCTGCTGCTGCAGACTGTACCTCAGCCACACCTCTCATGTTCCCTCACAGGTGTGACATTTATTTTTGGAACTGTACAGGCAAGGGGAGGAAGATACATTTATGCAGTACATCTGTGTTCCTGTGAGTTTTGTGAGCCATTTTTTTGAAAACACCATTTCTGAAAGTCACTGAAATTTAACTTGAGGACGACATATGTGGGAGGTGGGACATTTCTACCCTAGCAAGTAGCTGTCAACGTCATTAAGATGTTGCTTCCACCGTTTTTAGAACTGGTTTTCTGTTTAGTGTTTATGAACAAGTTACAAGAGACAACTGAAGTTGTATGTTTCAAGTACGGTACAACAGTGAGTCAGAGTGTTTAGAGATGTTTGAGCAGTATGACTGGGAGAAGAAATGATGCCCTACAAAACCAGTTTAAGATGTGTCCTTTGTAGTTCTGTCCAGTTACAGTTTAGTAATAACTGTGTATAGTAAACAGTGCATACCTTCTGTACAGGCTGATATCTGATGTACTGGAAGAAAACTTTGCCTCCTGTATCAGGAAACTGGTTGCATTTGTAGGGAATGCTGTACTCATCCCTTCTGCTGGGAGAATGTTGCCCGCCCTTCTGTGCCAGACAAAGAGGATGCTTTTCAGTGGTTCATCACTGTCTGTAAAATCACTGTAAATAGAACAATTTCTACTCTTTCTCAAGTGCTATCATTTGCATGTGAGTAACATAAATTGAAGAAAAGATAGTCTTCTGAAATATTGGTGTTAGCTGGCCTCAGACCAACTCTGACACAATTATACAAATAACAGTGTTACATTGACTAACCTCTCTAGCTATTTTCTGTAAGCTAGAAGCCTGTTCCAGTTCTCCTGGTGGGACAGGTATTACTTTCACCACAATTTGTTAAAAGAATCTACCTTTTGTACCTTATCTATAAATACAAGTATATAAATATAATACATACAAAAGATATTTATATATCTTATAAAATCACACCTATCTTGGCACTTCAGTCTCATCAGCGCTCTTCTTCTCTGTCTGAAAATACAAGTAGTTAGCACGGGGAAGAGTGCTTAGCCAGGGAGATAAGACGGAATTACAATAGCAACACCAGCTTTGCTTGGTCATTCCTGAAAGGAGAATGGTACAATTTTTTCTTGGGTAGACCTGCTCCCACCTGGCACTGTCCAACCTCATCAGCAATCAACGTAACAGCAACTTTTAAAACTGCTCAGCAACCAACCGAATACACAGAGAATACTATGGGGATCTGGAATTGAGTGCCTTCCTACCCTTGCCTGGTTTGTTTAGTTCCTTCACCCCTATCTACTCATTATGATCTTACTAGCACTGTTTTTTTTTTTGCAAACATGCTTTATTGGACTCCTCAGTGAGGCACAGAGGGTGCATGCACAGCAGGATCTTGAGCTACTCAGAGTCAGGCGGTGGAAGCACCTGTACCTTTTCTTTGGAGTCAGCATGTGGAAAATCTCAAAAGAGCTCGTTTCCTTTGTGAATTATTGCCAGAACCCAAACTAGAGCAACTAACATTTGAAAACCCAAATTACAGCAACCTTCCTTTTAAAATAGATCAGCCTTGATCTGCTAGACAGAAAACAAGTTTTTATGAGCAATTTTCTCCCTACTATGTCCTTGCAGAGGCAGGTCCTTTTCCAGAGATTGTCCCTCAACTCATGTTTCTAACGACTTCCTACGATTTAACCACCTCTGCACTGTACTCTCCACGTCCATCAGAAACAGTTCTCATCTCTCATTAACTCTGAAGCTCATCTCTGTGTCTGGTTTTTGGGGCTCGCCTAGTCTCTGCTTGCCCTCTGGACAGTGTTTCTCCCACTGTGCCTTGCACTGTGCTGAGCTCTGAGGCGTACTACAGCTATAAAGTTGCATTTGTACTTGGGGCAAAAAACAGTCTCCCACTTTCTCCTCTATCTTGTTCCATGTCACTCAGAGTGCACACTTCAGGAAAAGGCAACTATGACCAGGCAGCTTCCTTCTTATGTCCTACCCCACGCCTTCCTAACAAGCCAGACATTACGGTGTGTATGACGTAAACAGTGAATAAACAAATTAAACTGTACAATCAGCCACATGGAACTCCATTACCTCTATTTCTGCTTGGCAGGTCTCAGAGAGCTTGCAGCACAGTGCAATCCACGCGGGGGAAAGGACTCGGTGAGGACAGTGCCTCTGGCTGGTCTTTCTGCAAGCTGCCCCTCTCCAGTCTCTCAGGAGCAGCCTTTTCCAGTGGGCTTGGATGACACATACTTTTGCAATCAAAACAAACAAGGGCATTTGGTTTGAGTCTTCTACCAAGCACATGGCTTGCTGAGGAAAAGCTCCTTTTTCATAGGCTGGGACTGTGCTAGCTCTGCAGACTGGTACACGCTTGGCATTCTGCATTCAAATATGTTAGCCATGTGAAATGGTAGTGAAGTTGATCTATGTGGCTAAATGGAATAAGCAACACACAAGCAACTATGAAAATTTATTGGTATTCTTTTTCCCAGATGTTGCTGTCTGTTTGTGTGTGTTACTAAGAAGCTTACTAAATCTCTCTGTCCGTTTCTGCACTTGGACACCTGAATGTGAAGACGCAGTGCTTGTAAGTCAGGCAGCGGGTAAGCTTAGAGACATTCTCAGAAACAGTTCTGAAAGGTGAAGAATGAGCACAGCTCACCCTGTGTTTTCTGAAATAAAAAATATACCAGCTTCCAGCACCTGATCCCTGTGTTGTTACTTCTGCTCAGCAGCATTATGAAATTTCTTTGTTACTAGCTGGACAAGGTTTTGAATATAAAAATAATAAAAAAAAAAACTGAAAAAAAGAATTGGTTTATATTCACTTTGTATCCTCCCACAAATCCCTCTTCTCAGCTCACAAACTTCACTAAATCACACCCCTCTTATCTCCCTCCACTGACTCCCTTTCCTCTATGGTGTTTAACATAAAATTCTTTATTTTATTTTCAGAGCCCTTCACAGCCTCTGCACACCCGTTTTTCATGTCTCATTCTCTTATATGTCAGCTCTCCCCTCCACATTCATCACCCGCTTGTTAGATTTTCAAACATCTTTGTGTTCTTTTTCTTGCTGCCTCTCATAACTGAGAGTTGCATCCTGCCAATATTAAGGAATTAAGAACAAGTCATCCTCTGTTCATCCTGTGTTCAGTTTTGGGCCTGTCACTACAGGAAAGACATTGAGGTACCGGAGCATGTCCAGAGAAGGACAACAAAGCTGGTGAAAGGCCTAGAGAACAAGTCTTATGAGGAGCAGCTGAGGGAACTGGGGTTGTTTATCCTGTAGAAAAGGAGGCTGAGGGAAGACCTTATTGCTCTCTACAACTACCTGAGAGGAGGTTGTAGAGAGGTGGGGGTCGATCTCTTCTCCCAAGTAAGAAGTGATAGGACAAGAGGAAATGGCCACAAGTTGCATCAGGGGAGGTTTAGACTGGATATTAAGAAAAATTTCTTAATGACCAAAATGGTCATCAAATGTTGGAACAGGCTGCCCAGGGAAGTGGTGGAATCACCATCCTTGGAGGTATTTAAAAGACAGGTAGACATGGTGCTTAGGGACATGGTTTAGTGGTGGTTTTGGCAGTGTTAAGTTTATGGTTGGACTTGGTGATCTTAAAGGTCTCTTCCAAACTAGGTGATTCTATGATTCCATGATTCTCTTTCAAGTCTCTCCTTAAAACTCACTTTTCTCTACAAGACCTTGCCCGTGTGCTGGCCTATCATACTGTTGTGGGTTAACCCCGTCAGGCAGCTAAGCACCACGCAGTCTCTCACTCACTGTCCCCCCCTCACCCCAGAGGGATGTGGAAAGAGGACCTGGGAGTCCTGGTGGACAACAGCATGACCATGAGCCAACAATGTGCCCTTGTGTCCAAGAAGGCCGATGGCATCCTGGGGTGCATCAAGAGGTGTGTGACAAGCAGGTCGAGGGAGGTTATCCTCCCCCTCTACTCTGCCCTGGTGAGGCCACATCTGGAGAACTGTGTCCAGTTCTGGGCTCCCCGGTTCAAGAAGGACAGGGAGCTGCTGGAGAGGGTACAGCAGAGGGCTACAAAGATTATTAGGGGGCTGGAACATCTTTCTTATGAGGAAAGGCTGAGGGACTTGGGTCTTTTTAATCTGGAGAAAAGAAGACTGAGGGGGGATCTCATCAATGCCTTTAAATACTTAAAGGGAGGGTGCTGGGAGGATGGCACCAGTCTTTTTTCAGTGGTGCCCAGTGATAGGACAAGAGGTAATGGGCACAAACTGGAACACAGGAAGTTCCACCTAAACATGAGGAGGGACTTCTTTCCTTTGAGGGTGGCAGAGCACTGGAACAGGCTTCCCAGAGAGGTGGTGGAGTCTCCGACTCTGCAGACATTCAAAACCTGGCTGGATGCCCTCCTGTGCAACCTGCTCTAGGTGACCCTGCTCTGGCAGGGGGGTTGGACTGGAGGATCTCCAGAGGTCCCTTCCAACCCCTGTGATTCTGTGAAAGGAAGAGTAAAAGCAAGAGAAGTTGTGGATCAAGATAAAAGTTGTTTACTAAGTGAAGGAGAAGTGGAAGAAGAGAAAAAGAAAAGAAAGTAAAATAAGTGTTGCAAAGGCAGTTTCTCAGCACCTCCTATGGGTAGGCACACGCCCTGAGAGCTCCTGAGCAAAAGATTGCTAGCTCACCTAAAACCCCCTCTTTTCACTTTGTATTGCTGAGCATGATGTTTTATGCCGTGGAGTATGCCTTTGGCTAGTTCAAGTCATCTGCCTGGTTGTGTTCCCTCCCAACCTGTTGCACACTCCCAGTCTATGCTGGGGAAGCAGAGTGAGAACAGAGAAGGCTTTGACACTGTACAAATGCTGTCCAGCAAGACCTAAAACATGAGTGTGTCATCAGCATTGTCCTGGTCACAAATCTAAACCACAGCACCACAGGAGCTGCTGTGAAAAAAATTAACGCCATCCCAGACAGACCCAGTACACATACTGACCATTGCTATCTACTTCTGCCTTTATGTTACCCATCTGTTGTAGTTTACTTTGTACTCAGCAATAAAGTCTTTTGATCCACAACCTGGCAGAGTGGTATCCTGTTCCTCAGGACTCATTGATACTTCAAGGAGTACTGGTAATCATCATAAAAACACAAACCCGATGTCCTAGCAGATACTGACATTGCACAAAGAAACTAATTTCTGTAAGCTTAGAAACCCACCTCTGAAAAAAAATAACCTTCAACACTGTAAAACGGCAAAATTAGGCTCAAGGCATCCATTTATAATAATCATAATAACAGACCTTTTCTTCCAGTTATGCTGGCAGCTTTTGACCACCATTTCTTAAACAGCTGCTTCTTCCTTAAATCTTCTGGCAAAGATCTACCAACTCTCCTCCTGCCTGATTGTCCTTTTCCCTGAAAGACACGTCTAGCTTCTTCCTGCTCCTGAGTTGAGTACCTGACCACAGTAGCCAGTGGGAAAACTTCTACCTGGCTAGCTTAAAGGCATCAAAGACAGCACCAAGTAAATATTTTGTGATCCAGTTGGAATAAGGATCTGTGGGTTATTTGGTTCTAGCAAACACCATGAACTTGAGAAGACTGTATTAATTCAGCCTGTGGTCCAGATTTTCTGCTCGTCAAGTGTCCTCATGGCACAGAGGGATTTGACAGCCCTACTGATGGGCTCTGGTTCCACGCTTCTCTCTTATGGCCATACTCCCTTTACTCTTCCATTCTCAGTCATAGTTTTCTCAGTCAGTCTTCCCACAGGGGTGTTCTTCTCATTTCACTATATTTTCTTTGCTGAGAAAGAAACATTCGCAAACACATGGATTGCTCTCCTGTGGTTGGATGAAAATGAAAGAACCTTATGAAAAGGTGTGAGGACAAGTCCTTTGCATGTGGCAGCAAACGCTTGATAGCCAGGCTGCCTAGTTCCTTGCAGAAAGTCCCTGGATGACTGCTTTTGGGGAAGTAATACCAGCCATCCCACCTGTCCTTAATCTCTGCCTCAGCTGTAGCTTTCTTCCATGCCAAGAGCTTAACTGTTCCTTCAGTGCTCTGTGAACCACACAGTCTTGTTCTTGCTGGGTTTCTTTGCTTCTAAATCCAGAAGAAACTAAAATTTTTTTCTTTTTTTTCTTTTTTTTTCTTTTTTTTTT
>VFFE01008611.1:2765036-2804708 GCA_008921705.1 Burhinus oedicnemus
TTTTTTTTTTTCAGGAGTAAGAAATAATATACAGCACAGAAAAATTCAATGCTGGCACTGATTATACATGAAGAGTTAATTTTTCACCAACTTTAAGGAATATTATAGGCAGCAAAACTAAAATTTAAAATGAAATCACAATCTTCACAGAGTTTCAAAAGCATTTAGAAAGCGTATCTGATTTTTACCAACAGTTTTTTTGGCATATCATCTTTGAGACTGGTACCAGATCACACAGTAGGGTCTGAAACAATCACTGAAGAAACAAATAAGGTTATATGTATTTTCCTTCTGAGAAACAATCTCCTGTAAATGATGGAGCTCGTATATCCAGTTATTAAGACAAATTAAGCTGCCGGTAATATTAGGCTGGAAAATAACTTGTCAAAGGCACTTGAAGGAAAATAGTCATTTATGACCATGTGGTCAGTTTGTTTTTCAAGACCCCACCTGGAGAGGTCTGATAAACCAGATTTAGGGAAAAAGAAGCAGTTTTAAAGCCTGTATTTCCTTCTGCTAACTTATTGTATTCTTACGCGTGTGAGACTAACACCCCATTGAGGCTTATAGGTGCAGAAGTCAGTGTTTAGATTCTGTCCAGTGCTGTCTGTAGCCCACTCTTTGTTAAATATTCTCTCTTGTGGTTTTGTTGTAACTCAAACATTAGAAGAGCTTTAGTTACCTTTTGTTGTAGCTGTTTCCTGCTGGAAAAACTGGCAAAGCAAGTACTTTTAATGTATCATTTAATTTGAAACTTTTAAAACCATTCAGTGAACTAAACTGTAAAGCTCTCATTCATTTCTTTTGATTATATTCCATTTAATTGGAAAGGGATATCCTCTGTATTGTATTTGCACAGTAAAATAGAAATACAATTTATGAAAACACATATGTTACTGACATTTAAAAAACTTATTTCAGGGTTTCTAGTCTAAAAAGAGAACAGCATAAAAAAATTTAACAACCTCAAACACTACAGAGAAACAAAAATATCTATAAATATCTGCATTACTTTACCTCATACCCCTGGTATCTAAATTGCATAGATGGCATACAAAACCAATATTCTGGATTTAGTTAGTCTTCAAACAATGTTCCTATCATTTTATTAATAAAAAAAAAAATCTAAAACAATTTAGGACTGGGTGTTGTACTGTGGCATTAAAAGGAGTACATCAGCATGTCCTTGAATGTCCACTCCCATGATACCTAACTGCACTGAGAGGGTGGTAGTTTTTGTTTTTCCACCACAAAAGATTCTAACTAGAAATAGACAAAAATGGGCATTTAAGTTAAAGACAGGCCCAAACTTCACCCTGAAATTCAAATGGAAAAAAAGTCTTCTTTGTAAGTTTATAAAAATTTAGTAAAGTGCTTCTGTATAGCCTGATTTTTTTTAACATTTCTTTATTTTGACTAAAACCAACAATACCACAAAAAGGGTGGCCCAGTGCACCTCTCTTCAGCCCAGTATAAAATAAGGATGGTAACAGTGTAAAAATACCATGAATTAAATTTCTACTGTTATCTCTAGGCAGAAGACAACCAATGAACTCTATTTCCAAACTGTGAGCTGCCAAAACTTAGCAGACATTCACCTTTCTCAATGGATGGAATGACCTTGCAGCATCTGCTGGTTTCAAGCACATCAAACAGATACAAATGTCCGAACAGAGTCTTCTTCTAGATAGGAGAAATCTAGCAAGGAAAGACCTATACTAAGAGTTAAAACTAGAAGTTTATTTAGCTTTTCATTTCTCTCTAGATGGAAATCAGGTTTCATCAGATTTCCTAATAACAATGCTGAAAAAGAAGCAAATCCATTGTCAGCTAGTGCCTGTACAGAGCTTTAATTCTTTACCAGGCATAAACCTTGGTGTATCGCCATGTATCTGTATACCCATACAAACACACACACTTTTGGCGATAATTAGTTATTCAATAAGTGAAAGAATATCTGTTTTCAGACACTATTCTGCAAAGGACAGATGAAATTTAAACAGCACACAACACAAATATTTTCTTACCAGGACATGGAATCCAATAATAACTGACAAAATAAATGGCTTTCCCGTAAGTAAGACACTTTTCATATTAAGAAAAACTCACATTTACCCGCCTTTTTCCTACCTTTATTTACTTTTCCTGTGATTGTTCTTGCTGCTTGTTAAAGAAAATGTAAGTTCAAATGAATTTTCAACTCCCAGTGCTCCCTTCAGAGCTGAATTTGTGACATCTTTCATTTCAATGGTGAGGGTGAGGGAATATGGTATCAAGAGGAATACACAACTGCAAATTCATTGCAATTATAAAACTATCAAAAAGCTCAGCTTAAACTAAACTGTAAGGCTAAATAACCTTGATCAGAGGAAGAAGGAGAAGAGAAAGGAGGCCTGGAGATTGATAATAACCCAGAACCTGTGGCTGAAATATATCTTTGGAAAAGAAGCTGGGTGGCAAGAAAGAAATAGCAGATTTGAATAACAGTGTGGACAAATCTTTTTCCATGTTTTCTCTCTCAGAGCTATGTCTCAGTGTGAAAATGCAGCTCTCAATAACGCTTAATTTTCATCGTTCTCTATTGCTGTAAATGTTCTGTACTTAGATAAGGAAGAGAGCTGCTGGATTTTTTTCCCTTCTCATTTAAATAGGTCATTGTCTACAAACCTGGCTGGGACTATTCTTACTCCAGGATGCAGGTGGCACCATCTGTCCCTTGGAGCTATATGCCAGACGATTCTGGCTTTGCTTTGTATGTGAATATTTTTCCTGCATAAAATTGCCGTATGCAGACCATGTGAAACTGACTCTGCCCAAAACACAGTCGCAAATGCACAAAGTATACAAAATAACAAAGACTTCAAGAATTTCTTTTGTTTCAACAGCATATAAAATGCAAATTCCTATTTAATGCTTTCCTTTGAGGTATCTCATCAGAGTTAAAAATGACATCCTAAATCCCTAAGATAATATGTGGGCTGTTTTAGAGAGGGTTTGTTTTCCTGAAGAACACAGACATTGTCTGCCTTTAATCTCTTTCTAGGTAGACTGAGAATAAAACCTCTCTCCTGTGACCATGAGGCTGGTGAGACAAAACAACACGGAGCTCACCTTCTGTACCTGCACCACCAAGCTCTCGGGGATGGGCCTCCTACTTACCCCAAACATCCAGACCAGGGCCATTCTAGAGCAGAGGGCTTATCTTCCGATCATAAATCAGCTTGGTTTGGGTGCTGAATATGATCAGTCTACCATCCCACAGAAAGCCAATCTGGCCACTGCCTTGAAGAAGCAGGGCCCTGATGGCTTCTGAGGTCCTGTTCCCAGACATCTTTCTCATTAGCTGTAGCTCCTGAACTGGTCTTCCCTGCAGGACCTGTGCACCCACATTGGCCCAGGGACTTAGAGGGGAGGATTCACAGAACTCTGTCTTTTCACTAGAAAGTAACAGAAACCTCACTGTAACTTTTGTCTTCAAACCAGCCCACCGAGCTGGAGACGTATAGTAGCAAAGCCCCCTATTTGTCAGAATACTCATTTTTATGGGAAACTTTCCAGCCAAGGCATCAGACTGGTAAAAGGATTTACTATTAAAGGTGCTTACTGATGAATAGAGTGGGTCTGATCTCAGTTACATCCTGTGACTTCACTGAAGTCCACTGAACTTGGTCACTGGGCAGCACAACAGAGCTCCACTGGGATTAAACTCTCAGTTACATGTGTGCTACACCAGTAGATTCTGTGGAGATGCAAAGACATATATGATGGCAAAACTTGGCTTGTTGCTATATATCAAGATGCAGGTGGTACCATATGCAATGGGTTTCCAGTCACTTGGCAGATGTTCACAGCTGTCTGAAAGCAGAGAAAAAAACTCACATAGTTAATTCACATTTGGGCAGCGGTCTGTTTGAGAAAAAATTATGTTTGTTTGCTTTTTCGGTTTGCCGATGTTTCTTGTCACTTTGAAGTTTGCTGCTATTGCTGGAGAGAAAAAAGGGGGAAAAAGACCCCTACATGATTCATGTATTTATTGATTCCAGGATGAAAATGAAGGGACGGACATTCTTCCAGATTTTATATAGTATATACAAACATCTTCAACGTACAGGTTGGCTAAATGTTACTTACTGTCTGTTTTTCCACTCAACATCATTGTTTTTGTTCCAAGAGTCCTTTAATCTAATCTATTTATCTATGCAGGTTTAAAAGCTTGCACTCAGCATGTATTTTGGAACGTCAGAAATGTATATCATTGTTTCATAGGAAACATAAATAACTTTGTTGTGATAAAGGACATGGGAGAGAGAAGTTCTTAAATGTAAACAATTGTGATTTTATCCTTTGGAAAATCCAAGGGAAGCTATATTTGTTGACAACAAAGTTTATTACCCTGAATAGCATGAGCAATTTTCTGATCTCCAGTGATCTGCTCAGTTGCTTTTCTTTTTTCCCTCCCTTTCTCTGTCTTTTCCCACCAGGTTCAGGCAGCTATAGATAATAAAATGACCACCATCTCTGCAACATATTCCCGTTTGAAGCGAATTTTTTTCAACTACGTTGCCACAGTTTGACATTGCAGATTTGAATGAACTTTTTGGCAGATCTTGCTCATTCAGACTGGCCTCTTCCCAGTCATACAGATTATGTTACAGCATTTGCAGAGAGCACCTCAAGCAGGGCTTCAGGAGGAACGAGGCTGTTATGCCGTTGCCCACAAACACCATCAAGACTCAGAGGAAATTCTGGTGTGTCTCTCTCACGAACAGTGAAGGCTCACTGCCACCTGTGGGCAGCGACTAGCATCAGCACATAGTGCGATCCTGCAAAAGCCAGAGCCAGGAGAAGGTTGCTAACTGTGATGGCTCTGCTGATTGAAGACCCTCTGTCGCTAAAGGAGCTGTAGAGCCATCCATCTGCAAAAAACAGTAGGCTGCAGTGCCTGACCTCCAGATCGCTGCCTTCAAACCAAGCCACCAGGAGCTACTCCCTGGCGTGCCAGGGTCTTGTCTCCTGGAGGCTGTGTTATGCTAAGGCTGGGCAAGAGCTCTGACCCACAACCTTTTTTGGTGGATGACATCTTTGTGGTGGCTCTGTCCAGTTTGAGTACTCTAGCACTCCATAAGGGATCACCAGAGGGGTCCCTTCTCTCTACCTGGATGCTGTTTTCTCTGGACTTGGAAAAACTTGGTTGTACTGGAGACTTCGCCTTCTCTGTTAGTCTGGATTGAAATTGTTAATGGTTGAAACATTATTAGTAGTGAACAGGATGGACAAATAGAAACAGACAGCAGTTCTACTCTCATAAGCCTTGTTTTCTTAAGAAACCTGGGATAAAACCTGGATTTTTAAGTTATCCCTAAAATCAGTCCTCTGGATTCAATCCAAAACTTGATTGATAGACAACAAAACCTCTTTTGAATCATATGTTTCTGGAATGGCAACTCTGTTGATCTAATTTCCTATGGCGTTTTGTAGGGGGAAAATCAGGCTATATTTTCACAGAATCATAGAATATCTCAAGTTGGAAGGTACCCATAAGGATCATCGAGTCCAACTCCCTGCTCCTCGCAGAACTATCTAAAACTAAATCATATGATTGAATGCTCTAAGGAAGCAATTCTGTGGAATCACAAATTATTGGCTTGACCCTAACTAATTTTTAATATAAAGTGCCATCAGGGAAATCCAAACAAAGCTAAAACCATATAAAAAGAAAACATGCATTTTTAAAATTTGTAAACTTTTTACAACATAAGAAGTAGGTAAAGTAAACAACAGTAAACATATATACCTGAGTTTAGATTGGTTCTGTATGTACTATTTTATAACTATATCCCATGAAAATTTACATTCGTTTGCATTCATGAACTCACCTGGAAATTTCTCTACCCCTGAACGGGTAAAGACAGAACAGAGTATCTGACCAGAACGCACCCACACACAAACAGACACGCTGAAGTCTGTATGTGCACAATGGAGTGTAATTCTCTCCACTGTGCCTCCACCAAATGAGAACTTGCATGCAAGACGACTCTTTATGCTTAAAATACTCATTAGTAGCTCACTGCATTGGGGGCTTAATCGCTTTCCTTTCCTTGAACCCCATTTCATACCACTGCTCAGCCACAGTCGGGCAGGAGTGTCGGGGTTGGGAACTGCACCTTTAGAAAGCCCTTGAGTGAGACACGCTGTGCAGAGTGACACATTGCACAACGCTGATCAGTTAAGAGCTTAGGCACCGACTGCAATGGAGTTCGGCCAGACTTCTTGGCTCTGAGTGAGTTGCCAAACACCACAATAGGTATGTGATCTTATCTTCTTAATAGTGTGTAAAAAACTTAGCACAATTTGGACACAGTATAAATATTGTTGACAGTGTTCTTTAACAAAATTATTCATAGCAGCTTAGTTCCAGCTGCACAGCTCCTGCTGTATGTCTTTCTTAATAGTACTCCTATAATAAATATTTACAATGCAGTACCTATTTTCCCAAAAGGTATAAAGATTTGTTTATGAATACTTCTTTCAAAAAAAATTAGCATTTTTTTGTGTATTTCCAAACTTATAATAATTTATTATAGTTTTGGCAATATATGAGATGGCTGTACATAAAAGGACTTAGGACATCTGTTAATCCTAAGATATTTAATTAAATATTACTATATAAACATAACATCTTACCACATATTTACATGTTGAGTAATGTGGAAATGTGAAATTTCATTCTCTTGTGAAGACTGATATTTCCATCAGTGTTCATGAAACTGAGCCAGAATAAAATACATTTCAGCTTTTCCAACAGCAAATACAGGATGAGCCATAAAAATAGCAGACTCCTCTAATCTGGAGAAAAGTACACGTGTATGCTTCTGTGCTATGTGCATGTCTGTTTAAAAAGAGTTAGATATGTTAATGGAATAAGATCTACCAAGGGTTATCTAACATGAAGATGCTACCTGTGTCTCTGAAGCCTGTGAGCTGCAGGTATGTGGAAGCTGGAAGATCATGATGGATGTTACCACTGTATGACTATTTTTCCCTTTTTATTCCTCCCCAGGCCTCCAATGTTGATCTCCATGAGACAGAAAACATGGCTAAATTGACCTTTTTCCTGCCATACTACAAATATTCTTATCTCAAGCTTGTAGGAGGGAGCATGATGTGACTTGAGAGAAATTTATTCTTTTTATGGGGCAACAGTTTCCTCTGACTTCCTATGTCTGCCACTTCCCAGGCTGGGAAGGGACTTAGGCAGCAGCAGCACTGGACAGGGACACAGTTGTGAAGCAGAAAAAAGCTGGCAGAGTGAATCCTTTGAAGTGGAGCAGATAAGCCACAGCACTGTATTATTCTGCTCACACAGTCCCAGCTTGATCCTACCTAATCTTTTCGCTGTTCCCTTGTTAGGGTAACTGTTACATATGTCTTTAAGCAACCTATGGAGAGAACTGCTGGTATGAAAGCAAGCTGAATCCCTTCTGCTGATCCTAACCCAGCCTGCATTTGCTGTCTGCTGCCTAGAGATCCAGCTGCCCGCTTTTCCTTGCAGCTGGAAAAAGTGATTTTCCTCATTAGAAAATTCTAGTTAATGAGATGTCTTAAGAAGCGGGTTCCCTGTTCAAAGCTTGCCGCACATTCATTCCCAGCACAAGGGCAAGTATTTCTGTACTGCCTACATGGGCTCTTACACACCTCTGAATACTGCAGTATGTGAAGGAAAGCTGTGTCACACCACTTATGCCAAAGAAAGAGCATAGCAAAGAAGAAGGGTCCCTACAGTGGACCTCTGAAGAGAAATTTCCTCTGGCCTGTTGTCGTTGCCAAACAAATACAGAAGTTGTGCAGCTGTACTTCGTGCCATTTCCATCATGTGCCGATTTCCATTTCTCCCCTTCCCTGAATATTTAGCAAACACATATCTGCATTTATGTATTTGCTTTTCCTCTAGTACTGCTGTGTATGGGGCCTGGGAAGATAACAAATGCAAATATAAGGCTCGTAACAGCCACTTCCTCCTCATGCACCTGCGGAGACAGCACTACCCCATTTTGAGGATGCAAGGTCCTCACACCACTTCTGCTGGAAGCACAGGGATATTCCAGTATCACAGTCATTTCACTTAACTTTAGACTTCAGGGCTTTTAGCAACACATCACTGAGCGGGTACAGAATAGCATAATCCTTATAGTCCTTATGCTCCTTATGCTTACACTTATCTTACACTTATGCTTATGCTCCTTATGCTTTTCCTTATCCTTATACTCCTTATGCTTATATTCCTGGTAGGTTTCCTTTGCTTTCTTCATTTTTGGAGTAAATGTACTCTGAAATGGCTAGAGTGGCTCTTTGTCATCCTGAAAAGCAATGTAGAAAATACATTCAGGACCTGGGATCTAAGTTTAATAGCTGTTGGATACCGAAGATCATGGATCAAAGGGACACACTGGTATCTTTTCTCCAGCCATGACGCATTATCTGATTTAGGCCTGAAGGAAAAAGTATAAAGCAGATAATGAGAGGTACAAAGAAAAGAGCTATGGGGAAACAGGAAGTCTTTTATCTACCTTGTATGCTTTCTTTTATGATTAAAGCCATCAAAAGGAGTTCCTTATCTAATGCCAGTGCCGGGAAACACAGATACAAAGAAAGAGTGGCCCCAATACCAAGACGGATGATGAGGACCTCTGTTGCTCTGCTTCACAGTAGGTTTAGTACCATGGTGACTCATGGTGACAATGCTCAGGCAGTGGGAAAAAACATGTCACTACAAGTGGGTTTGCACAGGCAAAACCCTTTTTACTGTGCCTCTGGAGGTGCTTCCTTTAAGAGATTAATATAGATCACATGTAACATATTTCAGAATGAATGAACTTGTCTCCCAGATGTTACCAGTCACAGGTTCCCCAGCCTTGGCTTGATTCAGTGAAGCGCATGTACTTTTCCTGCTTGTGTTGTTCCTCAACAGGAAAGAAAGACGTCTCAAAATTCTCATGGCCATAAACACCTCTACTGTAGTTCTGCTGACTACTACCAACTTGCCTCAGGAAAACTTTCTGCCCATGGCAATTACCTGCCTCTGTGATATAAAGTAGCCTCAGATGATGCATCTTCCAACTGGAACAATGCTGTCCCTGGGTTACCTATAGGTCCAAACTGCTTTTGCTCTTAGTCAGCCTAGTATGGCCCTCCCATCATCAATGTAAGTTGGTCTCCTCTGTTCTTTAAGCTTGTGTTTTTCTGCCAGGAAAATGTAATAAAACATAGAAAATGTCAGAAAAAGTCACATAACTATGTGTGGATGCCCTTACACTTTCCATTCAATATTATTCACTGCTGCATATTTGATTTATCTTACTCTTTCTTTTACTTTCTTTTTAATCTTCCCTTTCTTTTCTGTCTCATTCTCTGTCAATAACTGATTGCACTTTTGCACTCAAAAAGGAATATAATTTTGGATGTCCTGGCAGTAATTTAGCTTCAAGTGATGTCATAGCAGCATTTTAAATTAAGTGGCAAATCAGTGCTGAAACTTGAATGATCAGATTGAACAACTACCTAAGCTACCAAACAACAAAAGTGAAAAAAAACCCAAACCACCCCACAGAAAAGCCTCCTTGCATTTGGAACTCCCTTCCAAAATCCAGTTGCAGTTGCTCTCCAGCACTGTCCCATCCTCATGATCAGTCCCTGCTGTCCTGCTGCCCACATCGCACTGTGGGTCTGTTCTCTTTCAAACCTCCTAGCCCTGTCTTCCCTATATTGCTGCTTTGTTATAGGTAGAGGCCTATTCTGATATTCTTTTTTGCTACATATTGGCATCAGGGTCTAATTCTTGCCTGCATTTTAATGGCAGAGCAGCAACATATGCAAGTTACTCTGGTGCCAAGCACCGCAGGGATGCTGTCCAGTTCTACAACATTTTGAGCCTTCCCGACTAGGATCAGACTTGCTATAGAAGTGTCTCTACTTCTATCTTTTCTTTTCTTAAAAATAAAATATATTTTATAACATGCTAAACATTTCCACCTGGGTTCACATTCACTGTATGTGTGATTTATTCAATCATTTTTAACTTTGTTTATTTCCACTGTTTCTTTTTTTTTTTTTTTTTTTTTTTTAACTTTTGCATGAGTGTGGGTGGTGGCAGAAAGACATTGCTGGAACATGTGTGTGGTGGGTCTTCTGCAGTGTTTACTCTGGCCATGAGATTGCAGAGATGAATCCGGCCAAGATTTGTCAGACATGATGAGTAGTTTTATTTTGATGGGTTTTTCTCAGCAGATGGCAGAAATTGTGGGGGAACCTGACCTGAAGGACCCTAAAAAGGAAATTGATTTTCAGAAAGTAACAATAATTTTTACCTTTGAAAACGGATGTCTTGACTGGGCAGACATCCAATTGTCCCCCTCCTGCTACAGCTGTCCTGAGCTATATGGGCAAAGCCAGCCAAGCAGCAAGACGGCAGAAGGTCACTAAGAGGGCAGCTGGTTTTTCTTGTCCTCCAGGTTCCCTTTGCTCCCACAGAATGTCCCAGCATGCAGAAACATTAGTATAATCAGAGGCAATAATGTTGTTCCTCCTGGAAATGCCGGTGTCAGAGGTCTCCACTGGTGGGAATAGTCTACTACCTCAGAGCAAGGGAAATAGAGACACCTGGAAGGACAGAGTCATAGCTTGATCCTGAGACATGGGCTGCAGCAGTGAGACTGCAAGGTATTACAGCTTCCAAGTAAAGAGGACAGCCTGAGCCCAGAGGGGATGAGGAGTAGGCCTCTATCATACCAAGGATGTGAGTTACTAGAAAACTTCCCCTTGTTTTCATTTCACAATGCTGTAAGCATGGATGTTTGCTGTCATTGCTTGTGCTTGCTCCCTTTGCCTGGGGGAAGACCTTTTACTGGTTGGAACATCTACTCCTGCTGGTAGAGAAGTACAACTCAGAGCACTCGGCTGTACCCCAGAATTACCTCTGCTTTTTTTCTCATGATGTGCAAGTTGTTTTTTTCCCATTTCTAGATTTTGCAAAGGACTTTAGTGTGAACTTCCACTCCTCTGTCTTTAAGTACTTTGTTGAGGACTGGGCCCTAAAAGATGTCTGAAATGTTTTGTTGCAGAAGGATGAGTACAGGAAGAGCTTGCATGGATTGAATCCCAGTATCTTACTGGAAAGGAAGCTTAACAGTCAGCTTACACTGTCATTTTCCCTGTGGCACAGGTATTGCCAATGTTATCCTGAGAGTTCCTGTGGTTCCATGCAAAAGCTACTGCCCATCCATCAGCAGAATACAGGCCTTTTAATTTAGCCATGGTGATATATGTGTAACTGAGCCCAACAAAAAAACACAAGGAAAAATGCAGTTCCCCACTCCCAACCTCCTCCCCAGCCCCCTAACCTCCCTCCTTCACTCTGCAGTGGGAAAGTGAAAACAGAACTTTAGCTCTGTTTTCTCTCTCCTGGTAATCCTCTGTCAAGAGGCCGTCTGTCACTCTTTCCACCTCAATGAAAACATCATCAGCTTTTTCATTTTAAGTGTTGACTTGAGAGACAAACCAGCCCTCATTTGTACCTTAATGTTCGTCTAGAAAGTGTTTTAAGATTTCAGGTTACACTCAGCAAGCCAATGCCCAGTGGGTCTGAGGGCTTAGATGGAGCTGGCCTCTCAGCTAGGAATTTATTGATTTGATACAGTTTCTTTTGTTACTTCTGAAACACAAGGCATGAGACAGGGGGAAGACCTCGATTAATAAAAGCATGAAATAAAACACATATGTAAAGGAAGGTAAACAACAGGCCAGGAGCAGAAAACATGTAGGAATTGAGTTTGCAAAGAAAATGCAGTGTCACGATGTTGGAAAATAAAGATTAAAAAAATATACAAACCCAAGCTTTTCATTCCATGCTTGTTATGGCCCCAAGCAGAGCTATGCATGCCAATCCTTCTCAGAAGGTCTGTCCCATGCTGCAACTGTGGCTCGATCAGGATAGCCTACAGGTTTCCCTATTTTGATTTACTGCCCTGCACTAGAGTTTACTACACAAGGAGGAGTAACAGTTTATGAATTTAAATCAAAGAGAAAATTGATGGAGTTAAACTGGTTTACCACTGGCTACATACAAGTCATTATTTACCTGCTGTTGTCATTTAGTGGTGTCCAACACACTGCATGTAGGAGAACATAATACTGGGTGGGTAGCTGCTGGTTAGTGTGGACCATTTTACACTGGCCGTGCTCATGGTAATCCTCCATTTCTGTCTCAAACATCCATGATCTTACTCCTGAAACACAAGTAGCAGGAACCATTTTCTTTCCATACTTAGAGACTCGGTGGCTAATAAACAGAGGAGCCCAGAGATGTTGTATATGCTGGCATGCCAGAAAGGGTACCAAGGTGCACCCTTCACAAGCCCATAAGACCAGGTAAGATGGCAGACATTTGATTTAAACCACAGACTGAGTGTATTCCTGTTGGGTGATTAAGGTGGTAATGATTATCGACAGAACCAGGCAGAAGAGGGAACTTAGAAGGTTATTTAGAAGAAAGTCAGACCCTATAGACATTTTCTATGCTGTTGTGTCACACCACTTGTAACTTTATTGCCTTATTCTGGATTTACACTAGAGCAGACAAGGGTAGGAACACTTTCATGGTCTAATACAGTGGCTACTAAATGACACTAAGCGCCCAGCAATGCTTCTGAAAAAATGTGAAATTATAAAAACGGTAGAAAAATAGTGGATAGGAACAAAAAGCTGACTGCTGAATACCTTACAAAGCTGGAGTGATCATTCTCATGGGACTACTTAAAAGCTGTAAAAAGTTGGAAGAGTTTAAGTAACAATTGTTGAATTGGAGCAACACTGCTGACAATGATTGACACTAAATGTAATAGTTGGATACAAAGGTTACTTTTGCTACCACATTATTTATTAGTTTCATTAATGTTAGATCCCTCAGGAAGCTGAATAATTTGAGGTTTAGGTTTTTGTATTTTTATACCTCCTTTATTTTTTCTCTGTATCAATTTTTAAGGAGAATGATGTAACAAACTGACCAGTAGTTATGTGGGAAAAGACTGCAAAGAGTCTAATCCACAGGCATAGGGGAGTTTAGCCTTTCTCAGAGTAAAAGAAGAGGGGTTTAAAAATGTGTCATTTCCATTACATGAATTCTTTTGTATCAAAAAAATAAAGCTTCTCAAAGGAAAGAGTAATGCTTTCCCCCCACCTTGTTTATAACAATGAAATGATAGGCTTGATACACTGTTTCTCTTTTCCTGTGAATGAAACCTTATGGAAGGCATATTCACTTTTTGTACTCTGGGTACACTTACAAATGAGTATAACACATGATTGATATTTTAATCCATGGTTAATCTACTTCTCTAGATCCTTAAAGAGCCCAACAACTCAATAGATACTTTATAACCATCTAGAATACATTAATCTCTGTAACATGGCTATAACATCTGTTAATAATTTGTTACCGACTTGTATGCCATTTATAAATGCAACCTTTACATAAAGTTTGAGTGAAATATTTTGTGTTTGTACAACACGTTCCTTTTAAGGAACGCAAAGCACTTTGTAAGCATCATTTAGTTGAGGATTATTACTCCCACATGTTATAGGTAAGCTCTATCCTCATTTTACCAATAGACAGACGAAGAAATAGGGTTACATCCGTACTGAAAGAAGAAAGCGTCACTTGTGAGCTACATCAAATCAACAGACTCCTGTATCCCACAGACTTCCTGTACAAATTCCTGCCTGTAACTAGTACCACACAGTATCCATATTGTGCTTCTGAAGGCTCATGCCTAGGCATGAGGCTTAGGCTATTGCGATCCCTTCCTAAAGTGAATATGAATAGATACAAGCCTTCCAACGAATGGTCAGCAATCCCTCACCATAAGCTCGTCTGCATAAGCTCGTCTCCCTGTACTTAGTGCTCTCAGCCTACAGGCAGAGGTGAAACTGGCTTTGCCAATGGACCTTCTTTAAAGTATGAGTGAGCTCTGAAGTTTGGGTTGAAGTCCTGTCTCAGAAGGAGCCTGTATGTTCAAGCATGGATGTTTATATATGTGGATGTTGGGTGTCCTTGATCATTGGTGTAGGCTTGGATGCACGCTCAGCTTTCATTTCCAAAATACCCCAAGTCTCACTGCTTTAATGACACAGTAGAGGAAGGCGCGGTATGACCAAAAACAGAGGTCAGGCTTTCTTGCTCCATCTCAATCACGAATCAGTCCTCTCTCCCTGAACAGCCATCGTGTTGTACAAATAGGGTTATACCATGAGTTCCTGCACTCCTGTTTCTTCAGAGCCGAAGCCATGCCTGTGCATTTTCTGGGCTGAGAGAGGCAGTGCTATCTTTGTAAGACCTCCTTGCTATTGCCATTAACAAGGACCTCCTCTTAGCAAACCACCGTTTGGTCAGTCTGTTCCATCTGTCACCCTTCATCTTCCCCCTTCCTGGACATCATGCATTTCTACACTTCTTGTTGACCCTACAGTCTTTGATAACCACAAAACCCCCCAATTATGGACATCTTCTGTTTGGTCCTGAGCAAGGCCAGTCAGCAAGTCAGTAGAGGAAGATGTGTTAAAGTTCAAAATACAGCACAAGAGCTAAGCTATTCAGGAGGCGAGGAATTCAAATGTGAGCAACTGTACTGATTGCCAAGCTGTACTCAGCTCATACCCAGTTCCTTGGATGTATTCATATATCTGCTTGCTCACTTGTGGCAGGATATTTTACTGACTGTCTCACACATAAGCCTCCTATTCTTCTGAAACCAGGACATTTTTTCGTATCATTTCCTGCCTAAAAAAATAATAACCAATGCTTTCTTTGGATCTCTTTTTTGTGTTTAGAATGAGTCAAAAGGCTATACCAGAATAAATTTAGAGAGAGTGAATTTGATAAATACACCTGGCCTGAAAGTCTCCCCCAGCCATGGAAACAGTTGCAGCAATGCAAAGCCTGCTCCAACGTATTATGCGTATCTTGTGGTCATTACTTTACCTTGGTGACTCCTTAATGAGGCAGGGTTTGCAATTTGTGGAGTTGGAAGGAGAAGCTGTTCAAGCAGGAGATCCAGGGAACACACAGCCTCCCTCTGTGATATCCTCCACCACAGCCTCAGAGGAAATAGCCCTGTAGGTACCTATTAGTGCATGGCCAGCCCCGCAGCAGTGCTGCTCTTTGCTCCCACCACAAAGATGCCTGTAGCTGCTCCTGCTCAGGGAAGCGTGGCTCCAGGGAGTGAACCCAATACTGATCTCATCTGTCACAACCCTGCACATTTATCCGCAGCACAGTATCACTCCCTGACCCAAGTCCAGTGGGACTGTATCAGGTGGCCCAAAGTTTGCTCACTGAAATGAACCTGTGATGTATCTGCCTTGCAGACTGCTGTGTGTTACGGGCAGATCTGAGTGAGCTGTAACCAAAGCTAGACAGAGTCCTGAAAACAATCTGGCCTTCATAGCAGAGCAGTGAGCAACACTCCAAATTAGAGGTTAACTCATGCTGTTTCTTCCACAGCTTTAAGCCTTTTCCCCATTTTTTCTTATCTGTTGGGCTAAGCATTTGCTGAGGGCTTCCCTCATTCTCTGGTACCTGATATATCATACCACTACTCTGTCATACAGTGACGACTTCTCAGACTGTGATGTGCCTTACCCATGACCACTCTCCCAGCTGTCTGCCAAGTTTTCACCTTAGTTCAGAAGCATGATCGCTTTCTGCAGAAAAGAGACACAGGCCTCCACTTGACCATTTCTTTTCCTATTAGACCAAAGCATCACTTCTGTAAGACCTTTCATATCAACTCAGAGATTACCAACCTTATCATCAAAACCCTCTGGATACTGAGGGCTACCCAAATGGTGGTCTGAGTAATTGTTGTTTCCCAAATAAGTGGTTGAACGAGCACTGATGGACATGTGCCTAACTGGAAAAACAAAACAAAACCAAAGACATACATTTGGTGTTTGCCTTCTCTCCTAGCATTTCTCCTTTAATGGGAAATACAATATTTGTTCATCTCCTCTGATTCTTCTAGTGTAACTACCAGGGCTACAGCCCGATAACACATATCTCTTACTTGTTTCTCTGTAAGAAAGTCAGAAATCTCCTAAGGCAGTAAATAATATGACAGTTGGACCCGTTCAGCACAGGTCTGTACCCTATTGAGAGCTATGTTATCTTCTGCCCAGTTATTAGAGTCCACTTCTCCTCCACAGAGAATCCATGACTTAACAACTTGTAAACACAATTGTGGGTACTTTGTTCCTGTACTATAACAAATGTCACTGTCTCTCAGTTGTTGTTAACAAGTATATACAGTTCAGACACTCCAGGAATGACAAACACATCACTGTAGAGCCTAAAATTTCCGGTTTACCCTATACTGTCTGTAACATTTCAGAGCAAACATCAGTGTTTCTGGTGCCTATAGGCTTGCCTACCAGTGCCTGAGTTTAACTTAATAATTGGCTCATCCTATTTCAGGCTGACAGTCCAGTCTTTCCCTGTGCAATGTTCCCGGTTTCTCCAATGAATAATTCCCCTGAAAGAATGGGGCTCTTACACAGTCATAGAAGACGGCCTTACAAGGCATCAAAAAGCAATGTACTCCATCCTTCTGCCTCAGGGAGAGTTAACTGCACTAGGCCATCACTGAGTTGTCCTCACTGATTGCTGACATTGGCAACCTCTTGCAAAGAGCTGTGATCCACTGAAGTTTGTGCACCTTTCTCCTACTGCTTGTTCTTGTTGGAGATTGCCAGTATGAGTTTAGCCCTAGGGATGCCCTCTGAGGACTTTGTGCACTGTCCACCTTGATACACCTGAAGTCCAGCCTGAGCAGCTTTTCCTGTGCTTTTGCTTTGTCAATGGCCAGTTCTGGGCCCTGCATTAATTTGTTCACGGGTGTTTTACCCCACGCCCGTGTCACCCCCTGGTTCTCTTGCCAGGATCTCTCCAGAATGAGACTGCTGGCTTTTCAGACCTGAATTGGTCATATATATTTCACCTTTCTGCTTCTTTCTGAACTCCTTGTCTGAAAACAGATTATCTCATTTTCCTGTGGAATGTAGCTCTCTCCAAATGTCTATACTACTGTATCATACTTAGCATCCTTTGTCCAAGTCACCTGAAACCATTTAAAACATCAAGTTCCTTAGGGATGGCTATTGTAAGAAAGAAATCTTCCATCAGGTGTTGTCTTTTTTGCTTGTAGATACACACAGGACAATCAGCTGTGTAAACCTTTTCCACTTTCTCTCCACACTTCTGTCTACACTCAGGTGTCGTGATGACATTCATTACTCCATGCTGCTACAGTGGATATTTTTTAGTCCCTTCAACTCTTGGTACTCCAGGTTGCCATAGAGTCTGGCAGAGATGCCCCTTCCGCAGTACTGGAGGCTGTTAGCTGACAGCATGTAATACAAGTCCTGGAATAACATGAGCTGTTCCAAATATGTCTCACAAGGTACATTAAAAAATTACAGCTCCCCACATTATCCTCTTCAAGAGATGAAAATCGCTTGTCCCTTTATGACTGGTTGAGAGTCACTTAAATCTCCATGCTTCAGATATATAGCCCTGCCTGAAATCTGACCAGGCTGTAGAGAATACAAGGATAACAACAGGAAAACCAACCCCTCACTTGCTTTGATACCCAGACTGTCACAGACTGGACATTACAGCTGATAGAGCTGAGGAAAGCAAGGGGAACGAACTCCGTGCTTGCTGATGCACAGAAAGGTCTCTGATTGTCTTGAAGAAACCAAGGAGTTGCGTGGAGACAGTAGGTTACCAGATTCCTCACCTGAAAGAAATACTAGATTTTTTCCATGTTGTAACTATCCAGCTGCCTTGTAATGCCTCATTTCAGGTGTGGCTTCCTCCACGCAGCCCACCAGGTCAGCTTGGCAAGATCCTTGTCCACCTGGCAGAGCCTAGGAGCCTAAACCTGCCCAGTGTGGAACATTCCCTGGTCCTCAGTCCCTCAGGGGAACTAAGGTAGCGCAGCAGTTTGAAGGGTTTTTTCCTCTAAAGCAGATCTGCATAACTCGAAGGGGGAAACACATTCCAGGGAACATATAGAATCATAGACCATAGAATCATCTAGATTGGAAGGGACCTTTAAGATCATCAAGTCCAACCATAAACCTAACACTGCCAAAACCACCACTAAACCGTGTCCCTAAGCATCACATCTACCCATCTTTTAAATACCCCCAGGAATGGGGATTCAACCAATTCCCCAGGCAGCCTGTTCAAATGTTTGATAACTCTTTCTGTGAAGAATTTTTTCCTAATATCCATCCTAAACCTCCCCTGGCGCAACTTGAGGCATCTTGATCTGAAAGCCCTTTCTGAACGATGTGCAAAATACTGAACAGACGCAGCATGCACTTGGCCTTCTTGCAATGCCTATTATTACCAATTATGGCTGAACAAAACCAGGGAAAGACCTCTGGAGTGCAGCCATACATTTTCAGCTTGTTCTTGAAGGTCTTGCAGTATTTTGGCTCCTCTTTGATCTTTATGGAGTCCAGAAGAGCCAAGTGTGCAGACGTTATGTATTCAACATGTACATGAACTATAGGCTGTATAAAGAACTCTATGAGTTCCTACTTTTAGAAAGAGGTTTTTGACCTTAGTCTCCTTGACTTTTTTTAACCACCTTATTTGTGTGTTTTGTTCTGTTTTGCCCCCCTTCTTGTCCATCTCACACTGATGTCAGTATGTAATAAACGTTGGTTGGTCCCACTGTGGACAAACTGAAGACCCAGTTGCATGTACCTCCTGTAGGTTCTTAATCTCCCTTAATCTACTGCATGTGCCTCTGATACCTCCTTTCTCTCAGTTAAAGTCACTTGGAAATTTATTTAATAAAAATTATTAACAACATAAATCCTAAGAGCTTCTGAGGTTATACTGGCACAGGGTATCTTTTTATACTGTGTTTCAGGCACAGCTTTTTCTTACAATCAGCTTTGTGTTTCTCATACCAGTACATACCAGTGTACAGAGTCCTGAGTTTTTGGAGCTAGCTTTCCAGCAGAAGAGAAATCAGTGACACAACTGAAGTAAGGGAAAGTTCAATG
Source organism: Burhinus oedicnemus (assembly GCA_008921705.1). Classification (NCBI taxonomy): domain Eukaryota; kingdom Metazoa; phylum Chordata; class Aves; order Charadriiformes; family Burhinidae; genus Burhinus; species Burhinus oedicnemus. The sequence goes on from VFFE01008611.1 coordinate 2,784,168, forward strand.
CTCAGGACCTATGGTGTACACCTCCAGTAGGACAACATGGAGTAAATAGCTTTTCCACAAGACAAAGTTGTCTTCAATGCTAGGATAAAGTACATGGAAGCCTTTATCTTAAAGACATTGTGTTAGGTATGGCATTAACATGCTTGAGGAACACACAGGATAGCAAGAAGGCTTCTAGTTGCTGTTCAAGGTAGTGTTCAGCATCAAGCAATAGGGATGCGTCAGCTGGCTTTAAAATGAAAAGAGATAGCTGAAGATACGTCACAGCCAGTAAAAATGTAAATAAACCCTTTCTTTAAAATGTTTAGTTTTCCAGTCACCACAGGCCACATCTTCGCACACTCACCTCACCTCAGAGATCAAACTGCCTCTGTTATTTGGTACTCAAAAGCATGTCAGCCTGTCCTACAGCTTTGCACAGACAAGCTGCCTGTAGAAGAACTTCAGGAAAGAACTATTTGGAAAATCAGACTATTTTCAATTTAGGGAGCTGATTTTGTTAAATACAAAAGTACACTGAAGTCTTCAATTTGCATATGTAATATGTATTTTGCATATTTTGCATAATAGGAATGGCAACAGCAACTGGAAAGCACCCACCAAATACAAATGTTCTACAAAATCTTTTAAAAAATATAAATGTCAGTGAAGTTACTGGCTGTTATTCATGATTCTGTGAGCGTCCTGTCACTAGCATCTCATACACTATATGTCCAGCTAAACCATATAGAAAACTGTCTGGAGCATCATTATTGATATGATTCTCCCACGTTATACCTTTCCAATAATTACATAGACAGTGATCTGTCTTTAAAATATACCTTGTGGGATACGCAAATAATGAAGTCACCTGACTGACAACTTTCTACGGTACTTTATGACACAACACAAATATTGTCTTAAGACCATGGTGAACTGTCAAGCTTGCAGTTTGATTTCCAGCAGGGCACATTCCACCTTGAGTTAGTTTTCAACCACTTGCCAAAAAAGAAAAATAAGCTGCTGCATTTGGATATGGAGTGTGAAATCACCCGGATGGGAGTAATGTACGTGCGCATAATGGTACACCTGTTAGTTATTTCTGAGAAGCTAACCTGTTCATGCTACAATTAGGTACAGTGTAAATCATGAAGACAGAAAACACATTTAATCAGTTGGACATGGTGACAGAAAAAAAAATCAGATTTCATGGCTTGATAGAAAAATCACATTAGGGTCTAAATGAATTATTTCTACGACGCAAATAAATTATCATCCAGGTTTATGTTCTTCTATTAACAAGACGAATATTTTGGGGAGAGAAACTTATATACTCCAGGGGAAAGTGGGTGTAAATCACTGCAGTCAAGGATACAGGGGTTTAGCTAGGGTATGCACTGAGAGTTGCTCTTAAGCAGGGAAATGTACTTCTAGGGGGGAGGCCAATGAGAAATTTCCTTGATATGAATGGTACCATATCTGGTGTATTTTCCAGACATAAGCCCACAAAACTTCCATTTGCAGTGTCAAAAGATGATTTGCTGGCATCATGTCAGCAACTCTGTGCTTTGAAGATAAATGTAAGCCAAGGTTGTGGCAGCAGCCTTCAACACCATGTCAGTAACACAGAAGGAGTTTGCACTGCAGTGTTTTGGTGCAATAGAGAAATAAGCGAGCTTTAAGCACTGCTGTGGAGTTTAAAACTTGACCATACATTACTGGCAACGCCAAACCTCAGTGGCCTGGTGCTGCTTTGATGCTGTCAGCTTGACCTGGTGCCATTCCCTTCCTCTGTGGCTGCTGTCTCACAGAATTCACTGGTGTGCTGTTGTGTCATGAATTGTGTGCCAGGGTGAGGTATCTGCATGAACCCATTTTCAAAATATACAGTACCTCTACAAGAATTTGTCTCACTTGCTCAACACTTTTGCTCAAATAAGAGTACATATAGAATGGCAAGCAACTGGTTTTGCAGGTTTCTGCAGCCTTGAAAAAAATAATAATCACATTTTGCCCACATACTTTTAAAATTCTAGCAGAAAGAAATCTCCTACTGAGCCTCAGATTTTTTGCATGAGAGTAGCAAAAAATGTCATATGTGTGAATACATAGCTGTTACATGAAATGCTCATTCTGTACTGCTGTGTGTCCTGAAATAATGACCTGCATCAACAACAAGCGTAATGTTACAACAGACATTACTAAATTGTAGTTTTACATACAACCTTTATCTCAGCAAGCCCTGGGCTTTATTTTGACCACATGGGCCTTTATTCAAAGCCCCCTGAAGGCAGCAGGAGTCCTTAATTGTCTGCAATAAGCCTTGGATGGAGCACATAACCTTCTGAGCATGCTTACAATCTCCTTTCTGTAATGGTTAGTCAGGAGCAAGGCCAATGAAGCCCATGGCATTGCAGCTATGCAAAATGAATAGGAGATGAACACAGGAGTAAGGACACGCACCAGCTCTTATGAAATCATAAATCATTTAATTCATTCTAACGTATTAAAATTTACTTTGATTTGGAACTGTTCCAAGCCAAAAGACAATGCGCACAACCAACAACTTAAATACCTCTTAAGGCCATAAATATGATCCTCAGTCTTTGCATATACCCACTATTAGTGTCAATTCCACTTAGACATGCCTTTTGAAGAAGCAGTAGACGGTCGAGCTAAATATTCTCCTCTATTACATCTTCAAACTTACAGCATTTGGACTCCTGTGGAAACAGGTCTTTCTTTGATGCAATGGGTGCATGTTTATGTACCAGCAAGGGTCAGCTGTAGCTTTTTTATAAATCTTGCATAATCACTTCCTGATCTGGGCAATATTGGGTGACATCTTTCTCATAATAAATGAGAATAAACCAGAAAATGCAAAGGAGATTATCACAGCGGAACTGTTGGCTGGGTGACTTTAGAGCTTTATTATGTCATGCTTACTAAGCAGTTCTAAATATTCAAGGTATGAAGCAAGTCAGATTTAATGATGCTTTATCAGAATATTAAAAAATAATTAACTTATTTATTAAATTAAAGCTTTTTAAATGACATCTTAATGTGCTGTAAGTAAGATGTAAGTAATGCTGACCATCCTCTGGTCAGCATTAATTCTGCCGCAGCTAAGAAGGAAAGGTAAGGGAGAGCCAGATCAGACTGCCTCTGGAGCATGTGCTGCTAGTCCTCTAACAAGAGGAACTGCCTCTCCTCAGAAGGAAAGAAGAGGAATGATGGATTAGGATGGCTGAGCTGGGGTTTATAGACTTTATCTTGAATAAAAACTAACAGGGCAAGTGAGTCCGCTTAAAAAGAGATTGTGTACACCCTGTGTACACTGGGGCTAGCTCTGTGACGCCAGCCTGTCTCTATCAGTGGAATACATCCCGGCATTGGCCACCATCTGAGGGCCAGTAGGATGCTGGCCACCTCAGCGCAGCTGGGTCTGTGCCTTCTTTTGTGTCTCTAGACTAACCACTGTGCTTTGAGCAGTCTGCTACAATAATAAACACTGAGGTGAATGGTGGGAGTGGTGAAGCAATCAGCTGCACTTTCTGCTAAGTTCATTTTGAGATGCACTTCAGACTGAATATTTTTGATTTAGACTTAATGCTGAAACCACAACTCCAGCAAAGTCAACCTGGGAATTGTAAGCCAGATGAAATAAGTGTTAATTTGGGAAATTCTTGTACAAGATCCTCTTTCATGATTAGTAACTGAGGTGTGGACACCAGCCCTGCTTTAAGGAGTGCATCTGTCACCATTAACAAGATTAGAGCACACAAGCTTTGGAACGGAGGAAAGCTGATCTCCTAGTGTAGCTTGATGCCTTCAACACAATTTCCAGGGAATCAGCACATCTGTAAGCAAAATAGAGGACATGGCAGCTGAAACAGCGTGCGAAAGAGCAGGAGAACAGACAAGGCTCAAAGCGGCTGTCCACCCTGCAGCAATGATCCCCTGGCTACTGGAGAGGAAGGGAGCCTGAGGAAGGGTAGGCAGATGAGGCTTTCCCACAGGGAAAATAATCCTTATGCCCTATAGGGAGATGAGCAGACCAGAGCCTGGAAAAGAAAAGCGAGACTTCATTATAACTTTTCCCTTCAGAAACTGCAATGGTCATTGAACAATCTGTTGGACAAAACTGCACAGCTCAGGTAATTGTGTAAAGTGCAGTGCTCACACCTTCCCCTTTGTTTCCAGGAAAGAGACAGAAGAGGAGATTGCATGCTGGAAAAAAAGGGCTCCTAGTAATAGAAACTAGCAACAAATTCAGCTCCAAAATGTTAAAAAGAAGGTAGTTATTCCCCAGAAAATCTGAAGGACATATGATTGCATTTCACCTTCTATGGTGAGACTGCTGTGCAGTTTGGCAAACCCAGACGGAGACACAAGTGCAGGCCTTGTTGCCAGAGGCAGCAGAGAAAGTGAAGGAGATGTGTTGGTACTGAGAACCTGTGAAGAACCTTTTAGCTATGTCTGGTTTGGATCTGGGCAGCCACTTCCATCTGAATCGGGAGTCTGCAAGTTGTACTTACGCTGTCAGTGTCTATGGTAAATATAAGATGTCAAAAGCAACAAAAAATAAAAAAGAAAAAAAAAAGAGAGTAAACTGTACATGGTGGAGGCAGAAAAACTGGATGCAGGAGGATGAAAAGCGGATACCTATGAGATGTCCTGAATGACTCAGTCCTGAAAGACCAAAGTGATTTCTAATGCTTACTCCTTTTTTTTTGTTGTTTTAAAATTCTTTTCTCTCTAAATCTATTTATTGTCCAAGTCCAACAGGTTCTCAATGTCAGACTGACATAACGATAGCTTTGCTCTGTCAAGAGAGAGAAAACAGTTTGCTACATGCTTGCCTGACACTCCTCATTATCATCTGTGCAAAACAAGCACTGAAAGAGAAGAAGAAATAAGAAAAACTAACTCCCTCTTCCTGGAGTCATTCGTCAAGAGCTTTAGTAGCAAATGTTCCCAAACTTGCAATACAACCTCTTGAAACAAGAGCTGACTTCTTGCTAAATTCCAATATTAGTCACAGTTCTGCGGTCACAGCTCTTTGTTTTTAAATAGAAACCTTTCTCATGGCTCTGACAAGTTACTTTGTGGTGGTAAGAAAGGAAGGTGGGTGAGCGTAGGCTGCTGTTTGCTGTCCTCCGTTGCAGGTGACCACAGAGGGCAGGGCCACAGGGGAAGGAACAAAACAAGCTCTCTAGAGGCTGACAGACGCAGGGCTTTCTGGAGGGTGAACAATGCAGGCAGTGTTACCCACAAATGAGACCTTTCAACACCCTTGGAAAGGAGGAAACTTAAAAAATTAAACACTCGACAGCGCGTTCCTAGCGGCTCACACTCACTGCCAGCTATAGCCAAACAAGCCTGCTTGTATAAGCTTGTTAATGGGGAGAAATACATCTGATCGGTATGGCATTTGAGGATGATTAATGAGCGGGCTTCTGACAGGATAAACTTTCTTTCCTTTTATGTGTCCTTGGCTTTAGGCAGCACCTGCTCACTTGCAGCGATGCTCTATCTGGAGATCTGTCACTGGAGCTGGCTGCCTGCGTCAGCAGGACTTAATGGGTTCCCGCATCAGGCCATGCAGAAGGATGCATTACTGTCTGTAATGGTAGCAGAAAGAGCTGGGGGTGCCAGGGCTTAGGGCAGAGGTCCCACCAGACGTGCACCCTGGCTTCCTGTGACCACGTGGAATAGTCATATAACGGCTCATGGGAAATGCGTGATCTCAGCCCTGATCCTGGTGGTCTGTATTCACACCCACCCGCCTCTTCTGATCACAGCAGCAAGGCTGCTGACTCCTAGGGTCTGGAGATCAAACTGCTCTGTCAGTTAATCCATACTGGAGCCCCCTGGGGAGGAGGCCTGTTCTGCTGCTGTTCTGCAAGCCCTGGTGTCAAATACATGCAAGCCCTCAACATTTTGACTCTGGTCTCTGTTGTGTCCCTGACGACCCACCCACCCATGAGTGAATTCCTCTCCCTCCCCATGAAGGAGAAGGGGACAGGACTCAGGCACATCCAGGGATATGAGGGTCTGAAAGAACTCTTCTGTCTCATGACAAGCCAGGGAAAGGTGGGTCCAGGAGAAGTGTAGTCATATAACAGGCTGTGATCTAAATCCAAACTTCCAGAAAATTTTGATCAGAGCTCAACAAGTCTGATATCAGTTATCAGTTATTGAAAGCTACACCCAGAGCCATGTGGAAATCTCTGTCAGCTGTGCAACATAAACATCCCATCCGAGCAAATGTGGCCATCAGAGCAGCCAGGAGAGTACATGTCCTAGACTCCTTTGCTCTGATCCCATGTGATGGTGCATTCTCCTTTGCCTGCTCATCAACAGGAGAAACCAAAGGCCTCATGCCATCCCCAACTCCCTCCTGGAGGGAATGACATCCTCATCACCAGAACCCCTCTCACAGTGCCTTTCCAGGAGTTCTGGCTGCTGCTGGAAGAGTTACACTGGCAATGACCTGCACTACTGGCATGGCCTTTCCCTCTAACACGAACACCACCACCAGCTTGGACCACACCAACACAGTCTTCTTTGCAAAGCACTTCCACAATGTAAGACAAAATAGGAGGAAAGCTAACTAAAAACTGAGTATTTCTAGGCTCAAAGGTCTTGTCTTCTTTACCCCTAGTAGCTTTCCACGAGGAACTTAAGTAGGTAGCACAATCCCTAGTTTTATTGTCCTTTTCCACCTTGCCTGCACTGCTAGGAGAACTGTATATGAACAGAGCTACCAGTGTGTCATAGTGCTGAGTTGAGAGCCCAGAGCTTAGAACAAAAATTCACAGGGTTTGAGGCTCAAACTGCATGTTAAGCATGGTCTTCACCACCCGCCGTGGAGGAATACTGGCAGAAAAATCAGCAAGAGCGTGAATGAGCATTTGCTAGCACCAGCCCTCATTCCTTACCATTCTTGAAGTTAGCAACAGAGGGACCATCAACTCAGGCATTACCGGTTTCAGTCTATGGGAATTCACTACACCATTGTAAAAACAAGTTATTTGTATCTCACTATGTTATTCTAATTGTTCCCTGGATGTGTATGCATTTTAGCATACATCCACTAAAAGCTGAGCCAAACTTGAAAGAGGAATGATGAATACTGCTTGATTCAAAGAGACAGGACTGAAGCTTTCACCAAGAAAGACAGAGAGGCAAAAACCCACAAACATACTTTATTAGAAGCCAAATCTTTGTCTATATTGGGACAATTAGCAGTGATACGTATACTTAACCTCAAAACTCTAAAATTAACTACTCTGCGGTCAAGCCATGAAAAACAAAAAACTGTTTTTTGTAATTAAAAAACTGAAAAAAATAAGTGACTGAAAGAGACAGACAAGCCGTGACACGAGGAATTTCAAACACAATTGTTGGCTTTGCTGAAAGGAAGCTGACAGAAGTAGCACATACCTGTCATATAACTGCACAGGTACAGCAGTTTGAAGACATCTTAACCTGGGAACCATCAGCTCTGGATCTATAGCACTCGATACTGCAACCACTGGTATATCTGGACTTTGGAATATAGTCTGTAAGCTAGTTAAAGACTGAGGAAAAGCCTCTGAACATTGTGGATCATGCAGTTTCATGGTGTGATGAGGCAAATTAAAAAAATTGAGAAAGATAGTTGTCTTCATGCTCCAGACAATCTGCCAAGGACAGCCTTTATCTTAGAGAGGCTAGGTAGACCTGGACAAAGCCAGAGATGAGGATGGTGGGCATAGCATGATGTAAACCAGTTTTCCAAATTCACAAGTTGGCCAAAAGATTGCTGCTCTAAGACTGCTCACAAAGGAACTCCATCACAACGTCTCAACTTGAGGAGGATTGTCTTTGAAGCTCTGCTAGTTGACAGATCCTGTGACCTTTCTTGTTGTACAGACTCTGTGATTCATGGTGTGCTTGCCTGATGCGGCTATGAGTAGCAGAAGCAGCAGTAATTCAGTATGTATTTTCAAGTTTTAAGCAATAGTATAATTAAGTTTCTAGAAATGTAATTTAGACTGACTTTCATTTGAAGTCATGCTAAATTGCCAAGCCACTCTCCATCATTTATCAGTGGTCCTGGTCAACAGAGGAGGTCCCAGATGACTGGAGGCTTGCCAATGTGACACCCATCTACAACAAGGGCCAGAAGCAGGATCCAGGCAACTATAGGCCTGTCAGCCTGACCTCAGTGCCAGGAAAGATCATGGAATGGATCACCCTGAGTGCACTCACGCGGCATGTGAAGGACAACCAGGGGATCAGGCCCAGCCAGCATGGGCTCATGAAAGGTAGGTCCTGTTTGACCAACCTGATCTTTTACGACCACGTGACCCGCCTGGTGGATGAAGGAAAGGCTGTGGATGTTGTCTACTTGGACTTTAGTAAGGCCTTCAACACAGTCTCCCACAGCATTCTGCTAGAGGAGCTGGCAGCCCGTGGCTTAAATAGGTGTACTCTTCGCTGGATTAAAAACTGGCTGGATGGCCAAGCCCAGAGAGTTGTGGTGAATGGCGTTAAATCCAGCTGGCGGCAGGTCTCAAGCTGTGTTCCTCAGGGCTCAGTTTTGGGGCCAGCCTTGTTTAATATCTTTATTGATGATCTGGACAAGGAGATTGACTGTACCCTAAGTAAGTTTGCAGATGACACCAAATTAAGCGGCAGTGTTGATCTGCTTGAGGGTAGGAAGGCTCTGCAGAGAGATCTGGACAGGCTGGATCGATGGGCTGAAGCCAACTGCATGAGGTTTAACAAGGCCAAGTGCTGGGTCCTGCACTTGGATCAGAACAACCCCAGGCAACGCTACAGGCTTGGGGAGGAGTGGCTGGAAAGCTGCCGGGCAGAAAAGGATCTGGGGGTCCTGCTGGACAAGCCAGCTGAACATGAGCCAGCAGGTACCCAAGAAGGCCAATGGCATCTTGGCCTGTATCAAGAATAGTGTTGCCAGCAGGAGTAGGGAAGCGATCGTGCCCCTGTACTCAGAGCTGGTGAGGCCGCAGCTTGAGTACTGCGTTCAGTTTTGGGTGCCACAGTATAGGAAGGACATTGAGGTGCTGGAGCATGTCCGGAGAAGGGCAACAAAGCTGGTGAGGGGTCTGGAGAACATGTCTTGTGAGGAGTGCCTGAAGGAATTAGGATTGTTAGGCTGGAGAAGAGAAGGTTGAGGGGGAGGGGAGACCTTATTGCTCTCTACAACTACCTGAAAGGAGGCTGTAGTGAGACGGGAGCTGATCCCTTCTCCCAAGTAACTGGTGATAGGACAAGAGGAAACGGGTTCAAGTTGTGCCAGGGAAGGTTTAGGCTGGACATTACGAAAAAAATTTTCATTGAAAGAATTATCACACATTGGAACAGGCTGCTCAGGGAGGTAGTTGAGTCACCATCCCTACATGTGTTTAAAAGTCGTGTAGATGTGGTGCTGAGAGACATGGTTTAGTGGCAGACCTGGTAGAGTAGGGTCAATGCTTGGACTGGATGATCTTAAAGGTCTTTTCCAACCTAAACAATTCTATGGTTCTATGATAAAATCCTTAAAAAGCTTTTTTAATTTTAAGAATATCTTTGCCTTGTACATGTAACACTTGAAACATATACTAATGCAGCATTTGTTAACTATGCGAGAAGTGAAAGCACTGTTTTAGGTAAAAGGAGTATCTGGACAGTATGCTGTACTAACTTTTGTTTTGTTTTAGACAGAAATCTACCATTTGGCAATGATGGAGTTATCAGTACCTTTGTCTTTGAATGATGATTTTAGAACAGAAAAAAAGGTGAGGGGTTTTTTTTTGTTGTTTATAGGAGTACGAAAATGAAAACCAAACAAAAAAATTGAGGGAATGGATATCAGGAATACTTTCTATCACATGTTACCACTTGCTTCCAAGGGGATGTGGACTAAGATAGGAGTTATGGGAATTTAAATTAGGTCTTTCCACAAGGCTAAAATGACTATGTTGACTCTGTAAATTTCACTACAGTTAGGTCTTGGAGGCAAAGAATGCTTCTGTAACATTTTCACTTATATGTTCTTATCAGATATACTTATCAGAATATTTAATTTCTAATTAATTATTTATAACATGATAATAAGGATAACTAATAACATTACCCTGCCAGCGAGAACAGGATAGACCTCTCCCTACTTTGTGGGTGGTTTGTTCATGACGAGAAGTTGGTAAAAAGCACTCAACTATGCATGCATGCAACGTCTATTTCTGGTGTAAAGACAGAAATGACCACCAGAAACCAGACTGAACAGCTGGCTTTTTGTATAAGAGATGACAAGACACACCAGCTAGGAAGAAGAGAAACGATGAAACAGGACCATATTCTAAACGCTGCTTCAAGCCCACCACTTGGTCAAGCAACATCTGAAGGGCTGGCAACATTCCGAAAGAAAGAAGCAGCAAGGCTATCGCTTGGAGGCAGAAGGACTTCTTCTGAAAAGAGTTTATGGGGTTTGCTGAAATGATGCAGCTCCCCCAGGCTTAGTCAGGATGAGCACGCTGCCCAGAGGGTAACACTCAGGACTGCTTTCAAAAGAACTGAGAGCAATTAAAAAAGAATAGAGTCCAGCAGAGGGTGCATAGTAGAAATTTTCAATCTGCAATTTCAGCTGTTCATCCTTTCTCATTTGAAGATATGAAGTCCTTAAAGAGTTGATTATTATCATCCAAAAGTTAATGATTACACCACCGTGAGAGAGGACCATGAATCCTTTGGAGTCCTTGAAAGATAAGAGGAACAATGAGGGCTGTAGCACAGACTGACTTCTCTTCAGCTAGACCATGTTAGTGATAGTGGCCTCTCTGGCACTCAGGCGGGGTTCACGGCTGGCTGGTGTCACACTGTCCAGAATGTGCTGGATGTACCCAGGAGTCTCTGCATCCTTCCAAATGGGAAAATGGGTGGACTGGGCCCAACAAATCTGGTAAGGAGTGTGTGTTTGAGAAAAACAGCTCTTCACAACGCTCTTCTCTGCATGACTAGATTGGTGCTCTGCCTGGATTTGGACATTCAAGAATAAAACTGTAAATAGCTACACATTATAAGGAAGACATCAAGCACAAGTGATGAGGTTTTCCTAGACCTGAGCTTGCTCCGCACATGGTCAGTCTGGGTTTTTGTGTTGCGCTCTGGTGATTGTACTTTGAAAAGCCAGCTGAAGTGAGGAGGCTGGGTCAAAAGACGGAGGTAGCCCTGACACAAGACGTAGGAGGTGAGAACTGAAATACTGAGATTAATTTTTAAAAAGCCAGGAAGCCTCTGTACTCTGTAATGTACCTTCTCTCCCTCAACATCTCACTTGCTCTGGTGGTTGCTGGAGTATTATAAAATAGTACTCTGATCATTGAGCTGAAGCAATGGATTTTCCTTGTCCAAGAGGAGTTCCAGTAACTGTAGGTGTAAAGGATTAAGTATAATGGATCAGGCTTAACATATGGCCAGCCTTGCAACAACCTGGTTCAAAGAAGAATATCTGTTACAGACAATGGAAAGTTAGAAAGAATCATTTCCAGACACGGTATTTGTACAATGGTCCTGGTTCCCCAGTTCAAGTTCTGCAGCTTTCACATGGCAACACAGACAAATGGCTAGTGCAAAGCTCTGGAAAAAACCCATCTGCCTCCCCTGAAGAGTTCTTTAGAGGTAAATACATTCATTATCCCAATTATTGCTGAAACATACTTATAACAAAAAAATTTGTAAGTTGTCAATGTTTGATAACAGTGTTTTCTTCTAGATGAGAGCGAAGGAGCACTTTAAGTTTCATAGGCTGTGAATGCATAACTCATAGCATTGTGACAAAGATAAGGTGCAAAGACTAGGGGAACGGTCAAGGAGATGTCTGCTAGAAAGAGGAACTGAAAAATTGTTGGGTATGAGAATCTTACAATTTTTCTGGCATAAAATGAAGTAAATAACACCCTTGTAAAGCAGCTCTAGGAGTTCTCTATGCCTCTTCATGCTAATTCCTCCCTCTATAGTGCCAGCCTGCAGAATAAAGACCTCCATAAAATACAGTACCTTCATTCTTATCACTGTGTAATTTTCAGTTCTAGACTTCAAGTTTCCAAAGCCAACTCCAAGCAAGCAAAAAGCCATTTTTTTTCAAATAAACAATAAACTTAGAAAAAAACCCCTAAATTTATTTCATGTACTAAGCAACGTACACAAAACACTTCCCTACCACCAAAGATAAAAGATATCAGACTTGCTTTTAACATACATTTGGACCTTAACTTAGAACAAAATGACCTGAATAAATCCTACGCACTTTCAAAACCACTCGTTAATACAGAAGTTCTGATTATATTATTGTAGGTTCTGTGATTTGTCATGTTCTTTTGTTTAGCATTTAATATTGCAATTCTACACATGAAAGGAACTTTGCATTTTAGACCCCTGTGATGAGGTGCTAGTATATTTCCAGCTCCATTTCACTGTAAAGGTTTGTGTTGCATATCATAAAGGATAAGGTAGTAGTTACCTTGAAAGAAGTTACTTTTGAGTCACCATCCCTAGATGTGTTTAAAAGTCATGTAGATGTGGTGCTGAGAGACATGGTTTAGTGGCAGACCTGGTAGAGTAGGTCAGTGGTTGGACTAGATGATCTTAAAGGTCTTTTCCAACCTAAACAATTCTATGATTCTATGAAAAGTGCTAATGCTGCCAGCAAGAGGTCTTAAATGCAAAGGCAATTATGGGCTTCCTTAAACACCACCCACCTGCCTTCAAGATACAACAGAAGGAGGAAAGTAGAAAAAAAAACCCAGCCCTGGACACAGCTGGAAAGTCAGCCACACGGGAGAAAGGAGCTAAATGCTGTGAAACAAGCAGTCTCCCCAGGTGCACACATGAGGATGTAGGATGCTGAGCCCACTGCTGTTGTGCAGGCTCTTTGCAGACTCCTGACTTGGGTTGCTATGCCCATGGCAGAGACTGCTCAGCTGGGTGTGGGTCACCTGGGAAAAATTTTACAGGCAAGCTGAGTGACGTAGGTAGATTTCTTCACTGGTTTACAGCCAGTGCTTTAACTGCCCGTAAGAGGCATGCCAGCATATGAAATCAATCTAAGCAGAGTATGCTAATGAAAACTGAAAAACAAGCCATACTCTTTACCTTGATCATCCCCTCAGTTCCTGACACCACCCTCGACATCTGTTAAGGAGACCCAGACACAATCTCTGTTAGTACAGCATAGTCTCTGGTGTACTGATAAACATCAAAAAACGTGAGAGGATTACAAGGAGATCAGAACAGAGTGTCAAATGTCTATTGTCCCAAGACTGCAAAGACTGGCTTTTTTCTCAGATGACAGGAAACTTTTTGCATTTTTCTATATATTTGCCTAAAATGAAGACGACAACTGTACTTTATGTGTCGGTAACAAAAGCAAACCTACACTGTTAGTAAAGAGAATTATGATCTTCCATATTCAAAGAATAAAACCAAACATACCTCTTGTCAAATCTGACAAGAACTTTGCTGAAGTGTATTTCCTCCACAGCAGCAATGACGTTCTGCTCTGAAAGGCTGAGATTTGTGTCAGCAAGAGCCCCACTAGTCTAACAAAGAAAATGAAAGGTAGGATCTGATTTCTGTACCTAAGCCCTTTCTCCTGTAACTAGAGCTGGCACGTTGCTCTGAGCTTCCTAGAAATGATTGAAAATGTGTGAAATGGAACTATATCAGCCTAGTTTCCATGAGTGGTCAGAAATGTCCATCTGTATCAGATGCATGCAGGCATTGCATTGCAAATGAACTAAGGAGCAGTGGCTCTGTGGTGACAGCCTAGTTTTAGTGTGGAAAGATCTAGTCATCCTATGGATTATCACAAGTGACTGCAGCAGTCCCTTGTGTTCCTTTTACGGATAAAGCTTGAAATTTGGTGATTTATGGACTCATGACATCAGTTCAATAGGAGACATTTTACAGAGGCCTCCAAATCCATGAACCTGAAGTACATTTGATTTTTAATTCAGAAAAAAATTGCAGGCTATCAAATTAGGGCAAAAGCTCCAACTAGATGGCAATGGCAAACTGTGACAGTTTTTTGTTGATACCCATTGTATGAAGACTCATAGCTGTCCTAGCTCCTGTGTTGGACAGACACATGGGAATAGCAGTCTCTGATCAAATCAAAATAGCCACCTATCACAGCATCTGACAGTGTGATCTGAACAAACACAGATTCTGGGAAACGAATGAGTTACAAGAACAAGCATGCAGTGATATTTCACCAGAATAATTATTCAGCCTCCAATGAATTGTTCAGGTAATTTCTGAGTCAGAGGTGGTACCGTTGTATTTCACATACCTTGACCGATTTCTCATGCACATGTTTGTCCAGTTGCTTTTTGACCTTGTTTATATTTTTAGCAACCATATTGTCCCATAGCAACCTATTTCACAGAGTATTCCCAGTCTGCATGGAAACCAACTTCTCCTTTTGTGTTTGGAGCCTGCCATATGTTAGTTTGATTCAACACCCATAACTCTTGTGTACAGACAGTATGGTTTCATACCTGTTAGAAAGTTACAAAAACCCCCTGCTTTACACTTAACAAATACTTCTAACTACTTGACGCTGACTGCTGAATTTAGAATGTGTTTAGATATTTTTAGCTTAAATTTAATAATTTTATGAGCTTTTATCACTAAATGATAATCTCCACATAACAGCAATGAAGAAGAAAGAGTAACAAAAGGAATGTGTACTATGTTTTAAATATTGAAGCTGCAAGAGAGCAAGCCTTAAAAAGTTATCCATTAACAGAACTCCAGTTCTGCAGGAAAAAAGGTATTATTTTCTTCTTGCCCTATTTCAGAAGATATGATCCTGTGAAATTAATGCGGAGCAAGATGAAGACATGTGGAAGGCAGAAATATTACTGTACATAGCAGACTATCAGCCTGTGAAGTTCACCATTCCATGAAATCAAGAAGGTAGCTTGTTTTTATGGGGTGGATAACTTTATGACCAAAATAGCACATACTGCAATAGTAATCATGACAGCAAAATTCTGAGAAGATTGAGACTGCTCCCAAGGACCAGAATGGAAAACTCTCTTGCACATCACAGCTATCACAGAACCATAGAATTGTTTAGGTTGGAAAAGACCTTTAAGATCATCCAGTCCAAGCATTGACCCTACTCTACCAGGTCTGCCACTAAACCATGTCTCTCAGCACCACATCTACACGACTTTTAAACACATGTAGGGACGGTGACTCAACTACCTCCCTGAGCAGCCTGTTCCAATGTGTGATAATTCTTTCAATGAAAATTTTTTTCGTAATGTCCAGCCTAAACCTTCCCTGGCACAACTTGAACCCGTTTCCTCTTGTCCTATCACCAGTTACTTGGGAGAAGGGATCAGCTCCCGTCTCACTACAGCCTCCTTTCAGGTAGTTGTAGAGAGCAATAAGGTCTCCCCTCCCCCTCAACCTTCTCTTCTCCAGCCTAACAATCCTAATTCCTTCAGGCACTCCTCACAAGACATGTTCTCCAGACCCCTCACCAGCTTTGTTGCCCTTCTCCGGACATGCTCCAGCACCTCAATGTCCTTCCTATACTGTGGCGCCCAAAACTGAACGCAGTACTCAAGCTGCGGCCTCACCAGCGCTGAGTATTATCTTTATCTTGTTCTCTTTTTCCATGTATGTCTTCCTATCATAATGAGAAAATGGCAACTTCTATAAAGTTCTTTTTGGGATCAGAATGTCCATGCTGAAACCATGAAAACTGTTGCAGTTCAGGAAAACAAGATTCTCGTAGAACTCCCTGGAAACATGCCAGAGGAAGATGCTAGTTAGAATGGAGCAGAAGTGATTCCTAAACACTCAGATATTCCCCATACTTTAAAAGCACCAGTGATAGAATTAAATCTGGCCAGGGACATCAAGGGCAACAAGAAAGGCTTCTGTAGGTATGTCGGTGTTAAAAGGAAGTCTAGGGAAAATGTGGGCCCTCTCTGGAAGGAAAAGGTAGACCTCGTTATCCTGGATATGGAGAAGGCTGAAGTACTCAATGACTTTTTTGCCTCGGTTTTCACCAGCAAGGGCTCTATCCACACCGCTCAAGTCGCAGAAGGCAAAGGCAGCGACCGGGAGAATGAGGAACCTCCCACTATAGGAGAACACCAGGTCTGAGACCAGCTGAGGAACCTGAAGGTGCACAAGCCCATGGGACCTGATGAGATTCATCCATGCATCCTGAGGGAACTGGCAGATGGAGTTGCCAAGCCACTATTCATCATATTTGAGAAGCTGTGGCAGTCCAGTGAAGTTGCCGCTGACTGGAAAAGGGGAAACATAACCCCCATTTTTAAACAGGGAAAAAAAGAAGACCTGGGAAGCTACAGGCCAGTCAGTCTCACCTCTGTGCCTGGCAAGATCATGCAGCAAATCCCCCTGGAAGCTCTGCTAAGGCACATGGCAAATTAGGTGGTGACTGGTGACAGCCAACACAGATTCACTAAGGGCAAATCGTGCCTGACAAATTTGGTGGCCTTCTACAACAGGGTTACAGTGTTGGTGGATAAGGGGAGAGGAACTGATGTCATCTACCTGGACTTGTGCAAAGCATTTGACACTGTCCTGCATGACATCCTCGTCTCTAAATTGGAGAGACATGCATTTAACAGATGGACCACTCGGTGGACAAGGAATTGGCTGGATGGTCACACTCAAAGAGTTGCCATCAACGGCTCTATGTCCAAGGGGAGACCAGTGACAAATGGCATTCCTCAGGGGTTGGTACTGGGACTAGTGTTGTTTAACATCTTTGTCAGGGACATGGACAGTGGGATTGAGTGCACCCTCAGCAAGTTTGCAGACGACACCAAGCTGTCTCATGCGGTCGACATGCTGGAGGGAAGGGATGCCATTCAGAGGGACCTGGACAGGCTTGAGAGTTGGGCCTGTGTGAACCTTGTGAAGTTCAACAAGACCAAGTGCAAGGTCCTGCACGTGGGTCGGGGCAATCCCAAGCACAGATACAGGCTGGGTAGAGAATGGATTGAAAGCAGCCCTGAGGAGGAGGACTTGTGGGTGTTGGTAGATGAGAAGCTCAACGTGAGCTGGCAATGAGTGCTTGCATCCCAGAAAGCCAACTGTATCGTGGGCTGCATCAAAAGAAGAGTGGCCAGCAGGTCGAAGGAGGTGATTCTGCCCCTCTACTCAGCTCTCATGAGACCTCACCTGGAATACTGTGTCCAGCTCTGGGGCCCCCAACATAAGAAGGACATGGACCTGTTGGAGCAGGTCCAGAGGAGCACCATGAAGATGATCAGAGGGTTGGAGTACCTCTGCTATGAAGATGGGCTGAGAAAGTTGGGGTTGTTCAGCCTGGAGAAGGCTCCGGGAAGACCTTACGGCAGTCTTCCAGTACCTAAAGGAGGCCTAGAGAAAAGGTGTGGAGGGAGTCTTTATTAGGGCGTGTAGCGATAGGATATTTTAAACTGAAAGAGGGTAGATTTAGATTAGATATTAGGAAGAAATTCCCCACTTTGAGGGTGGTGAGACACGAACAGGGAAGCTGTGGATGCCCCATCCCTGGAGGTGTTCAAGGCCAGGTTGGATGGTGTTTTGAGCAAGCTGGTCCAGTGGAAGGCGTCCCTGTCCATGACAGGGTCCTGGAACTAGATGATCTTTAAGGTCCCTTCCAACCCAAACCATTCTATGATTTTGTGTTCAGTAAGGCAAAAGCACTCAAACCCAACAGGACATGTATTAGAAGAAAACTTTCTGGAAGCTAATGTTATTTCCGAAATGCATACTTTCTATCCTGATCAGCTAGGGCAGACTGCTCTAAATGTCACCATTGCTGGCACATTCTGAACACTGAGATGATGCTTTAAAAAGTGCCAAAACTGAACAGCAGGTTCTTGGACCAAAAGGTTTATTCCTTAGAGGTTGCCTGTGATTCACTGGCACACATACTCCCCAGACTCCTTAAAACCAGGTCTAGCCTAAGCCCCAATGCAGCAGAAACCTCTCTTCCAAACCCTCAACATGCAGCAAAGCTCTGAAATAGTTAAACAGACCAAGCAACACACGGGTGTTAGCCTCTGTTTTGAAGTTTAAAGGAAGGAAAAAACCCTCCATCACGTGCAAATCCTATGCGAGTTCCTGCAGGCACAGCATAATGGTGAAAAAGCCCTTCTACATCTGTGCATATTATGACGGATACCATTTAATCTCCCACCCTGCATTGCAACTGCTGGTTGTTGTTAACAATGACAACAAAGGGGGAAAAATGGAAGGTGTGTCCCACCCTCCACCCCTATGCCATTATCTGAAGAGCTGCTTTGAGCAAATTACTGTTCTGGGTTATCTGTCAGCTCTCCACTGTCGATATCAAATGAAAAAGAAAGATGTGAGACTAGCCCCGCGTTCTTTAGATCTGAATAAGTAAATATTTTCCCAGTAAAGTCAGCACAGGGATGAGAAAAGTCAACTGTTAATAGACAAACTCCCTCATAGAGAAGGAACAAAGTAACAGGCAGGTTAACCTTAATTAAGTGATTCCATCTGTTGAATTTCCTCACCTCAGAAATGCAGAACAGGAGAGAAAACTCAAGAGGAAAAGGGACACTCAAAAATTCTCCACTTTTCTCTGAAGTGGAGGGTCCTTGTGCATCAGTTATGGGGCAAAAAACAGGCAGCTGTAGCCACAAGAATCAGGTGGCATAGACAGATACTGTATAAACCTTTGCGTACTGGGAATGGCTATATATACTGGGATGGTTTAAGTGGAAATTTGGACAAAAAGTATTACTGTATGAAAACCTTTGGTTTCCATGGCATATTGTGCTGTATTATTTCTATAGAATCTGCTATGCATGGACCAGGTATTTTTCTCCATCCTATTGTAAGATACCAGAAAAACTGTTGCTTGAGGATCATTACAAGTCTGCTCTCCTGCCTGTTCAATAGCTATCTGCTCTAGTTGCCCTCAAAAGGCTCACTCTAAGACAAATATTGGTGTCCCTAAGACAAGGAGACCAAGAGGACATAACCGCACTTCCTGATGCTTGAACTGAAGAGGCTTCAGCCCAGACCTGGCATCCTAGATATTGGTCACTGGATGACCCAGAAGCTTTGCAAAGCTGTATTTTTTAATATTTAAAGTGTCTTTATTTAATAGATCTATTCAAGGTATTAACAAAACGTTGTATAAGATGTTCTGGGAATTTTAGAACTCTGAGTTTAGAATAAGTCTGGTAAGGCTAACACTAATCCTCACTGCATGAAGAACCTTCTCAGCTTCCATATAATTTGAGCTATAAAGCCTAGATTTTGCATGATTACTCTTGGACACTAGAAACTTTTATGTAAATTTTACCTCCCAGCACTTCAGTATTTATTCTCGATCTATGCTTTTAACAAATAATAGGAAAAAAATGCACAAAATTGCTCAGTGAAGTTATCTTCTTCAATATATAGCAAGCCATTTCTCTTTTAAACTCTGAGTTTCATATTTTAGTTCACCTGTGGAAATTAAATACTCCTTCAGGAACTTTAGCCCATGATATGCTCATCAACGACACACATAATCTAGGTGTCGAGCCTGAAAGCACATCTCCTATCTCTCCCAGTCAACAGTCTGTGGGCACTGTCAGCCATTCGTGCAGAACACACGAGAATGCCTCAGCCCCACCACCCAGCACAGCATTTCCTCTCCCCTTACACCAGTGATTAGAAGTGTCACAGGTACTTCCTAATGGGAAGTGAACCATAAAGAGAATGCAATGGAGCACTTTCTCATCATATGCATAAATTTCTTTTCATAAACCTGAACTGTGTGGTCTAGTCTCTTTGACAGAGTCGTGACGCGTAAAGGTAGTCCCAATTGAGACTAGGCTCAGTGTTAACCATGAAGCAGCAACTCCCTGTCTGACACAAAACAGTATCTTTCCCTCCCTCAAGGATCCTTTGAGTTAGAAATAATGAGATTATGTCATGCCTCCTTTCAAAAAGGAAACTGGTCCTATCACTCCTGAAGGTCTACTGAAAAACTCTCAAATATATGGTACCTTGATTGGCTGGTATTTATCTCCATACTTGTACTTGCTCTTTCATTAAAGTGACTTTATGTATTAGGCAATTGCTTTCTTCATTGTAATTTGGAGAATTACCATATTTTTTTATATTTTTAGCTTTACTGGCTATCTAGAGCTCTTTGCTTTGTTTTAGAGCTGTGATATTTACAAATTAAACTTCCCCTGCCCATAACAATGTCCAGTTTGCTTGGAAAAAAGAAAGTAGAAGTTTTCTTTTCAAATTCCTAATTAAATTACTTTATAATTAAAAGTTTTCTGGCAGTTTAGAGGGAGCATTTTTAGGCATTCAGACCAGGCTGATCTATCACCAGTTTTGTGGAAGAACACTGAATTGGAAAGAGATTAAAACAGAGTAACTTATTCACACTAAACTACTGAAAACTTAAGCCTTTCAGTAATTGTTTTTCATAGGTTCTAAGTACACTGGTAACTTCAGACAGTAAACTACCTAAATTGTATTACAGAAAAC
>VFFE01008611.1:2804728-2824321 GCA_008921705.1 Burhinus oedicnemus
TTTCCTTTTCCTTTTCCTTTTCCTTTTCCTTTTCCTTTTCCTTTTCCTTTTCCTTTTCCTTTTCCTTTTCCTTTCTCTCTTTCTCTTTCTCTTTCTCTTTCTCTTTCTCTTTCTCTTTCTCTTTCTCTTTCTCTTTCTCTTTCTCTTTCTCTTTCTCTTTCTCTTTCTCTTTCTCTTTTCTTTCCAGTCTTATGATTCAGTTGCATTTGCTGCATTAAGCAAAAAGCAAGGCTGTTCTAAAATGAAACATACAAAATACTTAATCAAAAGAGAGAGCAACAATCTTTAAACATGAAGTAAGCTGGACTTCTAAACGCTTAGACTGGCACAGGTGTAGAGCAAAGCATGACCAGTAAACAGAGTGAAGCAGTGAAAGGTCACAGGGCATAGTAGATGGTAGAACTGAGAAGTGTTTTGAGCTCTTAGAGGGAGCTGGGCTTTCTCCTTTTCAAAGCACCTCCACAAAAGCCTTCTCTTAAAGTGGAGTATCTTTACTTTAAGTAAAGGTACGGGTTCTTGTGCTAATGTGGTTCACAAAGGTAAAACTCTTTGATCCATACAGTGATTAATATGACCAGCCTGTATCAGCCTGAGCATGGCTGAGTGGCTGTCTAGACCACTAAATCAAGTAAGTGCCTGACCATAATGAAATTACTAGAACAAGTCTCACTGACTTCATCAAGGCTCACGCTTTATCAACAGGATTTTGGTTTAAAGGTTTTACCAGATCAAAAGGGAGAAAAGTGATAGTAACCTTTGAGAAATTCTGACAAATACCTTACAACTTCTAGTGATGTACAAGTGTCACTAACAAGCAAATCTTTATGAAAAAGAAAATCTAAGGCATTTTTTCCTGGTCCTGGTTATGTGTTTCTGGATTAGAAAGTTCTATGAATATCAATGCAAAAAAGTATCTAAACACTATTACAGGGATGTATGGTGGAGGTAAACACTCTGAAGGCCGCTTTCTGAGTCAGCATAGTGAGAGAACACTGGGACAATCCTCTTTCTGGTGGAGTTCCTGCCGAACTTTTTTTACTTACACGTAGAAGCAAACTACAGAAGAGAAACTTTGCTGACTAGCCACTTTCACTGCTGCATTTTTTCTCTTGGCATATTTCACTGTTAAAACCCAGTTAAAGGAGTGTTGCAGACATGGTAAGCTGGTATGACTCTCGCAGAATGCACACAGACATACCTGAAGGCCTGCTCAGATAAGAAATAATGAACATTGGCCAGAATTTTCGTTTTGTTAAAGAAATACTCTTTAATTAATGTTAGCTGTTGCTATGCAACTAATTAAAACTCTTTCTGTGACAATATTTTCTACTGCTGTAGCTGGGTTCCAGTCTTCAAAAATGTAAAATCTACTTCTGTATGTAATAATACCGCAACATGGGCTCTTAGGCAACAGGCTGATATTAGGGTCCTTGCTCCCATTTGGAAGAATACTTCAATTCTTCCTGACTTTCTCATCTGCAGCACCATTAAACCCTCCAGAACAAGACAATGATGAGGTTTATTGTAAACCATGTGAGCTCTGGGAGAGAAGAATCGTGCACGCTGAGTGCTTTGCTAAGCCCCTGAGAGAAGAACAATGAAACAGGGATCTTGTAAAGGATTTATGATGCCTGGGATTAAGAAAATGTGTGAATGCTCTTGCTTAACTAGTCTGAGGTAAGAAAAACATGTGGAACACTTCAGTGCAGCATTACTAATGTTTCAGTGCAGGTGCTAAATAAAACAAATACTTATATCAAAGCTCTTGTTCCAGACTTCAAATAGACAAACAGAGTGAACATGTTGTTCAGAAGTGGACTTAGGAAACTATTCCAGTGACTATAAACACAATGGCACTTCCTAGGCTGTTACAGGGATATCAGCTGCATTTCCATACACAACTGTACCTGGCTTCACTTGCAGTCACAGGAATCCCACCTAAGCAGTCTTTGGGCTGCAGTTTTCATCAAAGGTTGAAGGGCTGGAGGTATCTGTCACTGAACAGCTAACCAGAAGGTAGATCACACTGTTAATCTCTTAGCTCTGAAGCTGTTATGTTTGAAGTCTTGGTCTATCTTCAGATTTCTGGAAGACCTTGCAAAGGTTATTTTGTATTTATGCCCTGTATGCCAAGCCATAAAATGACCAGAATAACACTCCATGGAGCAGTATCTTTTTGAGTAGGAAGGCACCAACAGACCACTTGGCTTGATATCAGGAATGACAAGGACCACAGAACATTCCC
Organism: Burhinus oedicnemus; assembly: GCA_008921705.1. NCBI lineage: Eukaryota > Metazoa > Chordata > Aves > Charadriiformes > Burhinidae > Burhinus > Burhinus oedicnemus. Next base: position 2,806,974 of record VFFE01008611.1, read on the forward strand.
CTGTGCCTCCTGCACCATCTCACAATCAAAGCAATATTTTAGGATTATACATAAAATTGTCCTTTTAATTGCAGAGGTCTAGAGATTTGACAGTATGGTGTAAACATGAAGATGTCTGTCTATGGCACTTGTAAAGCTATTTGCTCAGAGACAAGAGCATCAACCTCTTGCTCACCCTCAGGTCTGCAGTCATCAGCCAGAACTTGAACATTTGCAGTCATCAGATTCTTATTATTTTGTCTTCCGCAGGTGCTAAACTATAACAGCATTGCCAGTGATCTATGAATCAGTCTCTGATCATTACCAGCACCTACTTATTTCTGATGTTATTGTTTTGTACCCTTGCTTTTGAGCCAAAAGATACACCTCTCTACTGAAGGTATGGCAGAGCTAAAACAGTGCCTACAGTCAGGTCACAACCACTGGAAATGTCACTGTTCTTGAGTGTGATTAAAAGACAGGTAAGGCATCTGTAACTGGAATTTACAAATGCAAACCCCTGCTGACAAAGATGAGGGCATTCTGACAGCCTAAGGTTATGCAGCTTCCTGCACCCCTGTTCTTCCTCTTTCATAGCCACCATCTCTAAGCCTTCTTCTTCCCATATACAAAAGCTGTGCTGCACCATTCCTAAGTCATGAAGGTATGAACCTTTGAAGGCCTGACATAGATAAACAGCTGAGCTGATAAAAAGCTGGCCTGATGCATCCTTATTAGGCAACAGAATTAGTGGTACTTTTGGAAGTTATGTTTTCTAAACTACTGCAGAAAATGTGTTGCATATTGTAGTATCCCTCCCACTATTGGTGTCTCTAATATGCTGTGCATGATGCAATACATATATGTGTACATGCTTTTTCAGAGTAAATCAATATACACCCAGTTAATGATGAAATTGTCCTTCTAAGTAACGTTAAAAAAGACCTTTTCAAAGGAGAGGTTGTATGGGATAATGTAAGAGGTACCATCTGCTCAGGTTCTGTCCTGAAAAACAGGCATGATAGTCCTGATCAAAATGCTACTCATAAACCTTTCCACCATCTGGCTGTAGTAACTGTTGTTGAACACAAGTGGTCTACAGAGCCATGAACATCTTGCTCGATAAAAGCAACAAGATGCCACAAAAGTAATAAAACTGACATTTCTGCAAACGCAGCTGCACTAAGATGGGGCAAATACCTAAGAAAGAAATAGCTAAAGTTCCTTCACATTCCTAGTCCTTGAAGTCAGAAAACGTGTCATTATCTTGTGACAGCAAGAAGTGTTATAGCAGACCCCTCCTTTCAGTCCTTACAGTGATTTTATAGTATTGAAGGCACTGGATAGTATTTGATTTTTTCATACCATTGGAACCCATCCCTTTGAAAGCTAATCACCTAGTTTTATTTAGTGAGTGTAGAATAATGGCTTTCTGGGCAAAACTGACAAGTTTTGTTTCTGGCTGTTCATTTGATACTCCGCCTTTTTAAACTGAAAAGTGATATGTGATTTCAACTTGCTAACAATGGCTCCTGCAATAATCATATGATGTGTCTGACATGGTGTCTGATGCATAGCGTTTTGGCATTTGTTTTGTAAGGCAGTATCCTGAAACAAAAAATACCTTCTAGTCTTTGCATTTTTCCAAGTGATTTGTGCTTAATAGACAGTATTTTATTTGCCTTCCTCCATTTTCCTCACATGCTTATTAGATGTTATTACCAAAAGAGGCATGAAAAATTCCAGAAAAGCTGTGCTCCAAGCGAACGCTGAGAACGTATCAAACAAAACTATAAAATAAAATCTCAATTTGAGATGGATACCCTGTGTTGTGACTCTGGCTGGGAGGCCTGGAAAAAGAACTGTTTGCTGTGCTAGGCTCAGGGAGATTCAGAGCTGCTTCCCCCAAGGAATAAAATACCTATTGTTACAAAGCCTCTTTAGCTGTTATTTTAAATAATTCCTGGTTACACTATGGTACCACACAGAAACACCAGAATAAGGTCTGGGCACTGGACAGATGTTGTCTGATCTCCCTCTTGCCTTGCATATGGTGTCATTTTCAGAAAGCCATTTAACCTTTTTTTGTAATGGCAAATGTTTAAAACATCAGATTTTGCTGGTTTACTTCCTTTCTTGGTACTGGAGCTTCTGAAGGGCTGCGGGAGGGGGAGTAGGTCTTTCTGTTCCCTCTAAAGCAGATCCTGTTAATTAAGTGTGAATGCTGCTTTCATCCTAGAGTCCTCTCTTTCTGGTCTCCTGTTTCCTCTCCCTTATGTCCCTGTCTTTTCTCCCTTGCATTCCTTTGAATCCCTGCTACACTCACGTGTCCTTCCAGGGTAAGCAGTCCATTTCCCAAAACACTTTGGATCCCCAATGTTAACGTGCATCTCTTCTGTTCCTGCTGCCTAACAGGGGTTGCTTTTATACCTATATATCTGTATATACATATATATATAAAAAAATTAAAGTGTTTATATTTTTATATAAGCATAAATATCTAAATACATAATAGGGCCTTGTTAGATGGTTAGTCCCAAAGTGATAACGAACAAAGAGACAGAGGTAGGAAGAGAAGGTTAGACATCTTCAATGTCTCACATATTTTGCAGGATCTTCCACCACTCATTTCCACTCATTTGGCACTGAGTTTTTGTATAGACACTGTCTTTGAAATGAAGAATCTCCTACTGTTCCCTTCCCATCAAAGGAAATAGATTACTCTGTCTTCAGTCACAAATTTCAAAGGCAAAATCAACAAATTAAGTCTCAGGTAGGATACAGATGCCAGTAGGGCTACTGGAACTCATGACTGTGACTGTTTGGAGGAAGGCATACAGCCAGTGGTCTCTGAGACATAATCAAGAAGAAAAATGCCATATAGAAATAAAGTACAGAGGGACCTCCTTGAGACTAGTCTGGAGATATTCTCTTTGTTGAGAATGAAGACTATAGGACCAGATCTACAACAGGACATAGCACCAGTCCCACAAAATGATAAGTTCTCTGACCCTCAGGCACCTCTAACCAACATTTCCTCCCTCCCTAAACTTGGACATGCCAAGTTCCCTACGTCTGTAATAGTCCGCTTCCAGCAGTGCTTTCAACAGTGTCAAACAACTAAGAAGCTACTCCAAACCCTGCTCCACCCCAAAATTACAAACTGACAGAAAAAGAGACTTGAAGTCAAGCTTCTTGTAGCCAACAAGATTGCACTAACTAGTCCATAGAAATGGGTGCTATCAAGTTTTCCCATCACCTCTTGAACAAAATATGTGCTCAGGTGGCCATGGCTTTGCCACTAGAGCTGACGCATCCTTGGCTTTGGCCTCTGCATCTGCCACCTACTGCTTCTGGAAGGTTAAAATTTATGTGGTCCTGACCCGAGTGAAGGGTTTGGTATATTTAGAGCAATAATGTTGTCTTATATTGTTTCTCCAACATTGAAAGATTATACTCTCCTTGCAGGGAAAGGCACTTATTTAGTGAAAAGGTCAGCTCTAGGCCACAGTAGACTAAAAACCAGATGACTCTACCTTCACTTCTCATTCTCATAGCATCTTTGGGAAACAAATTTTCCTTGTTTGACTTTCCTAGACCGCTTGCCTGACAGGCAGTACTCTAATTGTACAATAACTCTCTAAATTAGAAGCTGAGTGAGCTGATGAAGCAACTTTGCACCTGACAGTTTTATTTGGGTTCCTAAACAATTGTCTTTTTTCCCATAAAGCACACATGACGATTGTGCTGCAGAGCTATTTTTTTGTCTTGATCTTTTTATTAACCTGTCCAATGTATTTCCTGAGGAAGTATTTATGTCAAAATAGATTTGAATTGTTTCTCTCCTCAAATGCTTTAAGCAGATTTCTTTTCTTAATTGCTCTGCTTTAATGAAAGATAAATTGTAAACCCAATTAACTCCAAGAGTGAAAGTGGTCCTGACAAAGCATGTTCTTAAGTACTTGGCTGAATTGGGGCCAAACAATCAATAGTTTCTGTCAAGAATCCCTCAAAAATGAATCATTCTGTTCCCAGATCTTTTATGTTAATTGATTTGTAATGAAAGTTTCACAGGTAATGTCTAGATTACAGCAACACAACATACCATGGAAATGGCTGTCTGTGGTTATCCGTATTAAAAAAAAAAAGAAGCAAGACATATAAGCAGGCTGAATCCTTAGATTTCAATAATCACTGAAAACAGAGAGGGGGGAAAAAACAGCACTGAGAGAAAGCAACAAAAAACTACTCCCAGTAAACAAACTTTCCTTGTGTCTACAGCTGTCATATACAAAAGAATCAGGTGAAAGATACAGTATCCACTCGTAGGAATATGTTCAGAATACAGTAGTTTAAAACCTTTTCAGGACTAAAAGGGGTAAATCTGAATTTGACATGATGCCTCTGCTCTTTATTACCTGTGGTCAATGCATGTCTTTTTCCAAAGTAATTCCAGTTTTTTTGGTGATAAATATATTGACTTTCTGTTCTGTAGCTTTTGTATGGTGTATCAAGTGGTTGCCAAAGACCAAAAACTGTTCAGTGAGGAAGTGGTATTTAGTTTTGCTTTTTGCTAAAGGGAAGTTCTCATCTTTTCCCTGTCATACATAACCCTTAAAATAAATGTAAATGAATCATCTGAGCACTGCCAAAAGATATGGGTGTTTTTTTCCACCCAAAGCCCAGCAAGAATGAATGTGAAGTTCTCAGGCCAGCTAGGAGTGTTATTTATGTCTCTGAGGCTCAAGGAGGACTCCAAATTCCTTTCTGAAGACATTATTGGGTTGATGATCTTGCTTGAATGGGGTCTGGCATTTCTCTGATCTTTCTCCATGTGGTTTACCTGCAGTCTTACTAATTTAAATCCTTTAGTAGGCCAAAGCATCTGTATTGTGACACTTTCTCATGCATTAAGTACTTTTCTAAGACAAATCTAGAAATAATTTTACCAGATCCGATACATTTGGTAAAAGAATATTCCTCCTACATGGGAACAGAGCTCTGGTGACTCATTTATTAGCATAGCATGCCATAAGGAATTTTTCAGGGTAATACAATCATACATTTGTGTCAATAACAATTTCATTATCATTTATTATTTCTTCTTTTAAGGAGAATATTTTATTAATATTTTCTGTTTGATTTGCTCTCAAAATGTCTCAATAAAAAAAAGATATTACTTTTGGCGCAGACTGTATTGCCTCTAAACGTTATTAATTTGGACGATTCTTTAATTTCACTAGTAACATGTATTGAAATTATCCTTTCTCATGACCAAGTTGAAAAGGTATGAAACAGAAGTAGCAACAATAACAAATAAAAGTACATCAAGATCTATGTAGATTATCTTATGCTGGGTTATGAAGGCAAAATGTATTAGCTTTACATATTGCAGTTGCTACCAAGTGGAGAAATATCAGAGCTCCCACACTGGACAGATGGCTCCCAGAAGTATGTAGTGCCTGTGGAAAAAATGACTAGTCTTAGGAATGGCTCATACACCAAATATTTGTACACTCAGCTTCCTTTCATTCCATACTCCCAGAACACCAGTTGATCTAAAAAGCCATCTTCTTTTTTCTCCTGCTGAGGTTACTTTGTAATGGAATTAATCACCATGTATTAAATTCAGAGCGTGCAAAAAAGTTACTTCCTTGGTTAGCATCAGAAAGAGAGAAAAAAGGTAAGTCAGTGGATCAAACTGTTGATCAGATGGTAAAAAATCCTTTTCACTTCAAGAAACAGGAGGTTTGTCAAGCTGAATGGTACCTACCTACACACAACAGAGCAGGAGTGGGAACAGTCCTTAGCAAGATCACTAGGCCACTGGTTCAGCTGTGCCTGCATGCATTGCCCCAGGCTGGTTGGCTAGGACTGGCTGGTGTACAAAGCTTCAAGAGCGCTCAGTACATCTGTGTGACTGCAATTACCGCAGTGGTTTCAGTAGGGGACATAACCCATAAACTACTGCTGCATCCAGATGCTTGAGTTCCAAAGTAGCTCTAAGGTGCTTCTGTGTGGGAACAGCTGAAAAGAGCGTGTCTGTGCAGGTCGAGAAACTGATACAAACTACCTTCCCTCATCAAGTTTCTTTGCTTCATTTTTTATAGCTGTAGGGAAAAAAGGAAAAAGTGTTGGATTCAAGACCCAGATTTTACTTTGTGGCACTTCAAGTTTGAACCACATAATCTGTAACAAAAATGGAGCAAGAATTTTCAACAACAGTGACAAAAGAAAAAAGATCCCAGCTCTGCCAGAGACATGGTCTGAAACTGTGCCAAAGATTTCAGGCTGGCAAATCAGCAAAGGAGCCAGATAAATCAGAGTGAGTGTAACAGATCTCATCTATTTCAGCACAGCTTAGCCTCTTTACTATGTCATTGTCATCAATACCCAAAAATACTTAGTTGTAGGAATAAAAGTGTCTGGCTAATAAAGCAGAACCATTAAGAAGAAAAAAAAAAGTAAAGAAAAGTGAGAAGTGTGGCTATAACTGTGTAGTAATAATACAACTGAACTATTTAGAAGAAAGGAAAAATGTTTTGTATACTGAAAGCAGAAAAAGATTTGTTCCTATTGTATAAAATAATTAAGTTTTCTGGGTTTGATTTACATTTACTGGTAACAGCTGCTTACAGGTCAGGTAACATTAGCATTCAAAAAGCAGCCCTAGTGAAAGCAACCATGCAACTAATATTGGTGTTAATTCTATTTCATGCTTTTGGACTCAACTGCATAGGGAATTGTTTAGAATGGAAATGCCTCAAAAACACGCTCTACAAAATGCACATATAACCACAATCTGCCATCAAAGCAAAACCCTGAAATGTATTTCAGCTCGCAAAAAATGTGTAGTATATAAACCTCCATCAAAGACAAGCCTAGTCCTTACTGCTGCAGAAAGTCTGGGCACAGCTGAGATATTATATCTCAGCATGGTGGGAAATGTGCCATACAGAGCATCCTTGTGCAGAATCTGCGAACATCTGCTGATTCGTCTGTGCAGGGCGCGAACTGGGTGACTCAAGGGAAATGATGCAGACCGAGACTATGGTCAAGGCGCCTGCACATCAGTTGGCCCACACACTGTGTAGAGAAGACAACAGCCTTTTATTCCTCCTCCGCAGTCTGGTGCTCAACGTGTGATTGTGCATCCTACAGAGCAGGGCTGTGAGTCCTGCTTTTACCCTTCACCCAAATGCGCGCACGTGTTTCCTCATCAGCCAACCTGTGTAGTCTTGAATATCAAGAGAAAAAAGTTTAAAACGAAACAACCTCTGGAAATAGACCTGCTTGCTGTAAGACATGTGAAAACTAAGAGCATATGTGATTTCAGAAAGTGATTGAACAAATTAATGGGAAACAACACTAAAGGAGGGCTGGAATAAAAAGACACAACCTGAGATCAGGGTAGCGCAGGGATCGAATGAGTACAGGCTGGAAAAATACTGTCATATTATGTTCTTGCCATGCCTTTACACTATTCCTTGGGTACCTGCTGTTGGACACTGCCAGAGACAGACTACAGTATTAGGCTGACCTTTTGGGTGGCCCATGACAGGCAATTTATCCTCTTAGGTTCACGCAGTGGACTTTAAAGACGTGTATGAAGGGCAGAATAACTTTCGCAGGATACGACACAATATTTTAAGCAGCTTTCAGGTAACACATCTGTTTTGTTAATAAACCCCTGTGATGACAGATTAAGGTCTCACCAGTCTGTGCTATATAGCAGTCACTACATCCTTTAATCCTGTATCCAGGCTCTGGATTGTTGATGACACTATCTGCTGGAAGGTTGCTGGCTACAGTTTCTGTCAGAGGAACAACACTGAAACTATCATTTTGTGCGTGGGGGAAAGGCACAGGGGCCAGTGGGGGGGAAGACATCGTGAGGGGTTTGTAAGGCTTGTTCTGACAGCTTGGATGCGCAAGACTGCCACTTAATCCTAGCTCCACACTGTCCTGTAAGAAGTGGCTTGATTCCCGTGCTACATGAGTTTGCAGTACCCTGGCTCCTCTATCACAGCTGAGCAAACGGTGCAAACAATGGCAGAAGAAAGAAATGGACAATGAAACATCAACATCAAGAGAATGACACTCAGTTCAGTTAAATATCCATCAGGACACTCTTAACTTCTCTTCAAGGTAAGAGCATGTGCTAGTTGCGACAGCAGTGTTGTGAGCAAGCTAATGAGGGGAATGAAATTAAATTAAGATGTGGTCAACACCATCAAAGACTGAAAACCCAACTAGTTAATGTAAATTCCTTCCAAGTAAGGATTGTTTTTCTACCAGTAAACACTGTCAATAAGTCAGTGCTGCACTTTTTTCAGCAAGACACACTTCCCAAAACACCAGCTGTTTTGACAGATGACTGTACCACTGGTCAGTGTTTAGAAAATAAATATTATTTCCCTTGCCTTTATCTAAGTCAGTAGCGGCCCCTTATACATTGCAATCTTTGCAACTACAGTGGAGCCGCAAACATTAATTTGGTTTAAGCTGTGTTTACACAGATATTCTATACTTTTAACAGTAGTTTTCCAGTTGATGTAGTTATACCACCTCTCTGGACTACATGAGTTAAGCTAAGTCTCCCCCTGCTCAGACTAGCTGGGTCTGCCTGAGGGTGTGTGCTAGGCTAGAGTGTGGGTTTTCACATGTGTGTCTTCTCCTTCATCTCCACAAAAATGAAAACAAGCAATCAATCTGCAAGCTGCATGTGGATTGGGGCAAACCCAAGCGCAAATACAGGCTGGGTGGAGAGTGGATTGAAAGCAGCCCTGAGAAGAAGGACTTGGGCGTGTTGGTTGGTGAGAAGCTCAATGTGAGCCAGCAATGTGCCTGCAGCCCAGAAGGCCAGCCACATCCTGGGACACATCAAAAAAAATGTGACCAGCAGGTCGAGAGAGGTGATTCTGCCCCTCTACTCCACTCTGGTGAGACCCCACCTGGAATACTGCATCCAGCTCTGTAGTCCCCCCCATAAGAAGGACATGGACCTGTTGGAGCAGGTCCAGAGGAGGGCCATGAAGATGATCAGAGGGCTGGAGTACTTCTGCTACGAAGATGGGCTGAGAGAGTTGGGGTTGTTCAGCCTGGAGAAGAGAAGGCTTTGGGGAGACCTTATAGCAGTCTTCCAGTACCTAAAAGTGGCCTACAGGAAAGGTGTGGAGGGAGTTTTTATCAGGGAGTATAGTGATAGGATATGGGGTAATGGTTTTAAACTGAAAGAGGGTAGATTTACATTAGCTATTAGGAAGACATTCTTTACTTTGAGGGTGGTGAGACACTGGAACAGGTTGCCTAGACGCCCCATCCCTGGAAGTGTTCAAGGCCAGTTTGGATGGGGTTTTGAGCAAGCTGATCTAGTGGGAGGTGTCCCTGTCCATAACAGGGGGTTGGAACTAGATGATCTTTAATGTCCCTTCCAACCTAAACCATTCTATGATTCTATGATTCTGAAACAAAGTACCCTCCCAGAAATCTAGTTGAAAGCTTCTGAAGTACTTGGAAAAATGGATAACCGAAACCCCCTAGTAACAGAGAGCATGTCTCCATTTCACATTAGAGCATGATGGCAGCAGCAATGATGCGATACAGATCAGGTCTAGGAGCTGGAAGCCCCGGAGACTGGGACCAACAAGCAATGTAGCCACTGTGGTGCAGTGCTCCAACTACCTCTTGGACTGGCAGACTGGGCTTTGATCTTTCTGTTAAAAATTCTCCATTCGGCTTTGAAGAAGCAAACCTAACCTGAACTGAACTCTTTGTGGCCATAAAAGGGATATTTCAGTAAGGAAGGGCATTAATGGCGTTTAAGATTACTTTATTAGCAGTTTCCCAGTAAAGAAAGACAGAAATCATTAGAGTGCGCAGTAAGAGATGTGTAATAAATAATGTTGCCTTCCAAAACCAGTATCGTTATGCTAAGAAGACTACTGGTCATCAGGAAGCTATATAGGTTTGACAGGGCACTTAATGAAGTGGAAGCCATCAGATCCTGGTAGAAATTAGTGCATATGCATAATATTTGGGAGCTTTATTTTCCTGCTGTGAGGTTAAACCCATTTACATTGATTTTAACTGTATTTTTACAGTTGGAAGTGGGGGACTGAAGCCCCAGCTAGCTCTGACAGAGATGACAACTCAAGTGCCCCACTGGAGAGTGTGGCCTTTCAAGCATTTTTCTTTATGTGACAGCACTAGAATTTACCTAATGGCTTCACATAACAGAAAAGTCATTGCAATGCAATAAATTCAAGCCCTTTTTTGTTATTCTTGGCATCCAGCAATGACTGCACTTCCAAAGTGAGGCCGCTTATTTTTTAACCTGAGCTTATCAATATCTTAAAAATCCTTTCATGACTGTCTTGCAAGAGAGACTATCTGGAGCTCAGTTTTGATCTAACACCAAGTTTCCACAAATACAGCCACAGTGACATTGGCAGAATTAAGCCTGCTTTACACCTATACAGATGAAAAGGAGAATTAAGGCCTTACTCTCCTTTGCTAATGGAATGGGACGATGACAGGATAATTTCTATGTAGAAAAGTGTACTTGTTCACACAAGGTTCCTTTGGCTTTTTCTGTTTCAGTGATTTTCAGTTTATGGCCTCTAACCTGTAGTGTGAGTCCATGGACTTCTTGGAGGACTGCAGAGGCAGAAGAAGCAAGCCTATTACCGGTGGACTTATATCTGCTGACATAAGTTCATTGGAAAACATTAAAACTCGTAAAAGAAAAATGCTCTTTATGCCCTCCCTGTAGCAATGTCTTGCATCTTACTGGACTCAGGGAGAAAATAGACTGAACCTCAATTTCCTGTCCTAAATTATACCAGCAGAGGTGACGTTATGACACCCAGCTGGACAGCACATATACGTGCAATTAATAAGGTAGCAAATATTTGTAGCGAAAAAGTAAAATAAACTTTCTCTGGCAGCTGCGGCTGTTAGGAGGTACAGAAAGTAGTGTAGTGCGCATTGCCATCTTGTGGCTCTGGGGGAGATCGTCCGGACCGTGCAGGGAAGGTCATCCGTCCTGACACAAACCTACACCCGCCCTAAGGGATGAGCTCTGCTACCTTTTGTCTCCTGCTCCTACATTATGGCACTTTGGCAGCGTAATTTATTCTTATTGTATGTCTCAGAAAACATGCCCAGCATCAACAGGCCGTGAGGAACGCTTTGGACAAAATGTTCAGTGAAGTTGGAATACCTGCAGGCTAAATTAAACAACACTTTTCTCTGTGGACACTTGTGGAGTCTTTTGGTAGGAAAACCTTCTTATGCTATTTTGTGGGTCTGCAAGTTGAACTGTTTCTGCAAAAGCTTGTTGGTGTTACTAGTGACTACAAAAGGAGGATCAGAATAGGAGGTGTTGAGCATAGAGTTTTTCAAACTACCTTCCAGGTGAAACCAGATCCAGTATGTGAAACGTAATTGGTTTATTAAGGAAAACTTACATAAGAAAGCACATGCGTTCACATTCACAAATGCCCTTCTTTCTGAATCCCCATTTTCATCTTGTTCACAAAAACCAGACCCGTTCGTGACATCTCAGTCAGAAAAGAGCACATTAGTTTGAACAGAACAACAAAAGGCCCAAACCTGCACCCCACATTTGAATTTGGCATTTTCTGAGGCTTCATAAGGTTTCAATATTTTAGTGTTGGCATTTCCGTCCACCTCCCTTTTCTCTGGTGTCATGCAAACTGGAAGAATTGACATGGCTAAAAAAATATTCTTTGATACATCCACATGGTTCACATGAAGTAGACTAGAATGTCCCATTAAAAATCAGTGTTTAATGTTTCTGATTTGCTGTGTCAAACAATGGCAGGCTTATTAGTTTTGCTTGATGCACTTTATTTTGCAGTTTGTTGTACAAGTATGGACTACCATGTGCAGGGACAGAACTCACATCAACTCTTGAACCTGGGTCGAAGCCTGATTGGTACCTTTGGCATGGTTACAATGCAACTACTGAACAAGTAAACATGATAATAAGTCAATTTTTAGAAAATGCTGGAAGTCAGGCTTATGACGTTTTTTTTTTTTTTTTTTAATTAAATAGACTGGGAAAGACATCTTCATGACCTGTAAGTTAGTTGCCCAAGGACACTAAGTGGAACTCTTTGGTGGAGCTCAAAGGTTAACCTTGTTCTCCTGAATTGAGTTGTATCAGAACAACCTTGTAGATAATTAAATGTGAATGCCTAAGTTGCACATTTCAAGGACACACTTTCTTCAAAGTACGGGAGAGGGCAGCAAGTTTCTCTACCCTGGAGCTTATCTGAAGTCACCCTGACACTTTGCTGTCTGTTTTCTGGGAACACAGAAGTCGTGAAGTACTTCTGAATAAAATCAGAAAGTTATCCCTTCAGTACCAGTGAAGGACTTGGAGTAGACTTGTTTTCTTTCTTTTTAATCTTTTTAGACTGCACTCAGCCTGTTGTTTATCTGTCCAACAGCTTGTTACATGTTTTTAAAAAAATTCAGAATGGCAAGCCTTGCAGCAGGGATTCAAGCCAAGAACAGCTTAGAAAGTATCAGTCCCAAGTACACTACGCTTCTCTTGTTTCAATTATCTAGAAATCAGAGACATGCAACAAAGAACAGGAAAAGAAACCTTTTATCTGTGAGAGAGGCCCGAGTGACACACAACTCCAAATTAATAGAGAACACAGGTTTACAGACAATTTGCTAGAACCATGCAGTGAGCTGATTTGAAACATATTTTTGCTTTCTTTACATTCAAAGTACTTGTCCTAGAGAACAGACATAAATATTGAGCTTGGTCTTTGCAGCAGTGACTTCATCATTCTGGTTTAATTCTTCAAAGAGCTTAAGAATCAATGTGCTAGAAATCAAGTGTTTAACTTAAACTGTGGGTAACTTCCCCCACTCCTTTGTCTATAAATGTTGATATTTGCCATAGATACCAACTGATCATGTTGTTAGCTTTCTTTTATTGGTTTTATCTGAAGGTAAATCTAGCGAACTTGTCTTACATGGTGTTACGAAGACATAAAATGCCATATGAAGCCTAGACGTTTCAAAACCAGTGGGAGATTGGGTTGGCTCGCTCCTGTCTTCATATAAGCTCAGTGCTTGGTGTTCATTACTGTACCCAAGAGACTGTTTGATCTGGAAAATACAATATGTGTTGCCTGAACTGTGCTGCCTGGAAGGAAACAGGCTCAGGCTGTGAAGCTGTTCACGTAGTACCTCTTGGTGCCATGTAGGAGGTAGGTGCTGAAACACAGCTGAGGATCTGGGTCCAACTCATGAAAGCTGCAACCTCAGTTACCATTGCAGGGCTGAGTAACGAGACATGGGCCCAGTCACAGAAGTGACTTTGTCATGTGATTTTCAGCATATTTCAATGTGACATAACAAATTAGTTGGAAACTCACAAAACATCATTCCGATTCCTAAAGTTTTCACCTGTAATCTAACTATGTAGATGGACAAGAACTTAAAAATCTTCTTTAAAGTGTTCAAAAACTATTTTAGATCCATTAACAGCAGAAATATTCTTAAAGTAGCCACTTTTATAAAAGCACGTTATGCTTCAGACAGAAATTTCTTGAAAGGCATTTTCCTGAATGCTTTAACAGCTTAATCATAACCATTTATAATATGACCACAAAAAATAACTGTTTTTTGAAGTAAGATTTGCCTCTCTCACAGTGTTGCATATGGGATAGATGGATAAAGTTGCTTTTACTGCTCTGTAACACCCTTCTAAACAGAACACTTTGCTGCTTCTTCATTTCTGTAGCATGTTGTATATACAATGTTATTACTACCACATGTAATATGCCTATATATGCTTTTTTATATATGCACTTAAAACTAACATCATCAACTTATGAATATACCAAATATTTCAAAATTGTGTGTGTTTGTATGTCTGTATGTATACACATAAAATTTTTAGGTATTTAATTGTCTTATAACCTTTGGAGACTGTATGACTTTTAGAAGGGTACATCATTATTTATTTACTTGGCAGTCTTTAAGTAAAACTAACTGTTGCTCCAAGGTCAAAACCTCAAGGTTAGTGAATATTGTACACTGAAGTAGATTTGCTGCACTGTAAACACACCTGAGAACAAGGTTATGAGCAAAGACAGCAAGGGGTGGATTCTTTTCAGGAAAAGAAAAAAAGGGTATCCAAATTCCAGCATCTCTTTTCAGAAAAACTGAAACTACCGTCCAATGGGAAAGAAAGTTGAAAGACCCTTTGGACATTTGTCCTGTTTATACCTGCTGCCTGTTGCTGACCTTGTAGGAAAGGCTCAGGAGCCTTTTATCTCCCCTAACACAAGGAGTTCATTATTCAAAAGACAGATGAGTGGCCCAAACTCAGTAAATTCCCAGATGTTCAGAAAGGAATTCATTTCTGCACCAGTGTCAGGACCAGAACATATACAAAATAGGGGAGGCTTGGTAGTCACCCATCATAGCATACTCAGGATTTTAGTCTCTATGTCCATTTGCTCAACCTACCAAAGGAGTTGGTGCAGCAGGAATCACCTGTGCAAATTCTGACATCTCTACCACATTTCCTTCCAGCTCTGATACACCTTCCTCCCCTCCCCACCATCCCCAGTCTCCATCAGTAAACACTTTCAATATGAATGTGTTTCATACTCCCTTTCACTAGCAAATACCTTCCTTTTACTTGGTGACTTTTATGAGTCACATATAGGATCCTCCCCACAATGCTCAGGACAGGCCATCTGACTTCAGGAACTGAGGCAGTAATTCTGGGAGTCTCCATCTCCATCTAAAGTCTCCATTGACTGCCCATTTTAGTTGAGAAGTGATGACATGACTGCAGCCTTTCTGTTTCCAGGACTTGTTGAGCTGAAAAGCAGGTGGCCTGCTGCCTGAGACTGGTGACTGAAAGACAGTGCTGCACAGTGCTGCCTTTTGGCAGCTGACGTGTAGACATCTGAATCATCGCTGTAGGATCAGCTTGTCTCTACACCTAGTTCAGCTACAGTCTTCTATCCAGGGCACATTCCTAGAAGGCAGTAGACGAATCCGCTGCCTCATCTATATGGTTTACCAGCATCAAACAACACCCATACAGAAATCAAAATTTGGCCCTATACTTGGGAAGTCTTTTCTAGGGCAATCAATGACCATTCTGAGTTTCTTCATCCCATTCAGGTCTACGGCAACTGCTTGAGCACCTTTGTGTCAAAGTGAGCCTGATAGAGCCAAATGAAGAAGCAGCTTATTCCTTCCAGTTGTGGAAAAGAGAACGGGCTGATGGACAACTTGTTAGTCTCGTTTCTGCTGGACAGTGAAAGTTTGTTTAAATTGATGGGAACTGTATAAAAAATTAGTGGGAACGTTAATGACAGGTTGGCAATGAAGGAAAGGTCCTGGTAGCTGGGGATAAGGAATCACAGTGGTGAAGTCATTGTCCTCTATTTTTGCAGTTGCTCAGTATCTCCTTATTTGGAAAACCCCACGGCCTTCTTCACAGGGAGCTGGTAAGAAATAGTCCCTGGAAAGTATCCAGGAGAGTCTTAGGGACTATGGGAAGTAGGATGAAAAAAGTTAATATAAGAGATATGAATATGGTCTGAGATATGAATATGGTCTGAAATATGTTAGAGGAATCCAGGTCACCCTTCAGGTCACTACACTGCCAGGAACATTTGGCATAGGTAGCAACGGGTGTTTCTTGGGTGCTCTTCCACTCTCCGAAATCTCTGCAAGTGCTCTGGAAATTTTGTGTGAATGAGCTAACATGAGACTCATAGCCTGTTACAGTCTGGACAGGAAATGTTCTTGCAGTGTTTTGGCTTCATTCATTGTGCCCAGATGACATGCAGGAATGTGTGAAAATGAAAAATGATGGAGTAGTGCTGGTGATAAACATGTTAATGAATGACATTATTTTGTATCTTAGAAGGTTTTTGTATCTTAAAAGGAACCTTTGCTCAGGTTCATATGGAGGAATATGAAAAAAACATCTTGAATTGTTCCCACATTGTTGGCTTATGTTCACCTGCCCCTGCTAGGGTGGAGCTGTGAGCAAAAGTCTCTGAGAAGGGAGACCCATTTAAAAATGAGAAAGCCCTCTGAAAGCAAACAAATACGCCAAGGAAGGAAATACGCTGCAAAACAAGCAATGTCCTGAAGAGTTACTCTTGTGGTCAGCCTGCACTTTCAGCTACCTTTCAACATAAATTCCTCATTGCAAACTTTGTCAGTTTGATCAAATAAGCTTTCAGGTGTGGGAAAGCTTGCTATTTCAGGTGGCATACTGTGCCTTTGCAGCATGGAAAAAAATATGAGAAATATTGAAGGAATAAGCTCTCTCCTTCCTCTTCGACCCCTATGCAAAGACTTCAAGCTTAAGGTAATCTTCCCAGAATTAGTCACTGCGAATTAGTACGTCCTCCGCAGCTGTTGCTTCTAGATGCTGAGGCAGACTGTAAAAACTAAATAGACTTCAGTGGAATGCCTAAAATTCATTTTCTCACTCAGATGCTTTCATCTCACTCATTTCATTGTGTTTACAGGCTGGCAGGTTTCCTGAGGGCAGTCATGATTTAGATTTACAGTTCCCTGGCCAGTCTGATTCTGAAGAGAAGTTATAACACCTGTAATGTAATACTGTTTTTGAAAAGAGTGAAAAATGTCGTGGTCTGAAGAGGAAGCCTCTAAACTGCAATAATCACAGTATATCACATGTCTCTGCACCCTATTGTGGCAGCTGAGGTTGCTGTTACTTCAGAATAGTTTCAATTCCCCTTCCCCTGTCTCCACCCATTCATTTTAAAGAAACCAAACCTGTCTGATCATGCAGGAGACTTGGCTTCAGAAATACCTCTGGGATTTCTCCTTTCTCCTACCCAGGTCAGGCTGGGGAAACTCTGGGATCTTTGGGAGGGAAGGAAAACAACTGTGTGATGGTGCAGTGCCTCTTCCTCGCTACTTAAAATGGTTGGACAGCCTTGCCATGTCCTGCCAAGCAGCGAACAGCCAGGTTTTCACTCCTCAACATTTATGGGCACCCATATGTGTGCTGGGGGACATCAAAGTGTGGTACAAACTTCACTGAGAATGGTGTAAAATTTAAACTCCAATCTGCCAAGAGCAGGTTGTCAGAAACAACACCAAAGGGTCTCTTTTAGAGATAACATCAAGATGACAGGAGAACTGTCAAAGAAAGAAAGGGTGAGTCAGGAACAATCCAGACACCCCTGCTTTCCTCTGAGCAGGTTGTTATTCTTACAGTATCTTCTATTTTGTCAACATATTTAGAAACTTTTCACTGAAATAATGACTACTGTTATCACCACTCCCCCCCCCCCCCCCCACTCCCCCAC